>CM040428.1:106824834-107152014 GCA_022702705.1 Papilionanthe hookeriana x Papilionanthe teres | reverse complement strand
TTGTGATGCGGTGCTCGTTTATATAAACTATTTGGGATGTGAGATCAGTTTGATTTCATATCTTAAAATTTTCAAATTTAAAATTATTTTCAAAATGAAATACTACTTTTTAAATTACATATATATTTAAATTAAATTTTAAATCTAAAATTCGCCGACAATTTCTGTAGGCGACCCCCTTTTCAAAACACAGCCTAAAAATATGCCGACAATTCCATACTGATCTATTTTCTTAAAAGGGCAGCAATTTGAGAGACTATCATAGTTATAACATCATAATCATGAATACTAGCTACTCTCTTAGGATTTAACCGTTCAGAGGGCCATCAAAAATTTTTAGTAGCCATCTCTTCTATTAGTGAATATGCTTCATCAAAAGGGATTTGACATTAATGATCCACCAGCAGTAGCATATATAATTGATCTCAGAGATCTGACAAATCTATTCTAAAATGTTTGAATTATTAACTAATCTGGTAAAGCATGATGTGGACACTTCCTAAGGAGATCTTTAAATCTTTATGAAGCTTCATATATTGATTCCCCTTCAAACTAACCAAGAGATGTAATATTGTTTTTCAGCTTAGCATTTTTGATGGAGGGAAATATTTTGATAAAAAATTTTGTGAAAGTTCTCCCAAAATACTGATAGATCCAGGTGCTAACGAGTTTAACCATGCTTTAGCTTTATCTCTTAATGAAAAAGAAAAAAGTCTAATTCCGACAGCATCATTCGACACTCCATCATCTTTAAAAGTAGCACATAATTCTAGAAAACTAGAGATGCAAATTAGGATCTTCATTAGGTGTTCCACTAAATTGATTGTTTTGTACCATTTGGATAATAACAAGTTTAAGCTTAAATGAGTTAGCAAAAACATCAGGATTTAGGATAGTTAAGTGAATTTCATCTGCTGTTGGGTTAGCATAATCTCTTAAAGGTCTTGGTAAATTTTGATTGTTTGCCATTTTGTGAAGATTTTCAGATTTTTTTTTGTTTTTAAAATTTTCTAACAGTACGCTCTAATTCTGAATCGTAAAGTACTAAACTTACGGATCCATTCCTACGTATATAAAATCACACAAAACATACTAAAAAGTAAGCAAGAACACACAATTGCAAACTACAAAGTAAAGGTTTTCATATACTATAATTTTGAAAGTTACAATTTTATACCATCCCTGTCAACGGTGCCAAAAACATGAACACACCCGATCAGTGTCGGTGCATTACCTCTAATGTAAATATTCAAAGGGTAGTTTTAATCTAGTTTCACAATAAGATCAGTTTAATAATTAGGCAGTCACTCATATACGCAAGTGTACGTATCGTCAAGTAATACAAGGTTCTCGTGGAGTCCTGGTTATCTATCCCACGAGGATGGTAAGAACTTATCAAAATATAGTTAAGATTTGAAATCCAATAATCAATTCACAATGCAAGTTCAAGTACTATTTAAGTTGCTAGTGCAAAGATAACTACGACTAAATTAACTAAAACTACTTTCTAAATTTCTAAACAGGATTAACTAACTCACACAAAGTTTTGTATTGAAAGGTTCTAATATGGAAAAGATATTTCCTCTTGCAATGATTCTCTGATGAGTGATTGATATAAATTGATAATAAATTTGTATTGTGCTAAATAGGAGAAATTATATTCTTTACCCTTGTCAGAGTACCCCCTCTTCCAAGTATGAAAAGAACATAGGCAAATCCTAAGCTTAAACACTAAATTCAAGGTTAGGATGGGAGGATACTGGCTCTCACTTCAGAGCTCCCACTTCTCTTTACCTGATGGCTAACCCTAGCTTTAGTTACCAAAATTTAGGACCAAATTTGGGATTTCAGCCTGTCACTCTAAAATCTCCAATTCGACGCCCATCAAACGACATTTCCCTATTTATTTGCACTCAATTCCCATGAAATACGCAACTCATTCATGGACATTGAATGGATTCTCCACTATTATTGTAGAACACTTAGTCCTTTCAGATTGAATGTTTCATAAAATGTTTTAACAATTTAATTGGCCAGATCAAGAAGTATATGAAGTTCAAAGTGAAAATCCATCACAATTTATTAACATTTTTATGGCACATCAAATCTACATCAACACTTCACCACAACACATTGTAAGAAGAAAGATAAGAAAATCTACTCAAAATTCATAAGGAAGATACAACATAGCATGAATTTTATATATGAAAGCAAAGTCATTCAAACCACAAAGGTAAATATAACTTCTCAATTTCTTCCCTAAGCAAATCCCATAAAGTCTCTTTGAATCTATTTTTCTCTTCTCTATAACACTCAATTCTCTCGTTAGAATAGTAAGGGAGAAGCAAAATCTTACTTTCCTCCTTCTCCTACACTCCTTAGAGAAGAATCCCTCACAAAAAAAATCACTTACCACACACTCTCTATAAACCCTAACACACTCTCTTCACTTCTTTTCACTTCTCTCTCTCTCCTTGCTCTCTCTCCCTCTCTCTGGGTGACCACAACTGTCTATAAGAGTCTAGAAATGGATTCCCCAAGAGCCTCCTCAAGCAGCCCTTCAAAAAGCATCCAAATACATTGAATTTTTAATTCCATCGACACTGGATAGTGCGCCGGCGACACTGGATAGGTCGCTGGCGGTGCTGGGCCACTATTTAATTTCTGAAATTGGGCACCGGAGGAGCCCATTCTGGCACCGGCTGTGCCAAAAGACTGTTTTCTTCATTTTTCCTCTTTTTGCTCTAAACTCGTTTCTTTTTGTTTCCTTTTGCTTCAAGCACCTAAAATCATCATACCTACAACAAAACATGAAGAATACTTTCATTTAAGTGCAATATCACCAAAAATGAGTCTAAATTTTATAGCAAAAATCTAACATATTTTTGGTGTATCACTCATTAATCTTAGTATTTAAGTCATAAATCATAACCAAAATAAATATGAAACCCAAACTTATTGATGAAACCTAAGCCCACCCATGGAAGCCCAAATTTTTCTATGGAAGCCCAAACCCAAAGACAATCATAGTTTAACATTTTCAAGTTACACATGACTACAAAACTTAGCATGACACATTAAACCTATGAAGAACACTAAGAAAAACAAAGCCACCATTTTTTACCTAGGTCCTAGGTCATCATGAAGAGAATTATATGGCACTTTACTCAAACTCCACATCACACCCTTTTAAACCTAGGAGGATCAACCAAGCCAGCTCACCCTTGAGATGCCCATCCACCTCATCTCCCTTGCAATAGGAAAAGAGTCTTGCCCTAGCCATCTCCTTCTACATACTTAAGCTAATGATGAGCAAATCATGGGAAAACCCAAAACCTGATAATAATTAGCTAAAAGCTCATCCTTTAGACTCCTTGAGCTTCACTGAATCACATATATTCTTCTCCAATTGGTTCTAAGCTCCATAGCCGCCTCTCATGGCAATTTAAGGAGCTAACCTGAGAGTTCCCTATGAAAAGAGAACGATAACTACAGACCTCAAACCCTAAAACACTCTTTATCAAAGCTGTACCCATCCCATTAGCAACCAATCCCTCACTATTTCAGCCTCTGAAATCTATTATCAAACCTTAGTTTCCCACCCCAAAAATAGGGAAACTTTTCAGGTTAGTACAAAGCTCCTCAAAACCTCAATTAAACCATCCCAACAGCATCACTGAGCCGCAAGAAGTTCTTAATCGAAGTTAGCCCTTCTCGCAAGTTCTAACCTACTGTTCGTAAAAGTCGTGACCCTATTTATGCAAGAATATACCCCAGCCCAATTTTACTTCTAATTGAGCTAAGGAGGAGTTTCACAAGGACCTGATGATCATTCCTATCAAGTTCTATTGAGGCCTCACCTCTTGAGACCGGGTATGAGCCACCAACCCTAATTTCTTGCTCGGTCTTGAGCCTTTGTGAAGAAAAATATCACACAATACTCACATATGCATATGGATGTGTTTGTCTCATTGAGATGAAGCTTTAGAAACAAATTTCATGAAAAGCCATTAAGATTTGAGTGAGATTTTAAGGATTAAACATGAATGAGTTAGTTATTAACAAGCTTTCGGAACGATGGTTGGATGCCATCCATTTCCATGTATAGGAAATGGACAGCTGAGATTTGTTTGGACCGCTGATCCATCCATTTGAAATAGATGAAACTTCGGGCCATGCAAATTGCCATGTGTAAAGCCCCTCGAATTTGAAATCGCTGCGTGGATCTTTGATGACTTCTATGTTATGTTTGTGCTGTGTGGATAATCCTTCAAGTAGGATTTAATTAAATACAAAAATCCTAAATAACATTAAAAAATCATATCTTTACAAAGAAAAATCATAAAAAAATGATAAAAGTAACCCTGGATTCAGAAAAATGAGGACAAAATTATAAAAATGAAATCATATATTAATAAATTGTATTTAATTCTGAAATAATTAATTATTCTCTCGAATAATTTAATAATTAAAAATTAATTATAAATCCAAAAAATCATGAAATTTTCTGGGATCGCTCCTCACATCCTTGGGAACATTCCTTGATTTTTCCAAGGCTAGGAAAAATGCCTATAGTCGAATTTACTAATTTTGACCATTTTTTGCAATTACTTCTAAAAATAATTATAAAAAAAATCAGAAAATTGGAAATTAAATTAGAAATTCGTTAGAAAATTTAGGGTGATGAATTCAAACTATAAAATGACAATTTTAACCTTTAGAAAATTTAAAATGATATTTTAATCTCTTCGGGTAAATTTGTAAAACTTCAAATTTACATAAATAATCCTAAAAATCCTTAAGTTTGAAGGATTACTTTGAATGACCATTAACATTGACCTAATAATAATTTTTAGGTTTAATTCCCAATTAGGCCTAGGGTAAAACTAAGCCTTAACCAAAACTGGGCCAAGTCACACCCCTGAACCTTTGGGTCTAACTCAAATGAACCCACATCATATTCTAAATACTTAGATTCAACCTACATGAATCTAAGTAAAAATCAATAATCTTTGGGTATAATCCAAATGGACCCAGATAAAATTTTAGACACCTGAGTTCAATCCATATGAACCCGAAACCAAAATCAAAACTCTTTAGGTTCAACTCACATGAAGTCAACTCAAACCCTAAACTTTTGGGTTCAATCCATATTAACCTAAAATTAAATTAAAACCTTCGGGTTCATCTTATATAAAAACCCAATTTGAGTCAACTCGCAATTAGACCTAATTAACCCTTAGCCTTAACTACATAGGCTTAATTAAACTTTATACCTTATTAGGTCTAACCCTGATTAGACCTACTTCACCCTTAAAATTTAACAACATTAGGTTTAAGTAACTAAAAACCATAATTAGGTCTAACTCTTATTAGACTTAATTAATCTAATTAAGCTTTACTTACACTAGGCTTAATTAACTTTAAAACATAATTAGGTCTAAGTTTAATTAGACCAAGTTAATCTAATTAAGCCTTACATACATTATGCTTAATTAAACTTATACCATAATTAGGTCTAATTCTAATTAGACCGAATTAATATAATTAAGCCTTAATTACGTTAAGCTTAATTAAACTTATACCATAATTAGGTCTAACCAAAATTAGACCTAATTAATCTAAATAAGCCTTACTTACAGTAGGCTTAATTAATCATAAACCATAATTAGGTCTAACAATAAGTCGACCTAACTAATCTATTTAAGTCTTTCTTACATTAGGCTTAATTAATCTTAAACCATAATTAGCTATAACTCTAATTAGACCAACTTAATCTAATTAGGTGTTACTTACATTAGGCTTAATTAATCTTAAACCATAATTAGGTCTAACCCTAATTAGATTTAGTAAATCTAATTAAGCCTTACGATAGGCTTAATTAATCTTAAACCATAATAAAGTCTAACTTTAATTAGACCTAATTAATCTAATTAAGCCTTCCTTACAATAGGCTTAATTAACCTTAAACCATAATTATGTATAACCTTAATTAGACCTAATTAATCCAATTAAGCCTTAATTAAGCTTTACTTATATTAGGCTTAATTAACCTTAAACCATAATTAGGTCTAACCCTAATTAGACCAAATTAATCTAATTAAGCCTTACTTACATTAGGCTTAATTAACCTTAAACCATAATTAGGTCTAACTCTAATTAGACATGATTAATTAAATAAGCAGTACTTACATTTGGCTTAATTAACCTTAAACCATAATCAGGTCTAACCCTAATAAGACCTAATTAATCTAATTAAGCCTCTCTTACATTTGGCTTGAGTAGCCTTAAACCATAATTTGATCTAACCCTAATTAGACCTAATTAATCTAATTAAGCCTTACATACATTAGGTTTAATTAACCTGAAACCATAATTAGGTCTAACCCTAGTTCGACCTAATTAATCTAATTAAGCCTCACTTACATTAAGCTTAATTAAATTTGAACCATAATTATGTCTAACCCTAATTAGACCAAATTAAACCTATTAAGCCTCGATTACGTTAGGCTAATTAGACCTAATTAAAAACCACTAATTAATTCTAACACTAATTAAAATTAATTAATCATTTTGCCTCACATACATTTGGCTTAGTCAATCTTAATCAACCGTTTAACTTTAATTAGGTCTAACCCTAATTAGACCTAATTAAACCTATTAAGCCTTATTTACATTAGGCTTAATCAACCATAATATTATATCTAACTCTAATTAGGCTTAGTAAAATCTTTTAAACTTGGCCAAATTATGATTAATTTCAAACTCAACCTAAACCTTAGGTTCAACCCAAATTGAACCTAAGTCAACCTAAGCCCCAAATTGAACCTAAGTCAACCTAAACCTTAGGTTGAACCGAAATTGAACATAAGTCAACCTAAACCTTAGGTTCAATGTAAATTGACTCTAAGAATCTAAACCTAATGTTTCAACCCAAATTGAACCTAGGTCAACCTAAACCTTAGGTTCAACCCAAATTCAACCTAACCTAACCTAAATCTTAGGTTTTACCTAAATTCAACATAAGGTTTAACCCAAATTGAACCTAAGTAATCTCAAGCTTTTGGTTCAATTCAAATTATACCAATACAACTAAACTCCCTTAGGTCCTACCTACATTGGACCTAAATCTAAAATCAATTTCTCTTAGATTCTACATACATTGGACCTAAATCTTAAATCAACTTCTCTTAGATCCTACATATATTGGACTAATATCTTAACCAAATTCCAAAGGTTCAAATGAAACTAAACCTAAAATTAAGTCTAACCTACCTTAAACTTAATCAAACTCTTCAGGTTCAACATAAATTGGACTAAAGTCACCTTAAGTCTTAGGTTCAATCTAAATTGACCAACCCAACCTGAATCATAAACTCGTTAGGTCTAATCTACATCGAACCTAAATCTTATGTCTACTCTGTATTAGACTTAATCAAAACTTCTTTAGGCTCAATTGACATCAAACCTAAACCCTGAGTCTAACCTACCTTAGAATTAATTAAACTTCTTTAGATTCAACTGACATCGAACCTAAATCCTAAGTCAAATTTACCTTAGACTTAATCAATATTTCTTAGGTTCAATTTACACTGAATCTAAACTTCAATAAATAAAATCGTCTGACATAAAGAAACTAAAATCTACCTTAAAAACACAATTGATTTAAAACTCACCTTAAAAGACATTAAAATATAAACTTGAACTTAAAATGCAACTTGATTTGAGAATATATTTTGGAAGAGGTAACCCATGGCTATTAACAAAATATCTTCCAGTAATTTGTGACTAATCAAATCGCAGATGACTCGGGATGATAGAACCATATGATCTTAATCAGGTCATCAAACTAAATAAAAATAAATGACAAAATAACAAAACTTAATCAGTTAATAAATTATAAAGAAACTAAAATTTTCAACCCCTAATATTTTAAAAAGTCAATAAAACTTAAATGAAACATTAATAAACAAATATCTAAGAACCCAGCTCAGAACAAAGTATGTTTTGATCTACGAAGGTTTCTTTAACAATGCAATCTGTGGTTGTTGACAAGAATCTTTCAGTCCTAGTTAAACACCTTTCACATTAAGTAGATCAAGGCATTCCCTTTGATAACGGAGCCATTGACATCTTTCATGGGTTTTCTAAACATTTAACCAACTATATTAACAATTTAAGAAATAAATTTGACATTATTTCTCTCGCAGGAACAATTCAAGAAATAAACCAGACACTATTTTTCTTGCAAGATTGTTGAATACATAAGACAAGTTTGGTTTTAGACTTACTTTGCATGTTATTAGGGTGTGCTAACTCTGTTTTACAGGACGACATTCTGAAGATGGGACAATGAACTCAAAACAAAAATAAAAAAACAAAACAAATTAACATCAACAAAAAAAACAACGACAACAAATGTAAATAAAAATTTCAAAGAAAAATAAAACCAAACCATTAGGGTAGTACGATACGTAGAAACATATTACCCTTAGGATTAAACATTGACATTTCTTTCCTTGATCTTGAAATTTAAAAATTTCTTAGAGAATTAATATAAATGTTAATCAGGAGTTTTCTTAGACAGCCCCAACTATCTAAGATGTAATTAATCATAGGAGCTTTCTTCGATAAGTGAATAAAGAACTCAAAATTTATAATATACCTAAATCTCTAGTCATTAAGTTTTCAGGTGTTTTTCTTTATACGAAAATCTCAAGAATCACACTCTCTAGATTTTTCTCCACAATGTTCATCACAATGAAATTATCTTGACATTTCATTTTCTATTGTTTTCTATCTTCATTCACCAATTCCTTCCTTCTCTGAGTTTCTTAATATCTAAAAATCCTTTACATAATCCAAAAGTAGGAGTTACTTGGAGAATAGGGCAATATGATAGATAAACAGAGTGGTGACTCCTCTACAACAACGACATTGACAAAAATTGATGGTGAATTGGCAGCGACGGTAGCGACAAGTTATGTGTGCCATTAGGAGCTATTCGTACTAATTAAATCATTTCAATCAAAGAGCCTTCTCCGACTAAAAATGAAGTAATATATTTAATTAATATTTTAATAGAAAATCAATTTATGAATACTCCTGTTACTTATCCTTCAGTCGATACACCTATTCCTTCCAATAATCAATCCATAGTAAGACTAGTCAATTTAACTCTAATGAAGCTAGAATAAGTCATAATAATAGCTCTTATGCCGTTTAAAAGCTAACGATCACCATTTAGAACTATCACTTACACTGCGACATAAATTAGATAGAGTAAAATTCTAAGAAGGCAGTGCGGTGTATAGTATTAAGTATCAAATTGCATATGCTTATAGTAATTAATATAATACAACATCATTTAAATCGCATACTAGAACAATTTATTTAGATCGTCTCTTTCTCCATATCAGTCAAACCATTCAACTTGAGGAAATTAGTGAATTAGATATTTTTTCTCCTTAATCTAATCTTCTCCTTGATTTTAATGAAGAATGAATTTTTGGAAGCCAACGACATGCACGACTTAGCTTCATCAAAAATTATAATTCTAAACTATACAACCTCGAAGTTTTTTTAGATACTAATCAACTAATCTATTTAACCCGAAGATCTACTTGTTTGAAAAAATACAATAATAATCAATTATTAGTTTCTTGATATTATATCACACCTCAAAGGCAATGTATGATTTTATTAGATACAAGCTCGCATCATTCACATATAGATCAAGATTTAGTACCAAATAATTTACATATTTTAAAATACACTCCATTTATATATCAAGACTATCTAGGACCAAAGAATTCTTGCACTCATGATGCCAATCTACTCTTTAATTTATGGGATATTAAAAATCAACAGATTGATTTCAAGCATATATTTTTAACAGATAATAAATACCCTTATCACATTTTAGTAGAAATGAATTTTCTCCAACAACATACTAATACATTTACACATAATATGGTTCATATTGAAAACCATGCTTTAAAACATAATGCCCGGCTTACATAGTTATATCACTGAAGAATTATATATTCCTACATACGAACTAATTATAATACATACTTTATGTGACACTGATAGTGATATCACTGACTTTAAAAAACATATGATTCCAAAATACGTACCTATAAATACAGAACCTCTATTGATTGAAACTTTTAGTGGTCTTTGTATCATCTAAGGATATTGGAATAATCAATCTGTGCTTATACAAACAACACATATAAAACTACCAAAATTATGGTGTCTATCTGATGATGGAACTGATTTAATTTTAGGCAATATGTTCTTTAAAACCTTTCTATCATTCACTCAATCTTCAGAAGCAAACACCTTAGTTACCTGATGCACCAATTTTAGGCATTTTGGTGCCAGAAGTAATAATTTTAGGCATATTTGGTGCCAGAGGTGCCAGAAGTGCAAGGATATGACAAGAGGAACCAAAATGGTGCCAAAAGCACCATCCAGAGTAAAGTACTCTAGTCCAGTAAACACGCACCAGAGGCACTAGAACGGGCTCCAGAAGTGCCAGAGATGGATTTGGATGAATTTTTGGCGATGTTTGACTATTTTTTAGATGCTCCAGAAGGTGTCAAGTAATTCAAATGTCCCATGGAGTGGTTCAATGCATCTAGACATCTGAGGAAGGCCCTTGAATGAAGAGATTTAAATTTTGAATGAAGAGATTTGCCTCTTGGTATGAATAGGTGTGTCTCTTAGGAAAAAATGAGGGAATTTTAAATCTCTTTAGAAGAGGGCTGGCACCACCCTTGAAAGGAGAAGAGAAAGGTGTTATGTCTTGTGGAGGGTTGAGTGTAGGATGAGAAGTGTAGGGTTAAGTCTTGTGCGTGGAGAGGATTTTCTTCTAGAGTTGTAAGAGGAGAGTGGAGGTGAAAGGTTTCTTCTTCATTACATTCCTAAGAGAGAATTAAGTGTGCTTGTAAAGAGAAAAACTGCTTCAAGGGATCTTCAAGAGATTTTTTTGAGGAGGAATGTGAGATAAGTTGTGTTCTTTTCATTTCTTGTTTTTTTAAACTTTTGTTTATATATAAAATCCATGTTTTGTTGTATCTTCCTCATAAGTTTTTAGAATTCTTCTTTTTCCTTCTCCCTACAATGAGATATGGTTTTGTTAAGAAATGATGTTATTGTGCAAAGTTTTAAATGTTAATAAATAGTGATGATTCAAACCTCGATCTTCATTTAATTTTTAATCTTGCCAATTGAAATGTTAAAATTTATTGAGAAACATAAGATCTGACAGGGATATGCTTTCTACAACAAGGTAATAGTCACATTTAATTTCATGGAAGAGATTGTAGTTCATGGGGTTGAGTTCAAATAAATAAGGAAATATATTTTGATGGGCGTGGAACTGGAGATTTTAGGGTGACAGACTAAATTCCTTAATTTGGTTTAGTGGTTTAGAAACTAAAGTGTGATGTTAGCCCTCAGGTGGGGTGGAAGTGGGAGACAATATCCTCTCAGCTTAACCAACGATTTGGGAACCAAACTCTGGATTAGTCAATGTTTTTATGCACTCGAGAAATAATAAATAATAGGATTACTCCTATTTAGCACAATACATTTATTATATAAGTTGAAAAAATTTAAATTACTACACTAACCATATACTCATTTTAAAGGGAAAGTATGCTTTCTTAAATTTGAACTCTTATTCACAAACCTTTCTTTTAGCCTTAGTAAATTTAACTTCGAAGTTTAGAAAATAGCTTAATTAATTTACTTCTTTTAACTACATCTCATTAGCATACATAATATTACTTTTGATTTGCTTTTCTTATTTAAATCTTTCTAGTTTGAATATTGTATTTTACAATATAACCATAAAGAATATCTGCCACCCTGTGGGATTGATACTTAGTACTCCATCATACCCCATTATTACTTGAGCGATACATGCACTTGCGTGCAAACCTATAGTTTGATATCTATTATTTATATTTTATAACATTTAAATTTGAATTCTAGCTATTTCAGGGGAATTAATTAGTTTAAAACAAGCATAAAAACAGCGTACACACTTGGGGTACATCAAGTTTTTGGTTTCGTTGTCAGGGAGGCAATGATAAATTATTTTATAATTTAGAATACTTTGTTTGAACTGAAAAATCTTAAAGAAAAAGATTGTAGTATTAATTTTTTTTATATATTTTAGTGTGTTTGCTTAATTTAATTGCTTATTATGTTTATGTATACGTAGTTTAAGATTTGAAGGTTTAGTACCTTACGACTCGGAGTTAGAAAGAAATTTTAGAAAAATTCGAAAGCAACAAAAAGAATCAGAAAATTTCAGTAAAATGGCTAACAACTTAAATAATTAAGCAATTGAAAATGAACATCATGAGGGACTTTTAAGAAATTATGCCAATCCTAAAGTAGATGAAATTCATTTAAGTATCCAAAATCCTGCAGCTGCTGCTAATTCAATTGAGCATAACCCTGTTATTACCCCAATGGTACAAATAATCAGTTTGGGGGAATACCAAATGATGATCATAACTTACATCTTGCTAGTTTTCTAGAATTGTGCTACATTTAAATATGATGGAGTGTTGAATGATGCCATCAGACTTAAATTTTTTCCTTTTTTCAGTAAGGGAAAAAGCTAAGATGTGGTTAAAATCTTTGGAACCAGGATCTATCAGAACTTGGGGAGAATTATCACAAAAATTTTTATCTAAATATTTCCCACATTCTAAAACTACTAAGCTTAGAAATGATATAACATTTTTTGTTAGTTTGAAGGAGAATCAATATATGAAGCTTATGAACAATTTAAAGTTTTCCTTAGGAAGTGTCCATACCGTGCATTATCAGATTGGTTAATAATTCAATTTTTTTATAATGGATTAGTTGGATCTCATAGATCTATAATTGATGTTGTTGCTGGTGGATCACTAATGGAAAAACCATTCGATGAAGCAAATTCTTTAATGGAAGAGAATGTGACTAATAATCTTCAATGGCCCAGTGAAAGAATGAATCCAAAATGAGTAGCTAGTTTTCATGACTCTAATGTATTGTCTATTATGGCTTTTCAAATTGCTGCAATATCAAAGAAGATAGATCAATATGGAATGAATTATTCTCAGACACCTGTGCTTTAGGATAATTCATTTGGACAAATGATAGATTCTCATTCATCATATGAACTTTAAATGCAATAAATAACTGAACTAATAATTCCTATTCAGTACATTATAATCATGGTTGGAAAAATCACCCTAATTTAAGTTGGAATAATAATAACTCTAATGTTGTAAATCCGCAATGGGGGAACAATCTCATGAACCCATTGGGAAATTTAAACAACCATGAAAACACTAATTATAAACCTTATTATCTTATAAGTTTTAATAGTAATTCACAAACTAAGGAGAAGAAATTTTCAATGGAAGAATTAGTATTGCAAAAGGGAAATCAATTACAGATCCTAGGAGCTGCAATTAGAAAAATGAAATATCTGTTGGTTCATATAGCTTTTGCACTCAGCAATAGACCTCCAGGAACTTTGCCTAGTAAATTTGAAGTTAATCATAAATATCAAAAAAAAGAGCAAATTAAGGCTATTAAACTGAGAAATGAAAGAGATAGAAACAAAAGTTCAAATAAATATTGAAGTTGAGAAAGAAGGGTGGAGAATGAGAATTCTAGTGAGGATTTTCATCTTGATTTTGAATACCCTATTAAACCAATGAAAATCACTGTAGAAAGACCACCACCTCCATTTCCTAAAATTTTGAAACAACATAACAAAGATAACCAATTTACAAAATTTTTAGAAATATTGAGGAAATTAACTGAACATTCCATTTGTTGAAGACCTGGAACAAATGTCAAGCTATGTGAAGTTTATGAAGGATATACTTAATAAAAAAGGAAGTTACAGATAATGAGATTTAGGAGCCAGTATTAATCTTATTCCTCTATCAATATGCAGAAGGTTGGGTGTAGGAGAAATATTTCCTACTACTGGAACTCTTCAGTTGGCTGATCATTCGTTACATATTCTAAAGGAGTTATAGAAGATTGTTGGTAAAAGTTGATAAATTTATCTTTCCTATGGATTTTATTATGTTAGATATGGAGGAAGATAAAGTAATTCCTATCAATTTAGGGAGACCATTTCTTAACATTGGAAGAGCTTTGATAGATGCACAGAAAGGTGAATTAACTATGAGAGTCTATGATCAAGAGGTTACATTTAATATATCATAATCAATGGGATACTGATCACCCTTAAAATTACCTAACTTTTTAAATCATTTTTAACTAATATTTTAAGAATATTACGCTTTAATGAAAGGTATTTCTTATATTTTTGGTTGCAAGTACAGGAAAATAAATTTATGAAGTAAAAGAATAAAAAAAAGGAGTAAAAGGAGCAAAAATGAGACAATTGAAGAAAAGAAGAAAAAATGGCAGTCGAGGGAAGCTTGCGGACTTATAATTAATTAAAGAGAAGACAATTAATGATAAAGTTCATAGGCTCCAAGTAGAAATTTTAGAATTTGCAAAATAGCGAGGATTAAATGTCGAAGATGAAGATGATTACCTATCTGAAGAATTGACGGAAATCAATATGGTTGAAACTAGGTCCACTTCATCTGCGTTCGATCCTCCTGGTGAGGAGAACACTGCGGATGAGCTTCGGAGGACTATTCTCACAAGAGATGAACAGATTAGCCATCTGGAGAAGAAGATGGAGGAGATGACTGCCACAATATCCACCATAGCTACGCTCCACGGACAGTCACAGTCACGACCAGCAACATCCCCAGAGGTAAACCAGCCTGAGATTATACACATCGCCGACCAAAGAAGAGAAGTCACTTCTGCGAAAGAGGACGAACCTCCGAGGAAGGATTCAACTCTGAGTCCACCAAAAAATACATTAAGCAAATGATCGAACACCAAGTCCGGGAGGCCTTGGCTCAGTCCAAAGGCGGAGCATCAATTTCAAAGGGTAGAACCTACCTGGAAGAATTTGATGTTGTACCTTACCCCAAAGAATTTGATGGAGCTTACGGAGAAAATAGAGAAATCAAGACCAGCCAAGGCATGTGAAAAGAGATCTGACGTAGTGGCAACTGTCGACAAAGGAAAACAACCAATAAGGATTCAGTCTAAGCAGTCACCGCAGCAACACAGTCAGTCTTTTTAGTACAGTCAGCCTCACCAGTATGGTCAACCTCGTGCATAGTGACCCGACCCGCAATTACACAGTAAATTAACTTCCAAAAGATGGCCAAAAACTTGACCCGATTTATAAATAGCGGCTAGAGTGCAAAATCTTAAATGATATAAAAATTAGAAAATATTTTACACATTAGGGGTACTACGCAAGTATACGTATCTTTTCAAGTAATATAGAGTTTTTTTAAAAACCCCAGTATCGATCCCACGAGGAAGTGAAGTAAGAGGTCTTTAGTCAAATTCTAGTCTACTACTAATAGTCCTTTGTTTGGAATGTCGATTAAAATTGTGTTTTATCTAGCAACTACTCCTAAATGCAAGTTTTAAATGTAATAGTAACTATAACTAAATGCAAATAAAATTTCTAAAGATAACCCTTTTTGGATGAGTTGGTTTGGAGAATTTTGAGATATTAAAAACTACTATTCTTATGTAATGAAATAGATAATGTATAGGAATGAGATACATTTAATATTGTATGTGCCAAATAAGACCAATCCTATTCTTTACCCTTTGGTCCAGGCATAAAGAACATTTACTAATCCTATGCTTGGTTACTGAATCTGCGGCTAGGATGTTAGGATGCCAGCTCTCACTTCGGAGCTCCAACATTCCCCTCGCTTGAGGGCTAACAATCTACACTTCAGCACCTAAACGATAGGACCAAATTGAGGATTTTAGCCTGTCACTCTAAAATCTCCAATTTACGCCCGATTAATATTATTTCCCTATTTATTTGCATTCAATCACCATGAACTTCACCATCCATGGAATTTGAATGTGGTTCATACTTAGTTTTAGAAAGCATAACCCTCTCGGATCGTATGTTTTCACAACAAATTTTAACATTACAACAGGCCGTAATTGCAATGTAAATTAAGTGCAAGTAAAAACCATCACATTTATAATTAAATTTACTTCTACCATGCATCACAAAATCCTAAACATGATTTCTACTCATTACAAAAGAAAAGTAAAAGGAAAATAATGGCATAATCTTCTCATGCCACTATTTCCAAAGAAGAAGAAAAATTAAGAGAGATACGTCACAAAGCGCGAAGAAAACACAACTGAAACTTCTTGTAACCAAAGCAAATCCACTAAATTAATTTTTACAAAATTAGAAGATAATGAAGAACAATACTTAGCTTTTTCCCCTTGAAGAAAGATGAAGATCTCTCCTATAAAGTCTCCCGCGATCCATGCAATGCTAGCGAAATCCCTTACAAATTCTCTCAAAATCTCCTCTCCAATCTCTCCAAAAGGGTAGAATCCACATTTATACTCTTAATCTAAGAATCCTAAACATTCCTCAAAGTTTTCTCCACTTTTCTCCATTTTTCTCTACTTAAATTCATCTCTTTTTAAATAGATAGAAAAATTTCCAAAGGTTGCTTAAGCACTTCTTCAAAAGATGTCCATATTTGATGAATCTGTGCTTGAACCGACCTTCTTCGCCGTCGACGGGCTCGTTCTCGCCGTCAACGGGCTTCTAGAACATGGGCTAACTACTAAGGCTCACCGTCGGTGGGCTCGAGGGTGCTGTCGGCGAGCCTTTTGGTCATATTTTGGCCTTCTCGAAAAAATTGCGCCGTCGGTGGGCTCGAGGCTGCCGTCGATGAGATTCCTGCGTAGCTCCACCGTTTCGCTCCGTTTCAGCTTCATTTTGCCCCATTTCAGTTGCGTAGCGTTGGTAACTGATAACCCTACAAAATAAACAAAAAAACAACCTTTATTTAAAGTATAATCACATTCAAAAATATGAAAGAAGTGTAAAAGAGATTAAGCATCAAAAGACTTATCGAAAGGTGTCAGGGCAGAATTTCATTTCTTGCTCGTTTTTGCTCCAAATTGCACCGTTTTTGTTTCTTTATGCTCTAATCACCATTTTTTGTACCTAAAACTAAAAAACATACAAAATACATTCCTTTAAAGTGTAATATCATAAAAAATGAGTAAAATGATATAGCAAAAAGCATATATATTTTAGGCGTGTCAAAATCCCCCAAACTTAACTGTTACTTGTCCACAAGTAACACTTTTACTACATAAAAATATAACTCAAGGCAACGTACTTTTCCCCTGTAAGACACTAAAATTTTTCATTCAAAAGAATATATTGGTTAGATTTTTAGAAAGAAATTCAGTAACTCAGGTTAACGCTACAGGTATAAGAATATTCAGCAATCAAGTAAAAGGGTTCTAGTCTTCTATTTATTTCAAGATAAACCATAATTTGTCACATTAAGAGTGACTTAAAAGATTATATGAAAAAGGAGTTCATGTAAACTTCATCAGAATGTAGGCCAATACTTTAAATATAAATTCAGAAATGAAATCAAGTTTTCCCTTTAGAGTGACTCAAGTGAAGCCAATTTTTGATTAGGCATCTCCTCAAGCTTCTCCTCATAAATATTTTTCGTTCTTTTTTTTTTTTTCTTTCAGGATCATTTTCAATCCCTTTTTTTCTCTCTTTTCTTTTTCTCTCTTTTTTTTCTTTTAATAAGGATTACTATATCTGGAGAGCCTGTAATGATTTTGAACTTCACTCTCCTCTTTCTAAAGTTCAAACTTGAAACACATCCTTACTTTATAATTAGGTATATGCTTTATTATTTTATCATAAAGTCACAATCTCTTCTTAACACACAATACTTTAAGTCTCTTAACATTTCAAAAATATAGTTTTCTTTACTTTAAATAGTTAACTATAATCAAATTCTTTCATACCAAATATATTACCCTTATAAAATTAACCTTTATTACTAAAAACTTTCATCCAATCCTTCCATAATATTCAACTGAAATAAAAAGTTTTAGTTATATCAAGCGAGGTTCAATTGCCAGAAGTTATGCTAATAATTTTTGAAAATATAATAATTGAGAACAAATAAGAGTTAATATTTTTCTTCCCCCAAACTTAAATTTTAAAATATTTTGCAATTAATTCCATAAAATGTAGCAGGAAGAAAAAGTAAAGGTTGAATATACTTACTACTAAAACATCCTATCAAATTCATATCATGCATAATCAGGATAGAATGACTGTAGGAAAAAGTAAATCTAGCCTAAAACCTGCTTGTAATAAAATTACACTAAAAGGATGTATATTCACTTTAAAATTTTATTTTTCTTCCTACCCCCAAACTTAATTTTTAATATATATAGCATTTAGTACAGAAAATATAAACAGGAAGAAAACAATTTAGAAATTTTATCTACCACAAATGTCTATCAAAATCATTTGCAAGTATTCATTAGGACAGAACAATATGCAGCAGAAAATAAATCTAAACTAATCATGCCAGAATAAAATTAACTAAACCAAAGTCTAACTAGCGTAGCATGTATCAGCATGAGAATATAAAAATGTTCTTCAAGACCTAAATAATGTTGTAACACAAACATAAACACATAAAGATAAATGAGGTTAATACATCCTTTAACTCATCACGTCACATTGATTTACTTCCAATTTCTAACGGAGTCACTATACTAATAAATTAGGTACATTCAAATGATTTTATAGATTATAATCCCAAAGATAAGATTACCCATGATATATTGGCTCCTAGGCACCAATCTCAGGCATCACCTAATCCTTATAATTAAGCACCTCTAACAGTTATAAAGATAGTGTATGATCATACTAATGGTATTTATCAAATAGGTTCGCGACTCCTACTTAATGAAAATAAAGTTGTAGAAAGGAAGTAACAAATTAAGATGGAACTATCATTGTTCGAAATTCATGATTTATCTTGTAAAACTCAAGTCTGGGTGAGACCCAAGTCATAGTGGACTCGTTAATCCAACTACTACAAGAGATCAAGTTTAGCCAAAATAAGAAGTTAAGGAATCACTTCCCTCAAGACCCACAAAGATCAAATCAAACTACTAATAATCCAAACATCTACCAATCATCAATCAAACTGATCAATCCACTATAAAGCAAATACAATACAACACTAACAATCATGACTCTCAAGCAAACTAAATCAAAGCACACTAATAACTATGGGTTGCCTCCCACAAAGCGCTTGGTTTTAACGTCGCGGCCCCGACAAATGATTCCTCCTGGATCAAAATTCCAATTATGTAATCCTCGATCAATCGCCCAATCTTTTTCAGATCCAGGGATTCCTATAAAATCCTCAAATTTTAATTTTTCATTTAGCTCTTCATTTTTAGTTTGATTTATATCACAATTCCTCATATTTCTTTCTAGATCCAACATTCTTCTATTGTTTTTTTCAATCCGCATATTAATATCATCCTTAAAATTTATAAGAAATGGATCTTTATAGGTTACTTCAATTTCTCCCAAATTTTGGATTAGATTCTCTCTAGATAATTCAGATTCTGGATCAAATTCTTCTATGTCACTCTTATGATTCAAGTTATCTTCCAATTCTTCTCCTTTATAATTATTAAATGATTGAGGATCTATCTTAGTTGAGGAAATAGGTTTTTTTAATATCCTAGGAATTTCTTCCAATGGTCTTTCAATATCCTTATCCTCTTTTCTCAACTCAAAGTTCTTTTGAAATTTATCCTCAAGTTCTCTTCCAAGTTCTAGTTTATTAATTTTATCTTATTCATCATTTAATTCAGGTTTTTCTTGTGATTGAGACATATCTAAAGATATAAAGACTGGTTGTGTAGATGAATTCTCTAAATAGATAGGCTTTAAAATTGTATGGGGTACTCCATCTTAAGTTCATGAGATTTTTCAACAGATGGGGAACTATTTTTGGTAGCATCCATCATTTCACACCTCTCCTGAACATACATACAGTCTTCTTTAAACAACCTTTTCGAGTCATCATGAAAATCTATTTCAATCTCATCTTTTAACTTACTCTCAAAACTTTCTTGGAAATGGTCTTTACTTAGATAATCAATTTCATCCATCCAAAAACAATCATCATCTTTTCTTTCAGTTGGATATTTCATAGTCCTTAATACATCAAAAGTGACTTCAAGGTCATTAATATTTATAGCCAACTCTCCTTTTTGCACATCTATCATAGCTTGTCCAGTAACAAGGAATGGTCTCCCTAAAATAATTGGAATTTCTTTATCTTCCTCCATATCTAATACAATAAATTCCAAAGGAAAGATAAATTTATCCACTTTAACAAGCACGTCTTCTATAACTCCTTTTGGGTAAATGACAGATCGATTAGCTAATAGAAGGGTTACAGTAGTGGGAGAAATATCGATTAAACCTAACCTTCTAAATATAGATAGAGGCATCACATTAATGCTCACTCCTAAATCACATAAAGCTTTTCCACATAATCTTTTTCCAATTGCACAAGGAATTGTAAAGCTACGAGGATCTTTAAGTTTCCGAGGAAAATTTTTCTGAAGTATGGCACTCGCACTCCTCACTTAGTGCAAGCTGTCTCATATTCCCCAAATTTCCTTTTCTTGTTTAATATATCCTTTATAAACTTTGCATAACTTGGCATCCGTTCCAAAGCTTCGATGAAAGGAATATTTATCGTTAACTTCTTAAGTACTTTCATGAACTTTGAAAATTTTTTATCCAACTGATGCTTTGAGGAAATGGAGAGTGTGGTCCTTCCAAATTGATTTTAGTTGGAGATATTAATTTTTCTAGATCCTTATAAACATGTTCTTCAGGTCTTTTACTTTCTGTTGTTTCTCTCACAACATCTTTCTCTTTGCTAACCACATCCTCTATCTCTCGTCCTCTTTTTAATCGGACAACTTCTATTTGTTCATTAGTGTTCTTTTTAGGGTTGATCTCAATGTTGCTAGGAAGTGTTCCTTGGGGTCTATTGCTAAGTGAATTAGCAATTTGTCCCAGTTGATTCTCTATATTTCTAATCGTAGTATTTTGACTTTGCTAATCGGTTTCCCATTTGCAATACAACTTCTTCCATAGACATCTTCTTATCCTCAAATTTTTGATCAATATTAGAGTCCGGTGGATATGAAAGTCTATAGTTTGTGTTCCCCTGATTATTCCAACTTCCATGACGATTTGCATGATTATTTTCCCATTTTAGGTTTCCACCATTAGTAGTATGATTCCAGTTAAATGTAGGATGGTTCTCCCAACCTGGGTTATAAAAGTTAGAATATGGGTTGTTTATGGTATTTAAAGTCTCATATAATAAGTTAGAATCAATCATATGCCCTAATGAACTTTCCTCACTTACTGGAGTAAATTGAGGTTGGTTCATTCCAAATTTGTTCAACTTCCTTGATATTGCAGCAACCTGAGATGCAAGAATTGCAATCGCATCCGTATCATGAACACTAGCTACATTTTTATGATTTAACCTTTCAGAGGGCCATTGAAATTTATTTGTAGTCATTTCTTCAATTAATGCATACGCTTCATCAAATGATTTTGAAATTAATGATCCACCAGCGGTAGCATCAATTATAGACCTAAGGGATCCTACTAACCCATTATAAAAAGTTTGAATGATTAACCAACCGGGCAGATCATGGTGTGGACACTTTCTTAGGAGTTCCTTAAATCTTTCCCAAGCTTCGTATATTGATTCCCTTTTATATTGACAAAATGAGATAATATTTTTTCTAAGTTTAGTAGTCCTTGAAGGTGGAAAATACTTAGCTAGGAATTTCGGACTTAACTCCTCCCAATTTTTAATAGAGCCAGGTGCTAATGAATATAACCACATTTTAGCCTTATCCCTTAGTGAGAAAGGAAAAAGCCTTAGCCTAACAGCATCGTCTGACATACCGTTATAACGAAATATAGCACAAAGTTCTAGAAAATTAGATAAGTGTAAATAGGGATCCTCCGAAGGAGTTCCCCAAAACTGATTGTTCTGCACCAGTTGGACAATCTCAGGATTTATTTCAAACGAGTCAGCTTCTAAGATAGGGTTTTGTATACTAGAGTGAATTTAATCTGTCATAGGATTTATGTAATCCCTCAATGATTTATGATGATTTTCCAAGTTATTATCTTGAAAGTTTTCTATTTCCATTTCTAGTTTTTCGAGTCCTTTCTGTATTTTTATTTTTTTTATTTCTTTCAAACTCAGGATCATAAGGTAAAAGTCCTACAGATCCTTTGTTTCGCACACACAACATAACAAACAATACATTAACAATTAAACAAATAATAAATGAAATATAT
The DNA here is from genome assembly GCA_022702705.1 of Papilionanthe hookeriana x Papilionanthe teres. Taxonomy (NCBI): domain Eukaryota; kingdom Viridiplantae; phylum Streptophyta; class Magnoliopsida; order Asparagales; family Orchidaceae; genus Papilionanthe; species Papilionanthe hookeriana x Papilionanthe teres. The sequence continues at coordinate 107,129,630 of CM040428.1, read as the reverse complement.
TCAACACAACAAAACATTTTCACGAACACCTTATTTTTCAAATAAACAATTATTTTTTAATTTTTTTTCACAACACTTTTTCATATAAAAACACTTTTCACACAAAAATAGTTTATACGACACTATAGTTTTCCAAGACTAAAACTAATTACTTCAAATAAAATTCTCTTAAAGTTCTTACCGAAGCTTCCCAAGCAACGGCGCAAAAACTTGACCCGACCCTCGATTACGCGATAAATTAACTTCCAAAAGATGGCCAAAAACTTGATCCGATTTATAAATAGCAGCTAGTGTGCAAAATCTTAAATGATATAAAAATTAGAAAATATTTTACACACTAGGGGTACTACGCAAGTATACATATCGTTTCAAGTTATATAGAGTTTTCTTTAAAAATCCTAGTATCGATCCCACGAGGAAGTGAAGTAAGAGATCTTTAGTCAAATTCTAGTCTACTACTAATAGTCCTTAGTTTGGAATGTCGATTAAAATTGTGTTTTATCTAGCAACTACTCCAAAATGCAAGTGTTAAATGTAATAGTAATTATAACTAAATGCAAATAAAATTTCTAAAGATAACCCTTTTTGGATGAGTTGGTTTGGAGAATTTTGAGATATTAAAAACTACTATTCTTATGTAATGAAATAGATAATGTATAGGAATGAGATACATTTAATATTGTATGTGCCAAATAGGAGCAATCCTATTCTTTACCCTTTGGTCCAGGCATAAAGAACATTGACTAATCCTATGCTTGGTTACTGAATCTGCGGCTAGGCTGGGAGGATACCGGCTCTCACTTCAGAGCTCCCACGTTCCCCTCGCCTGAGGGCTAACAATCTACACTTCCACACCTAAATGATAGGACCAAATTGAGGATTTTAGCCTGTCACTCTAAAATCTCCAATTCTACGCCCGATTAATATTATTTCCCTATTTATTTGCATTCAATCCCCATGAACTTCACCATCCATGGAATTTGAATGTGGTTTCTACTTAGTTGTAGAAAGCATAACCCTCTCGGATCGTATGTTTTCACAACAAATTTAAACATTACAACAGGCCTTAATTGCAATGTAAATTAAGTGCAAGTAAAAACCATCACATTTATAATTAAATTTACTTCTACCATGCATCACAAAATCCTAAACATGATTTCTACTCATTACAAAAGAAAACTAAAAGGAAAATAATGACATAATCTTCTCATGCCGCTATTTCCAAATAAGAAGAAAAAGTAAGAGAGATACGTCACAAAGCGCGAAGAAAACACAACGGAAACTTCATGTAACTAAAGCAAATCCACTAAATAAATGTTTACAAATTATAAGATAATGAAGAACAACACTTAGCTTTTTCCCCTTGAAAGAAAGACGAAGATCTCTCCCATAAAGTCTCCCGATGATCCATGCAATGCTGGCGAAATCCCTTACAAATTCTCTCAAAATCACCTCTCCAATCTCTCCAAAAGGGTAGAAATCTACATTTCTACTCTGAATCTAAGAATCCTAAACATTCCTCAATGTTTTCTCCACTTTTCTCCTTTTTCCTCTACTTAAATTCGTTTCTTTTTAAAGTGGTAGAAAAATTCCCAAAGTTTGCTTATGCACCTCTTCAAAAGGCGTCCATATTCGATGAATCTGTGCTTGAACCGACCTTCTTCACCATCGGCGGGCTCGTTCTCGCCGTCGGCGGGCTTCTAGAACATAGGCTAACTGCTAAGGCTCGCCATCGGCGGGCTCGAGGGCGCTGTCGGTGAGCCTTTCGGTCATAATTTGGCCTTCTCGGGAAAATCCCGCCGTCGGTGGGTTCGAGGCCGCCGTCGGCGAGATTCCTGCGCAGCTCCACCGTTTCGCTCCATTTCAGCTCTGTTTTGCCCCATTTTAGTTGCGTTGTGTTCTTAACTGATAGCCCTACAAAATAAACAAAAAAACAACCTTTCTTTAAAGTGTAATCTTATTCAAAAATATGTAAGAAGTGTAAAAGAGATTAAGCATCAAAAGACATATCGAAAGGTGTCCGAGCAGAATTTCATTTCTTGCTCGTTTTTACTCTAAATTGCACCGTTTTTGTTTCTTTTTACTATAATCACCATTTTTTGTAACTAAAACCAAAAACATACAAAATACCTTCCTTTAAATTGTAATATGGTAAAAAATGAGTAAAATGATATAGCAATAAGCGTATATATTTTAGGCGTGTCACATAGCAGAGCAGTTAGTCTGGTCAGCAACAGAGGTCATACAGGATAGATGGATGATAGGGTCCGACAATGTCAGAACGGCTACGCAGAAACTACTCCTTTAAGGATGAGGCTGTAGCAAACATGTTCAAAAATCTGATGAAGAAGTCTGAGTTCAGATTGTCCTAGCCGAAGAAGCTAGAAGAGATGAACAAGAAGGATCAACCCAACTTTTGTCCCTACCACAGATTGCTCGGCCACACGATAGAAGGATGCTTCAGTTTCAAGGATTGGCTCAAAAGAAATTACAAAGAATGGAATATAACAATATCGAAAGAATATTTGAAAGAACCTGAAAGAGGTTCTATAAATGTGAGTTCGGCCAAGCCAATCTCTCTGATTGATCCGTATGTTGGCAAGGGTGGATGGAGTACGATTTGGAACGAGCTGAAGAGAATCCTGGATCAGATTCAGTCTACTTCAAAGTAAGTCGCTGCCCAGAATCTGCTACGAGCCCAACCTGAGATGAAGAGAGACTACCACGGCGGGAGAGAAAGAAGAAGTTAATCGCTATCGGCATATTTTTAGATTTTAAAATTTAATTTAAGTATATATATATATAATTTGGAAAGTAGCATTTGATTTTTGAAAATAATTTTAAGTTTGAAAATTTTAAGATATGAAATCAAACTGATCTCACATCCCAAATAGTTTATATAAACGAGCACCGCACCACAAACCGTGTATCTATGCCGAGGAATAGTCACACTGCTTGACGATGGGCTCGATTAAATAAACTAAAAGATTTGTGACATCCGTTTGGTCTGCAAACCAATTTTATAAGCCGACAGGTTCCCCTGCTTAATATAAAGGAATTAAGCAGGGTTTATATTACCTGGGTTCTTAAAGTTCCCTATGAGGGCAAGCCCATATAGTTAATTACATCCTAAATGACGGGAATCATTTAAGAAAACTATCGATAATGATCAGTGGTTTTACTCTCAAGAATTTCAAAGTTTAAGGTTTTCAAAGGATTGAATTTTGGAATTTCAACAGGGAATGGATCTAGTTTGGAACAGTTTATTTTAAGAATCCAAAGGAAGAGAAGTAGGAGAAGCTGAGGATCCAAGAAGAATCTTGGCAACTTCCAAAACTATCCTATTATTTGTCTTCAATTTGGGAGTTCATTTAATGTTTCATCTTGCCTGTTTTAAATAATTAGGACTTATATTTGTATGACATAATCATACAAACAGCCTTGAAGATGTGAGGGCTTATGTCGTACCAAACGACTACCTCAGAGTCCTAAGACCGGTTAGGGCTTAATTTGCATAAGACAATTATGAAAATGCCTAACAAAAAGTTGAGGATTTATGTTGCACTAGGCAAACTACCTCGAAATCCTATGGCTAGTTGTTTATTTATAAGAAAAGAGAGTTGTTGTTTAAGATCCGAGTTTTCCTGACGACGATGGCCGTGCTGCCCACTATGCTCCAAGCTCCTTTTTGTTGCAGAGGTTTAGTTTTAGAAATCATAAATTAGGAGATGAGAGAAGTTTTTTGGTTTAGAGAAATCTTAAAATCCATGTGTTTTTTAATGTTTTAATTAAAACAAATCTTAAAGTTGATTATAACAACACCGGTTAAAATCTCACGGTTCCATCCTTCCTGCATCGTTATTTTTTTCGAATTCACTTAGTCCAGATGAATTTACTAAACTCAACTAAATGAGTTCCACACTTTCATTTAGACCGTGGGAAATCCAGTTAGCAACACGTAGGTTACATCATCCGAGGTATTCCCGATCATCCAACAAGACGTTTTAATTTAGTTAAAGTTGTAGTTTTTGTTGTTTTGTTTGTGATTAAATTTTGAGTTGTTTTATATTTTGAGTGTTGTGGCAGTGAATTTTATCTTGTGTCGATTTTAATTTAGTTTTGGGTTTCAGTTTTGTGGCTATCCTAAAGGTTTCAGTTTTCATGCAACAATCTTATTTATCATGCAAGAAAAGTAAAACGCGGTGCGGAGTAAATAAATTGCAATAAGGTAAATTGCAATAAAGTAAAAGCGTACTAGAGGGTCTTCTCATCATTCCAGTGAGACTTTAGTATTGCATTGTATATATGTGTTTATAATTTTATAGAAATTAAAGCATGCCAGAAAATAGGAAGAAGTAGAACTAACAAAAAGTAACTACTCAATCCTATGATGTCTATGTTAAGATCTTGGTTGTCTACCAAGTCCTATGATGTCTATGTGAATTTCTATGTTGTATTTCAATGAACTTTTTTAATTTAATCGAGGATGTTTTCGTTAAGCAAACATATTAAGTTTAATATACCTCAGAGGTATCCAAACAGTCAAAGAAGGATGCAGGTCCATGCTTCCCTCTCATATCCTGATGAAACGTCTCGGGCTCATTTAGACTTATTATGTTGCTTAACAATTCACCCTACCTATACCCTTATGCTTAATGAACACAGTTGTTCGGGGTAGGTTGGGGCAAATGGGTTTAGGTGTGGTTTAGATTTGGATTGGTGGCAATTGGTAGTTTGGTTTGAACTTGTGGGAGTGCTATGAAGAGTTTGTGGTTTTTAATTGAGTTTGATTTTAGTTTGAGGATTGGAGGATTTTAATTTGGTTTGTGTTTGATTTTGGTTTGGTTTTGGTTTTGGTTTATGTTTGGGTTTGGAATGTGGATTGGGAAGTTTGTGTGGATATCGGGTAAAATTTGGGTTACTCCATGCATTCACTAAGCATAAGGGTATCCTTGTTATGTTTTCTACATCAAGTTGTGATTTCCTAGGTGTCTTTATAAAGGGAAAAATAAACCATGCCTCAGGAGGCCTATCCTAGGTTTGATTACTATCGTGTTGGTATTGTATTGTGATCGGGATTGTTGTATGTTATGATTGTTGTGTTGTGTCATTTATATTATTGTATGTTATTTTATAGTATTGTATTATGTATGTTATTGTTTTATTTTGTTTATGTGTTATATTATTATTTATTTATGTGTTATGTTATTATTATATGTTATTTTATTGTTGTATTTATTTATTATTTTATCATTGTTTATTTTGTTATGTGTTATCATTTTAGGTCATTATCGTTATTTATTATTTATGTGTTATATTATTGTTATTTTTATTATGTGTTGTTTAAAATTATTATCTTTTATTTGTAATCGAAATTATTATTATCTTTATTATTTATTTAATTTATTATCTTATTTAATTCATTGTAATTTATTTACTTTATTATCATTTATTTATTTATTTATTGTTATTAATTTTATTTTATTAATTGATTGTTAGTTATTTGTTTTATTTAATTAATTGATTTTTATTTTTTTTAATTTTTTTTACTTTAACTTAATATTTATTTATTTAAATTATTATCTTTAATTTTATTTTAATTTATTTTGTTATTTAATTTAATTTAATTTAATTTAATTTATTATTATTTACAATTATTATTAATTTAATTTAATGTAAAGTATTATTGTTTAATTTAATAAAATTTAATTTAATTTGTTTTATTTAATTTAATTTAATTTAAATTACTATTTATTTACATTATTATTTAATTTAATTTAATTAAATTTATTTTATTTATTTAGTTTAATTTAATTTATTATTTATTTATATTATCAATTTAATCTATTTAATTTGTTTATTTAATTAGTTTAATTTAATTTTTATTTATATTATTATTTAATTTAATTTAATTTAATATGATTTGATTAATTTAATTTATTTAATTTAATTTAATTTATTATTATTTACAATTATTATTTAACTTTAATTTAATATTCAGTTTTCATTAATTTATTTAACTTAATTTTATTTATTTAATTAATTTAATTTAATTTTAAATTATTTACTTATTTACATTATCAATTAATTTAATATAATATTGATTTATTTAATTTAATTAATTTAATTAATTTATTTAATTTAATTTAAACTTTTATTTATTTAATTATTTTTTTTTGTTTACTTAATTAATTATTATTTAATGTAATTTATTTAGTTTAATTATTATTTAATTTAATTTATTTAATTTAATTACTATTTAATTTTTAAATTTAATTCATTATTCATTTATATTATTTAAATTATTTTCAATTTATATATATTTATGTATTATTTATTTTTATTATCCCTTATAAGTTATTTTATTTTAATTAAATATATGTACATTTTTATTACTTAAATATTATTGATTTATTATTATTAATTTATGTTATTAGTTTACATTAAATATTGTTATCATTTTTATTATTATTTATTTATTTATAAGACTTTTCATTTTCTCTCTCTTAAATTATTCTTTTCTTTATTTAAAGTTATTATCATTTATATTAAGTTATTATTTATTAAAAATTATATTTACACATATATTTACATTTTAGATTATTTTAAAGAGGCATGGTATTTTTATTTGCTTATTTTTATATTTACAATTATTATTTTATTATTATTATCCTTTTCTTATTTTCATTGTCCTTTAGGTTTATAATCATTTATTTTATTCTTATCACATTACTTTTTATTATTTACATATTGTTATTATTCATATATTATTACTTATTTGGTGATTTATATTTTAGTAGTATTGATTTAAATATAGTGTAGTTTTATTATTTAAATTTAGTATAGTAGTTTTTTTTTTTTTTTTTTATTGAAGTTATTAAATTTAGTATGGTTACATTATTCACATTTAGTATAGTTATTTTAATATAGTTATTTTAAATTTAATATAGTTGTATTATTTACAATTTAGTAAAGATATTATTTAATTTATTTAAATCTATATTATAAAAACTTATGTTTTTATTTTTGATTTTGATTTCATTTTCTTTTGTTTTATTTTTATTTTATCCTTATGTTCATTCTTGTTTTCTATTTTATTTTTATTTCCTTTATGTTATATTATCTCTTTTAAATTTTAAAATTTATTTTTCAAATTAGTAAAAATTAGGTGGTAGATTTGTAAATATTTAAACTAGTAAAATTAAATAGCTAAATAACTTTGCATAAAAGAAAATGATTCTGAAACCTATGCATGAATAAAATTTAAATAGCATGAAGGATAAACAACCTACACATAATTTTTGAAAATATACATGGGGAGATTTTAAAAAACTAAATTAGCTTGCATGAAAAACATCTTAAGGCTAAGTCATGGAAATAGCTAAATAATTTTGCATAAAAAAATCCTAAAGCCTAAGCATGGGAAAGTTTAAATAGCTTGAAGATTTGTGAAATGGATTAACACATAATTTTTTTTTGAAAAACCTATGAAGGAGAATAAGAAAAAAAAATGCATGTATGTGTGATTTAGACTTTTAAGTTAAACATAAACCTGATGATGAACTTTTCCCTTTAAGAAATTTTGAACTAAAAGTAAAAGTAGAGAGAAGGGGAAGATGTTACCTTGCCTTGGAGAAGCAATTGTTGGATACCTTGGCTAAAAGAGGAAGTGAGTGATTGTGACTAGCTTAGAAGGAGGAGAAGGAGAAGAGAGGCTCAGGGCTAGAAGGAGTTTGTGGGGGAGAATGAGGAAATGTGTAAGTGTGTGTAAGGGAGTGTGTAAGTGAGATTATGAGAGAGATTTTTGGAGGAGGCTCACGGCTAGGGAGTCAAAGGGGAGTAATGGAGAGATGAGGTGGAGGTGTGGTGAGGGTAAGGAGGAGGTGAGGTGGGTAGGGTGAGGGAGAGGTGAGGGAGAGGTGAGGGGAGAGGCATGGAAAGATATTTTTCTTTTTCTTTTTTTATTTCATTTATTTATTATATTTTTTATTATATATATATATATATATATATATATATATATATATATATATATATATATATATATATATATATATATTGATTTTAGGCCTTGCCATGAAATTAATTTGATTAATTTTGGTTTAATTTAGGTTGATTTGAATTGTTAGTTCAATTAGGTTCATTTAGGTTTGGGCTACCTTAACTTGGTTTTGAGTGAGAATGAGCTTTAGGTGTCTTGACCAATATTGTTCATAAAATTGTAATGAAGATTTTTTATGAAGACATAAAATGATTTTGTGCTCATTTGGAGGTTCAATTTTGGCATGGATTGGATTTTTGATTATTTTGGACCATGTTGGGTTCGGGTCAAGTTATCTTGAGTTTGAGTGGGAATGGGGTTTAGAAGTCTTCAACAATAATGTAGATATGGTTGTCTAGAAGAATTTACATGAAGACATAAAATGGTTTTAACAAGGTTTAGAGGGTCAATTTGGTGGATTTAAAACATGTGTTCAGCTTGGGTCAAAATTGGGGTTTCTTTGGTCCAAAATGGATTTGGGTAAGACCTGAGCTCAAATCATGGGCAATTGATGATACAAATTCAGTTTAAGGTGGTGCTATAAAGAGTTTGGAATTGAAATCTGGAAGGAATTATTTGACATTGGGTCAGTTTAGGAGTTTTGGGTTATTTAGACAAAATATTAGCCGTCCAGGAGTTCGAGTTTGTTGTCTTGCTCGATGGTAGGACGATTGAATATCCTATAAGTGAAGTAACACTTCGCTTAACGCTCCGTTGGGAGTTATGGCAAAAAGCTTTGAGGGCAAATGGATGTTGAGTAGTTCGTAATTTGAGTTAATGGATTTAAGTTTGGAATAGTGTTAAAGTTGTTTTAGATTTATTTTTGAATTCTTTATGTCTTAGGTGATGTTATACTTAATTTAATTTAATTTGATGTAATTTAATTTAATGTGGTTTAATTTAATTTAATTTAAGTTAATTTAATATAATATGATTTAATTTAATTTAATTTAATTTAATTTAATGTAATTTAATTTAATTTAATTTAATTTAATTTAATTTTAATTTAATTTAATTTAATTTAATTTAATTTAACGTGTTTAATTTTAATTTAATTTAATTTAATTTAATTTTAATTTAATTTTTTAATTTTAATTTAATATTTTATTTTAAAAGGAGTTTGATTTAAATAATTTAACTTTAATTTAACTTAATGATTAAGTCTTTTAGCATTTTAAATCTTAAGTTTGAATTATCATTTTAATTAGGAATTAAATATTATTGAGATGATTAATTTAGGGATCCTTAAATTAAAGAATAAATCTCTTCTTTATTGACATCCTTATTTTAATAATTCCAAATTTATTATTCTTCCAATTTAATTAATTATTTTAATTAAAGTTCTTTTCGATTATTTTTGAATTGTTTAATAGGTTCCTACCCTTTAATTATTTAAATTTCAATCATCGAATCAGATTAAGATCAAATATTTTACTCTTTCATTTATTAAGCCTAAAGTTTTAATTAAGGGTTAAAATTTTAATTACCGTTTGCCCTTGGTTTAATAATTTATTGGCTACATTTTAAATTGGTACCGAATGAATTTGAAATTTTTATGTGACTTCACTCATATGTCGATAAAGACATTAGAGGAAAATGTGATTTTTTTGTATTTAATTTATTTATGTAATTATTTTTGGTGGAAAATAAGGATTTCGGAAGAAAATTTAATAATATGACCAAGGAAAAGTTTATTTGTCCTTAAGAAAATTATGGGACATTCACAATGACCAGAGGACCACTTGGACCAATTTTGATGATTTTTTGAATTATATTATTTTTGGTATTATAATTATTTTTGAGTTTTGGAGTATTAATTAATTTAAAAATAAAATAAAGGATGAAAAAATGAATTTTATATTTTGAAAGTCTCTGGTATCGAGGAAATCAGAGAATCAATTTTTGTAATTTTCTGATTTTTCTTTGATTTATTAGAATTATTTTAATGGAAATGCTAGAAAATACATTTTTTTTTATTTTAAAAATTACCTTTAAGGCTTTAAAATTTAATAACTCATCATAGAAACCTAAGAAAAATATGGGGTTTGTTCTAAGTGATTAAAATTCAAAATGTGACATTTTGGTGAATTTTATTATTTTTGTGATTTTTATTATTTTTTAATTATTAAAATATTAAAAATAATACAAAAAATCAACTTTTAATGAAATTTTAATTTTCTTAAATTCCCTGATATTAGAGAGACTCCAAAACCAATTTGGTGAATTTTTGAAAAGTATTTTGAATGTTATGAATTTTAAAGTTTAAAATTGGCTAAATGGCACAATCGACCCATTTAGTAGAAATTTAACGAGTCCGATTGACTTCGGAAACTTTTATGGTGGGTTCCTCGACCTAAAGGTCGATGAAGAACTGATTTAAAGTCAATTTGATGTATGATTAGCTCTAATTAATTAAAGAGAAATTTATTTTGGGTGTTTAAGCCGATTAGGGTTATTTAGTGGGCCCAATTCAAAACTTATTTTCTAGGGTCCTACGGTCATAAGAAACATTACCATTTTCCTAGAATTTATTTCACGAACGTCTTAATTATTGGATTTAAAATACTCGAAACGGTAACATGAATTTGAAAACGTGTTAACTTCTCATAGGGATGGCCTCGACTTTGGAAAATTCGGGGAATGTTCCCGGAATTCGAGCTTGAAAAGCTACATCGGTCTCGTACCATGGTGAATTGTACACATGCATGGAGGGTGAAAATGTGCATCCGGGGCCCCGCGGGTCACGTACCAACGCGGCCAGGCTCGATCCGGGCCAGTCCACTCGATACACGCTCGATCCGACGGTTCATGGTCATGCGTCTACGGCGGGTGTGCACCGTGGCCAATCGACCTTCTAACCACACAATTTCTCGCTCGATTCTCGACGGATTTTCGTGTTCTTATGCTACATGGATTCGTCTTGAGGAGACGAACACATCGAATACGGTAAACATGTATTTAAATTGACTCAAATTAAATGGAGAATCTGTAAGATCGGGAAGAAGAGTGAGTCCATACCTTTGCTCGTAGAAGTGAAGCTTCGATGCGAGAGTTGTGTCACCTTCGATTGGGTCCCGAGCAAGCTCGAGATGAAGTCCCTTGGCTTTGATGGTGTACAGCTATGAAAGTGACCACGGCCGTCCACGAAAGCTTGGAGGGCGGGACGATTGGAGTAACTGGAGATGGGGGCACTCGGTGGGAAACTTCTCCTCCAGTGCAGTGAAGGTGTAGGGCCGTCAATTTGGGGATTGGTCCGCGTGGAGAAGTGTCTGGATTTTGTCTTTGAAGTTTGAGCTCGAAATTGGGCTCGGTGGAGGGAGTGGGGGCTGAATCAGTGGGGATCAAGTGCTCTATGTGTGGAGAGTGATCTAGAATGATTTTGGCGAGAGTTTCCTTAAGGTTTGGTTCGAGAAAGCACCTCCGTGTGAGAAGGTGGTGTTTAAATAGGAGAGGGTGGAGGGGGTCTGCGGGGAGTTAGGGCTTGGGATCGGTGCTCTTGGCAAGAGAGAAACGACCATGGTGGCCATTGGGCATGGGGGCGGCTCAGCGGGTGAGAATTCCGAGTTTGGGCTCGCATGTGAGCTCTCGGCACAGTGGTTTACGTGGTGTGGTGGTTGGCGGCCGAAGTCGGAGTCGGCGTTGTCATCGGGGAGGTCGGGGTTGGGGCTTAGTGCGGTCGATTGGCATTAGCCATGTGTAAAGGGCTTGGATTAAAATGGAATGGGGATAAGGTCGCTTTGAGTTGAATGGGTCAACACTTCATTTTGGGCTTGGTGCACCCTTCCAAGTTCGATTTTGGGGTACAGGAGGATCATGTGAGTCGACTGCAAGAAGGTAGTGAAGTCCACATCAAAGATTAGGTGGCAAAGTGTGGTTTAGAGTGTATCATGTTTAAGGTAAAAAGGGCTTAAGAAGGTTTAAGAAAGAGATCCCTTCTCTTGCCATTGGTAGTTTGGTGAGGTGGAAGAAAGTGGATTCCATGGCTCTCGTGGCTCTATGGGGCTCATGCATCGTTTCATGGCTCACCTTTGGCTTGGGGAAAAGCAGTCAATTTCATGGAAATGGGTTTAAGGAAATTTTGGCATTTCGATGGAAATTTGGCATATGGCTTGATTTGGATTTATTTTATCATGTGGTTAGAACTTAGGAGATGGCCTTATCAAATGGATGATGATAGGGAATTATCATGTAGGCTTTGGGCCCTTTGAAATTATTTTTGATGGGCTTTTAGGAGAATTTGGGGATGGGCCTTTAGGTTTGAGAATGGATTCATGGATGGGAATTTTGTGCAGAAGTTTGGACGAATAATTGTTGGGTTTGGTTTAGGGATGTGTCATGAGTGATTTGAAATGAGTTTAGAGTGATTTAGGTTTGAATGGGGTTGGATTTGGGCCTCTTTGGTGAATGGGCCCATATAGGTCAAATTGGGCTAACTTGGGCCAATGTTGGGTTAGGGTTGAAATTGATGTAAAATAAATGTTAGGAAATGTTTATGGGAGTGTTTTAAAGAGGTTTTGGCTTTGGTTGTGTTTTGATTTTGGGGTTGGGCTTTATTTGGGCTAGGTTTAGGTTTAGGCCAAAATTGGGCTTTTTAGCTTTGGGTTGAATTTGAGTGGGGTTTGGGTCCAAATTTTGGGCAAATCATGTTAGTGTTTTGTTTTTTGGGGATGTTAGGGAAGGTTTAGAAAAGATTTGGGGTTAATTGGAGTTGAATTGGGTGAGTTTGGGCTAAGTTTGGGTCATGGGTCCAAATTGGGCTTTAAGGTCAAAAGTGAAATTGGATTCAAATGCCAATCAAATTGGGCTTGGATTTGGTCTAGATTGGTGTTGGGGATGTTGAATGGATTTTTAGAATTGAATTGGACGAGAATTTGGGTCGGTGGGTAGGTTTTGGTTTTACATTGGGTTCACTTTGGGTTAAAAATGGGTCAGGTGGGGGTTTTGACAAAAGTGGTGTAAATTGACAAAATTGGCCCATAGTATAGTTGAACAAAATGAAATTAGGAATATTTGGGATTTTCTGGAATTTTAGAATTTTCTGAGATTTTGGATTTTTGGCTAAGAGGGCATTTTGGGTATTTGGAGGGTATTGGGAGGTATTTTGGAATTTTTGGTATTTTTGGGTATGGATGATCAATTTGAGTGATGTGGGAATGTTTGGGATTGATCTTGAGAAATTTTGGGTAATTTAGGTGATTTTGCTTATTTTGTGTGGTTTGAGGGTTTTGGGTAGGGTAAGCGGGTGTAGGGTCCGGGAGTCGAAAATTGAAAATTTGGAAAATCGAAGCTTGGGTGAATGTAAGTGGAATGAAATCATTTTGGTTGAGTCATGAAGCCATATCAGGCCACATGAGCTATGAAGGGACTTATTTGAGGGACCTTATGTTGTTCCCCAACACGGTAATGAGGGCTTGGGGGTTAAAGATCATCCATGTGAATCTTTTGCATGAGTCGGGAGGTCAAGTTGGGTATAGGTGTGGTTTTAGGAGGTGTGTGTGAAAATGTAGTGTATAGGTGTAGTATGTGTGTAAGTCGACCCTTCACCGAACTAGGCCACCCGGGGCGATCACCAGGCCCGAAGAGTCTATAGGAATTCATCCTTTAAACTTTCATATTTGATTTACGACCCTCTCACAGGTGATTAGGGGTCTACAATCAAGTTTGTGGAGTTTGCGAGGAGTTAAGAAGTGGTTTAGTTTCTAAGTGGTGGGTCCCAATTCTAATCCTCTAGGATAGTCGAAGGAAAAGCCTAGGCTAGATCTGAAATCTTAAAGAAGAAGAGAAGACCTCATCGAAAATGAGGTCGACAAATGGACTGATAGGTGTGGTGTGCTAACCAAGCACACCGCGCGTATTGGCGTTAGACGAAAAGATCAACAAAACCAACAGAGATGTCAAGTGACACACTTGGGACGAAGTAGAAGAATTCCGTGGGAGTGTCGAGTATATCTTTGGGGCCAGGAGATTCTTGAACTCTTCTTGGGGAAAAGAAAAGGAGGTGAATCCCGAATCACATGATTTGGGGGACTTTCGATTTAGATTTTAGTTGTTTCAGTTTTAAGTTTTGATGTGTAAGTTCGATTTTAGCTTGAGTTTCAATTTAGATTGATTTTGTTAAGGTTAATTTGAAGGGATTTGAACTTGAAATGAAAATTGGAATTTTGTGGTTTTAGATGTAACATTTTCAACCTCAAAGAAAAATTGAATTGATTAGATTGAATCATTACAATGAGGAGAGATCTCGGAGCAATGGGTATTGGATGTAAAATCTGTAACCTCGAGAGTTTGATTTTGATGTATTTCATCGCAATAGGGGAAGAATCTAAAAAGCAATGTAGTCTCGGATGTAAAATCCTCGGCCCCGAAATTTGATTTTGATGTATTTCATTGCGATAGGAAAGAATCCTAAAGCAATGCGGTCTCGGATGTAAAATCCTCGGCCCAAAGTTTGATTTTGATGTATTTCATTGCGATAGGAAAAAATCCTAAAGCGGTACGATCTCGGATGTAAAATCCTCGGCCCAAAGTTTGATTTTGATGTATTTCATTGCGATAGGGAAAGAATCCTAAAGCAATGCGGTCTCGGATGTAAAATCCTCAGCCCCAGTTTGATTTTGATGTATTTCATTGCGATAGGAAGAATCTAGCGATACGATGCCAGTGTAAAATCCTCGGCCCAAAGTTTGATTTTGATGTATTTCATTGCAATAGAGAAAGAATCCTAAAGCAATGCGATCTGGGATCATGAATCATGAAGCCCCCGAAGGTTTTATTTTGATGTATTTCATTTGCGATAGGGAAAGAATCCTAAAAGCAGTCTGGAGTCTCGGATGTAAAATCATATTTTTGAAAGGTTTGATTTTGATGTATTTTACAATTGCGATGGGGAAAGAACCTAAAGCAATGCCGGTCTCGGATGTAAAATCCTCGACCCAATTTGATTTTGATGTATTTCATTGCAATGAGAGAATCCTAAAGCAATGCGGTCTCGGATGTAAAATCCTCGACCCCCACGAAAAGGAGTTTGATTTTGATGTATTTCATTGCGATAGGGAAAGAACCTAAAGCAGTACGGTCTCGAATGTAAAATCCATAACCGAGAATTTGATTTTGATGTATTTCATTGCAATAGGGAAAGAATCCTAAAGCAATGCGAGTTTCGGATGTAAAATCCTCGACCGAAAGTTTGAATTTGATGTATTTCATTGCGTGGGGAAAGAACCTAAAGCAGTAGGTCTCGGATGTAAAATCCTCGGCCCACGAAAGTTTGAATTTGATGTAGGTTTGCTTTGAGATTTGGAAGATTGAATTTGAAATTTGATTTAAAATTTGATTTAAGATTTGGAAAGATTGAATTTGAAATTTGATTTAAAATTTGTGGTCATTTTGTTTGTCCTTTAACGATTTAAATTTTATTTTATCGTGAATTTGGAGTTTATCCTTTTAGATTTTAAGGAAAGTTTTCTTTTATTCTTTTTTTTTTGTTTTCTTTTTTCTGTTCTTTGTTCGAAGTTCATTTAACTTTAATGGCGTTTCTCGGTCGACTTGCCTGAAAGGAGTGAGACGAAAATGTGACATGGTCACTTTCATTCCAATCATCAGCGAAGATGCATCATACAACTCGTCAGGTCATCTCATACGATCCGTATAGACTCAAACGGACTATGTATAATCTTTGTCGATCTATCCGAAAAGGTGTACGTCGAAAATCCATGTCTGAATAGTGAGGTACATGGTCGATAACATCACCTTCCAAGCCATCCTTGGCAAGGATGCGTATGGATGTACGTTGGAGGTGTGATATTTTCCATGTAACTCCACGGCTTCCGCTGCGTCGGAGGCTCTCTAACTCCGGGTGCAGGCTGGAAGTGGTAGGTGCTCATCGATGTCCTTCGAAAATGTGAGATCAAGCTACTTGGTACTCCCCGGTGTCGTGTTGGCGACATGCTTTCAGATTTGCCCTTTAGTATCATGACGGAACCTACGGTAATGGTATCTTTCTTGACCTCGGAACTCACGGAGCTGTCCGGAGGTCGGATCCGAACATGATATTACACTCGTTAGAAAAGCGTACGAAGGTCGACAAAGTAGTGGTGATACATGTGCGGGGGTATACGGTCACCCTTCTTATAAATGTTAATGATACGGCGGTGGGTATGCAATCGTCGGCGGTACCACTCCATGCGCGCATCATTCTTTTTACCATCCTTTTGATAGTAATAGCATTGGATCCACAGCCGTGAAGGAGTATTCACGGTGGGTTTCCCTTCTGTCTTACGCGAAGTTGTAGCGACATCCACATTGTATTGTAATTCTCCCCTTCTGGCATCCATCTCGGGGTTGAGTAAGTGTTTTCTCTTAAGCGACACTAGCTCGGTCCATCTTTTCAAATCCGGATGCGGTCCACGATTTGTTGTTGTTCGTATTCGAGAACACGTACGTATGTAGCTCGAGGCCCTCTAGTATATTGATCCTCCTGCCTCGATTCTCTAGAAGTATTCAAAAGTTTTCTTCTCGACTTTACGCATTCTTTCTAACTCGTATTTTGGAATAATCTGCTTCGAATGGCGGCTACAGTGATGTGCGTGGGATATATGGCTCAATCCCTTAGCGTTCTCCTACGTACCTCGGCTCCTCGGGGATGGTCTCCGTCGGGACGTCCTCCGGGTTAGCCTGCAACAAGGTTATGCATTACGGGGTGGCTTTGTGCGGTGGCGTTGTAGCCTTCTTTCTTGTTCTTCTTGAGATTTCCTGGTCTCTTCTGTTATCCTCGGAGTGGTCTCCTTTCTTGATTTCTGGTAGAATTGGTGTCCTTGAAGTGTATGTGCGCGTGTAGGCGCACTCGTCGGCGGCCCGGCCCTTTGTTAATTAACATCTTGCGGATACGGCGATTTTATTTCTTCGTTGAGGATTCTTTGTGAGAGTAGCTCTTCGTACTTCACTGAGTTTATTGGGCGCGGCGTGACAAGCCTGCCCTCTGTATGAGCTACGATTTGATTCTCTTGTCTTTTTCAGTGTTTGTTTTCTTTCTTCTTCTTGGATTGAGTGGCTTGGGCCACCCACTTTCATCCGTAAAGGCTGGCGGTCCTCTCGATCGGTGGGACCCGGTCGCATTCCTCGTATTGCGAGGAGCTGTGGTGCGAGTACGAGTCAATCTCTATTATCGCTCCATCTTTCACCCTCTTTTCATCAAGTGCAAGGCTTACGCCATTTCTAAAGTTCGGGGCCGACCGCCGTTCGACATTTCCTGAAAAGACGAGGAAAAGGATCGAGAGCATCTTAAGAACAAAGAAAATTAAGAAAATGTTTATTAAAGATAGTGTTTTCTTTCTTTTTTTTAATTATTTTTTCCTTTTATAATTTTAAATTCAACGGGAATGAAATGGGAGAAGATCGAAAAAAGATTTTGATTTGGAAGAAAGGGAAACGAGAAAACTTTATTATCATGATTTTATTTATTTTAGCACATTTTTATTATTTTTGGGTTCGGACCCAATCATAAGTAATTACTTTGCCCGTGCTTCTAGGGATGAAGAATTCATTCCTTCGAAACATCGAGGTAGCGTAATACTTCTTTAAGTATCGTCCGGATTGATCGGAAGCGTATGTCTTTCTCCTTGGCCGATTCACGAACGTGGGGAGCCTCTGAATGAGCGCACTCCAACCACAAACGGTCCTTCCCAAGTGGGTTCAAATTTTTCCTCCTATCTTGCGGTGTGCGAATAGGTCTCTTGAGAACGAACTAAATCACCAACTTTGAAGGTTCTTGAGCGGACCGGTCATCCTTGAGCCCAGACCATCTTAGCTTGGTATAGTTCTAAATTCTGGCAACGGCTGCCAAAGTCTTTTCCCTTCTAGGCTTTCTAATTCCTCTAGTCGTAATTTGGCATTCTCTTGTCGTGATTTTTTTGCGGCTAACGATCTGACGAGTGAAGAAAAGTTTGGACCTGCAAAAGGTAACAACGCCTCGGACCCACACGGGCGTAAGGTGTAGATTGAGTAGGAGTTACGAAGGTTGTCCCGTGGCCCATAAGGCTTCTAACAACTTCTCGTACCAATTTCTCTTATTGTCGTCCAAAGTTTTTTTTTCTTTAAAATTTGAACGAGAGTTTTAATAAAGCCTCGACGAGAGGCGTTGCTCTCGGGTAGTAAATTGTTGAATAGCGCCGGTCGATTCCGTGTCTTCGACAAAATTGTTGATTTGTGTGCTTCGAATGCGCGACCCATTATACGAGATAATCTGTAACGGCACTCTCTAGAAACGGTAGGCAAACTTGGTTCTTGAAAAATTGTAGCACGTGATGTGCTTTCACTTCTACGAAGAATTGGCCTTCTCTGCCTTGGAAAAGTAATGCGCCAACCGCAAGAATGAAGCGATGTCCTTTTGAAGATGGTGTACAGTTGGACCCACTATATACGTACCCCAGCATTCGAATGGCCGCGATGCGGTGTCGGATGTAGCACATTTGGAGGTTGGTGTAGAACCGCCCCCGTGCACTTGGCATTGGTGACGGCTCTTGGCGACTTTCATGCGATCGGTCATCATCGAGGGAGCCGGTAGTACCCCTAGTCTTTTAATTTTCCATTTTCATCTTCGGACCCGGTAGCGCCACGGAGTCTGAATGCCTCTTTAACAGTTGCGGAGCCTCGGACCCGCTCCAGGCACCTTAGCCACATTTGATCGAAAAGACCTTACGTAAAATGTATTGTTTATTAATGCGCCAGACAAAGTTCTTTTCTTGATGCGATGGGCTAACGACATGCGTCACAGTAGTTTTCTGTTCATAGATGTCCCCATTAATGGTTGTGTGATCTTGTGTTTTTACATCCTTCTTTGCAATTTGATCCTTTTTCTTCTTTGATTTATTGTATTGTGTCTATGTCGGCGTGATAGGACCTGACGTCAGGCGAGCACTTCCCTTTGATTCATCTTGCAAACGGGCAAATTCTTTTGCGAGGCGGTAGCACTTGTCCATTAAAGCGTTTTTTCTTTTACGGGAATTTTATAGATCGTCACATTCGAAATTTGTTCCAACGGTTTCATGGCATACTAGAAGTATTGCTCGAGTCTTGGCTTCAAAATTACATGCGCATGCAGCGATACGGTAGATGATTAAGCACGAATCCGTAGATGTTGATGTACGTATACCCATTTGAATAGTTAATTCCAGTCTGTTATGAGGGCTTCATATTCTGCTTCGTTGTTCGTACACGGCTACGTCGAGGGTGATAGGAGTATCTTGGCATCCCATAGGTGTTATAAGATTAATGCGATCCACCTTACCGAACTTCTTATCACGCGCTCACGATTCTTTGTCTTTGTGTGCTGAAGATGCTCGTTGAAATACAATTCCGACGTCGATCATCGGGGTCTTCTAAGCTCATTATTTGTTCATCGGCAAGTCGTCATTGAGAGGCGATTCTGTAGGCAAAGTGTCTTTGCGAGGAAATGCTGCCCGGGACTTGTCCCTTTACGGCACGGAGAGGCACGAAAGTTATATCGAATTCTTGATAATATCATTGACCATGCGGCAAGTCTATCGGAAAACGTCGGACGGGTCATCAAGTATTGCAATGGATTAAATTTCGAAATCGAGTTGACCTTATGAAAGCATGTAGTGCACTGAGCTTTTGGCCCGGCGAAAGATCGGGGGCCCAGTAATGCTTTTCAATTGCGGGATACCTTATTTCGTCGGAAGTAAACGAAGGCTTAGGTAGTAAAGAGCATTTTCTTTACCCTCATCATTGACACAGGCTAACGGGGCTCGAGAGAGTCGTCTAAAACCGCGGTATAAAGTATCGGCGGTCTACTGAAATTTGTAATTTCTTAAGACGGGAGGTGTCGTTAAATATTGTTTAATGTCCTCGAAAGGCCTACGGCATTTCTCTTCCCGAATAAATTTGGCGTCCTTTTTAACTAATGCGAGAAAGTCGACACCTACTGACAAGTTCGAGATAAAGCGTCGAAGATATGCCCGACTTCCCTTGAAAAGATCGTAGTTGTTTTAAGGTTTTGGGAGCGGCATTTCTAAGATGGCTTTTATCTTTTCGGATCGATTTGATTCACGATGTCGGACGAATCTAAGAATTTCTGAACGTGACGCCGAAGCTCATTTAGGGATTCATCTTAAGGTTAAATTGTCTTAATCGTTCGAAAACAATTCTCAAATCATACATGTGGTTTTCCCTTTACTTTGCTTTTGACGACCACATCGTCCACGTAGCATTCGACTTGATTGTGGATGAGATCATAAAAAATTCTTGTCATCGCTCTTTGGTAGGTTGCTCTGCGTTGTTGGATCCGGAATGGCATCAACGTGGCAATACACTCCGATCGGCGTTCTGAATGATGTGAGTTTTCATCTTAAGGAGCCATTTTTATTTGGTTGTATCACGAAGATCCCATCCATGAATGAGAATATTTCATGTGTTGAAGCGATATCGATCATCGATTACGGGATCGGTAGAGGGAATTCATCTTTCGGACATGCCTTATTTTAAATCTACGAAATCCACCTGGTCGATCGACCATTCTTCTTCACAGTAGTGTACGTTGCTGTTGCTTAGTCGGGTGTTGTTCTTCACGGACAAATTTAGCGTCGATAGCTTTTTAACTTGACTATGACTTCTTGTTGATTTCTAGACGCATTCTCACGGAACCTTGTACGTGGAACGGAAGTAGGATCCACTCCTAGCTTATGGACGGCAACCTCTGGAGCTAATCACGACATCTCATCGTAGCTCCGAAGGCGAAAGCAGGTCTTTAAATTCCATTAATAACTTGATTATTTCTTCGGAGTCTTCTTTATTGAGTAAAGAATTTAACAAGGTGAGTGCAGGTTCTTCTTCAGGCCTAAGTTAATAGTTAACTCATCGGTATTGTAGATTTGATCTCTTAGCCGAACTACGGTGGAGCGTCTCAGTTGTAAATCTTGAGTTCTTCGTAGCTTCCATGCGGTCTTCATTGGACTTGCGAGTGACAATGCAAACTTCGGTATCGTCGGCGGTCTGCGTGCGAACCGAGACCGTCTTTTGAATTGGGTGGACGGCCAGTTGTCCATAAATTTTCAAAATGTTGTGATTGACCTTTTGTCAATTTGTCGAGGTAAGAAACCATGACTGAATTAAATTTTGAACACAGAGGTGTACCACTCGAAAAGGCGATTTCATTAATTCGATGAAGTAGCATCTTGAGTGTACATTATTTTCGGTTTTGGAGGAAGGAGTACCACGGTAGAATTTGATTGGCTTTGCACCACCGCTACATACCTCTTTGACCTCCATACCCTCGATCTTATTAGAATGGATCGGGGTCGGGGTCATGGTATGTACATAATAGTTAATCTTCTCGTACATCGATTTATATTCCTCGTTCTTTTCATTTTCGAGAGAGATCTGAATTGCGGCTCCTTGAGCTTATTGTATTTGCTTCTTGCTTGATTTCTTTTCTTCTTCGAAATATCTTCTAATTCGACATTGATGGGCGGTTTCCTCACAATCATTGTCCCCCAACGTCCACGACCTCGTCCACGGCCTCGACCTCGGATGCGAGTTGTGGAGAAATCTTCACCATCTCGCCGTAAGGGAGTGGTGAGCGACTGTTGGACTAGAACTTCAGGTTCTTCGTCGTCCCGAACTTCCTTTGCTTCATTCGTTATGGTATCTCTGGAGAAGATTGTTTTCTTCGGAGGTGCATAATAAGCTGCATCTTCATGGATTCCAATTTCATGTACGGAGAATGGTTGTAAGTCACCTTTGATGCACTATTCCCCTCCATCGTAGTATTTGATGCACTGGTGTAGGGATGATGGTACCATCCTGTTTTCATGTATCCATGGTCGGCCCAGTAGAGCGTTGAATGACGTTTCTGAATCAATTATATGAAATTTTACGGTTGTCTTTGCCAAGTCACCGGTCTTCATTAGTAGCGTTATTGATCCGAGGGCTCTTTCTCCTTTCTGGTTGAATTCTCTTAATAGCATTTTATCTGCTTCAAGCTCGCGAGCATCAATTTCCAAATATGCTAGCGTTCGAAGATTCATTATATTGATTGATGCTTCTGGATCCACCAATACTCTGGAGAGTGTAAACTTCCCTATTGTAATCGAAATGTACAACGGTCGGTTGTGGTCCGTCATCCCAAGTAGTAGGTCATTGTCCGTGAAGGTAACACCTCGCTTGTTCCTTTAACGAGCAAACCTCATCTAAGGAATCTCCGGTCATTTGAGCTAAGCAAATTTCGGATCAAGTAAGGCCTTGATCGAGCTTCTCTCATCTCCTTTGATAAGATGAGAGCGTCGTAGATGCTCGGTTAGCTTTGTAGTTTCCTAAGATGGGCTAGCACGTTGTAGTCCACTTTATTTCCATGTGTCTCGATTTCTTCCCGAATGGGTATCTCTTCTACCGGGGTTGGTTCTTCCTGAACAACCACCTGCTTTCCTTTGTCTTTTGGACCCATTCTCGGAGGTAGAACTCTTCCACTTCTTAAGTTGACTTATGTGATTTCTTCTGAATCTGGTATTGAGTTTGCTGGCGTCTCCTCCTGAATCGGAATGACAGGTTCTTCTGGATTAGCTTCAGAGTCTGAAGGCTCTAACTCTATCGTGACTGGAGCTCCTCGAAACTCGCAAATAGATTCTTTGCTTGTTGAACTCTCGTAGCCTCTTTGGTGGATGTCTTCTTTGTCATTGTGATTGTCGAGATTGTGTATGATTTGAGAATTGTCATTTGTATCGGAATCGATGTCCGGATTAGGTTGGTTGTCGCTAGTTACGTAATCGTTAGAAACAGTCAAAACGTAGCCAACGCCATAACCCTTATCATTATAAGATCCCACCAGAGTGAGCAAATAATCATACGAGTCGAGGTTCGAGGAATTTCTCCCCGAATCGGAAACAACTATCCTAGGATAAGCAGCCCCTAGTCTAGCCTTAAGAGCCTCGGTCTTCTCTTCTTCGTCAATTTTCTTCTTCTCTTCAATCGTCTCCTGTTGAGGTGGTTCTTCTATCGCAAGTGATAGTGCCGACTTGACAGGTTTCGAACTCTGAATTGAGGCTCGCACCGAAGCTGTTAAGATGTGATCCAAAATCTTCTTCGAAGACTTTGTCCAAGCGGTAGTCCATCCATTATCAGTCGCATAGGGATCTATCGGAACAATGAGATCCGTCGAGATAACATTGCGGAACCTCCTTTCTGGGGTTCCTTCATGTACTCATTTGGGATCGTTATATTCCCTTTCCGAAGATTGTCGTTGAGCCAACTTTTGAAGGTAATACAATCTTCTATCTTATGCCCAAGCATCCAGTGGTAAGGGCAAAAGTTGGGATCACCTTTCTTGTCGACTTCTTCGGTCTCTTAGGTTCGCGAGTTGGAAATGCGGAGTCTTCATCAAGCTCGTGGAACATTTTCGGCATCGCCTCATTCTTGAACGGATACTCACCGCTCAAAAGCTCCTTTAGCATACGTTGTGGACGAGGCGGTTGTTCATTCTGTTGGGATGGTCGATAGGCTGGGTCGGGGTTGCTGCGGCCGTTCGATGGTATTTGTATCGAGTCGCTTGCCTTTATCGACGAGCTGCGATGATCCCGGACTTCTTTTCAAAAGTTTTCACGGAGCTTCGTTTGTCTGTTTTGTCGGTGAAACTTAATTGCTTCGCCTCCTCTTACAAGCTTCCGGCCTTGCTTAACAACTTCTCGAAAGTCTTAATAGTAAATCCCTTGAGGAGAAGTGCTATCAGGCCATGAATGCTCTTTAGTAAAATGCCGACTGCATGTTGTTCCTGTAGCTGTGGCTCACACTTCATACTTAGATTCCTCCATCGAAGTATGTAGTCAACCAAAGTTTAGTTCGGCTTCTGCTTCTCTACCAATAATTCACCTATAGTGATGTGGTGTTGAGCTCCGGCAAATCGCTTGATGAAGAGGTTCTCTAATTCTGAAAATGTCTTCACCGAACCGTTCGGTAATTCCACATACCAATCAAAGGTGATCCACGACAGCTCGTCGACAAATTGTCGGAAGAGTAAAGCATCACTTCCGCCGGCATTGCAACAAGCGGCACGAAAATGTGCAACATGCTGCCGAGGGTTTCCGGTTCGATCAAAGGTCTTGAACAGAGGTGGTACAAAGCCTTTTGGATATTGGACAGCGTCGAATTCTTCAGGGTAAGGTCTACCCGTCCGAATGAATGTCCCGCTCTTTGATTGTGCCAAGGCTTCTCGCACCTGCTGTTCCACCATGCTTTTGATATCCTTTTCCGGAATCATGCTTTGTGTTGCATCCTTCTTTAATTGATCATCCCCGTTGACGGACGTAATCTCCTTTCCTCCGTCTACAATGTGAATAACTTATGGGGGTGTCTTTCTTTGGGGTTGAACCTGACTCTGGAGAGTGGCTAGGGCTACAGCCATCTCTTCCATCCTTTTTGCCATTTGGGTGATCGTATCATCTTTCTCTTGAAGCTGCCTCCTCATTACCTCCGGCTCCTCTCTTTCTGCAGTTGCAGGGGCACCTTGTGAAGCTGACGAAGCTCGTGTTTCAACCATGTTAACTTATGCATATTCATCATTCATGAACTCTTACGAGTCAACCTCATCTCCGAATTTCTCTTCTCTTTCCCTTGCTAATCGCCGAATATCAGTTCTTAGCTTTTCCATAGCATTTTCTAGTGGTCTTTTCTGTACATCCTTGCAGTTGTCATGTGATAACTGTCGGGTTTCCTTCTCATGAGTCCCTTTTACTGCGGTAGCACTCTCTTCGGACTCAAGTCTCCCGACGAGACTTTCCTTCTCGAGTACATTATTTTAATCTTAATTGTCCGGTAGTGGGACGCCATACCATCCTTCTAGCGGCGGAAGGTCTAGGACCGGATGGTCCGTCGGCCAAATGTTGGAAGGTGGTATCCTCCCTAATTTGTAGTCCCGAAACAATGACGGGTGGACTAGCTTTCATTCTCTTATTTGGCTTTTCCGCGGCGATAGCGAGGTTACTACTCGCGACCCAAGATGGGACTTGGCTGGCACCCGCCCTATCCTTCTAAAAATTTCTGATACAGGGCATTTTTCCTTCTTTGCTAACTTTTCTATCAGGGTTTGCAGTCGAGAAAATGGCGTAATTCTAGCCATTTTCTTACGGCCATCGTTGTAATATGCGGGCTGAGGCAATGCGGCAGCAATCTTGCGAACATTTTCCTCATCCTCTGCAGCGGAGAGGGGATGGAATCTACTTCCTCTCAAAAGTGGTATGTATCCAGGCAGCGGTGTATACTCGGGCAGTTCTGGGATTTCTTCTAGGAAAGCAACTTCAGCAGCTCTGGCTTCTCTAGCAATCCTTCTACTTTCGTTCCTTCTCTGAGTCCGTGTCAGTGATGGAATTCTTGAGCTGGACCCGATTTCAAAAACAGAAGGTTTCACAGGAAGATCTGTACCCTCCACGGTAATAGGTTCATCATAGTTCTGAATTTCCTTCCCCTTTAGTTTGGCAGAAACCGGGGTAGGTACGGAGACAACTAGACCAGTGGGGGTAGCAACAACAGTCCTTCTGCGAACAACAGTACTCCCCTCAGTTGGAATCTTTTGCAGAGGAGGGAATTCATGAGTTGACTTGAGGTTAAACTCAATCAATGGCTTCTCAGTTTCTGGCACTTTGCTTGTGAGTGAAAAGAGAGTGACATCGGGGATTTTGATGTCGGTGTCCCTGAATCCTTGTCCGAATCAAATAATTCCATTATCAAGTAGTTCGTCCTTGAACACGGCCAGGTCAAGTCCGTTGACGAAGGAGAAGATCAGTTTTGGGGCTTCCATTTCTGCAGGGCAGATCTCAAGTGTTAGTCTCCGAGTCGTGCTTCTTCTTATCGTACAACTTATGATGAAAAAGAAAGAGTCCGAACACATTTCTGTTTACCTTAGTGTATTTGTGATATTAAAAGAAAATTGTTTTTTCGAAAAGATTTGTTCGTTAGGAAGGAGAATTATTAAAAGAATGAGAGTTGTAGGAAGGGTAAAAGGAATCGATTAGGAACTGGACAAGGAAGAGAAAGTCTTGTAGAAACGTCTCGACCCGCAAGACTGCTACTAAACTATTACCTATTGGGGGTCCACCCCACCTCAGAAATGAGGTAAAAGGATCTCGGAACCTCTCTGTTTAGGGGTGTCTAAACAGTGGTTCCTAAATCCGAGAGAATGTTGGCTATACTTGTTCAAGGTAGAAATGAACATAGTATTCCAACGGAAAGAAGGGTAGTTTGATCCACTAGGGACATGGATACACTACCGATTTTTGAAAGCAGAACTATCTGATTAAAAATGAAAAGAGGAACTACTCCCCAGCGGAGTCGCCAGAAATTGTTGGCATATTTTTAGGTTGTGTGTTTTATTTTGAAAAGGGGGTCGCCTAACAGAAATTGTTGGCGAATTTTAGATTTTAAATTTGATTTAAATATATATATATATAATTTAGAAAGTAGCATTTTATTTTGAAAATAATTTTAAGTTTGAAAATTTTAAGATATGAAATCAAGCTGATCTCGCATCCCAAATAGTTTATATAAACGAGCACCGCACCATGAGCCGTGTATCTATCCCTAAGGATAGACACCGCTTGATGGTGGGGCTCAATAAAATAAACTAAAAGATTTGTGATATCTGTTTGGTACGCGAACCAATTTTATAAGCTGACTAAATTCCACAGCTAATATAAATGAATTAAGCGGGGTTTATATTACACAGGTTCTTAAAATTCCCTATAAGAGGCAAGCCCCTATAGTTAATTACATCTTAAATGATGGGAATCACTTAAGAAAACTCTCGATAATAATCAATAATTCTGCTCTCAAGAATTTGAATGTTTAAGTTTTCAAGGGATTGAATTTTTGAATTTCAATAGGGAATGAATCGAGTTTGGAACATTTTATTTTGGGAATCCAAAAGGAAGAAAGGTAGGAGAAATTACAGATTCGAAGCGAACTTCGGTAATTTCCCGACTATCCTATTGTTTGGATTGAATTTAGGAAAGTCCTAATATTTATTTAATGTTTTGATCTTGCCAATTTTAATTAATTATGAATTATATTCATATGACATGATCATACAAATAGCCTCGAAGATGTGAGGGTTTATGTCGTATCGGACGACTACCTCGGAATCCTAAGACCGGTTAGGGCTTAATTTGCAATGCAAATGCCTAACAAAAGGTTGAGGATTTATGTTGCACTAAGCAAACTACCTCGAAGTCCTATGGCTTAGTTATTTAATTCTAAGAAAGTTTCTTTGAAGTAGACTCGGTTTTTTGCGATGACGATGGTCGTGCTTGCCCACCATGCTCCAGAGCTCCTTGTTGTTGTAGAGTTTTAGTTTTAGAAGATTAAAAATCAAGAGATGGGGAAAGTGTTCTGGTTTAGAGAAGTTTTAAAATCCAAGCATTTTTTATGTTTTAATTAAAACAAATCTTAAAGTTGATTATAACAACACCGGTTAAGATCCCACGGTTCCATCCTTCCGGCATCGTTATTTTTATCGGATTCACTTAGTCCAGATGAATTTGCTAAACTCAACTAAATGAGTTCCACACTTTCATTTAGACCGTGGGAAATCCCGTTAGCAACACGTAGGTTACATCATCCGAGGTATTCCCGATCATCCAACAAGACATTTTAATTTAGTTGTAGTTGTAGTTTTGTATTCTGTTTGTGATTAAATTTTGAGTTGTTTTATTTTTTGAAATGTTGTGGCGGTGAATTTTATCTTGTAATGACTTTTAATTTAGTTTTGCTTTCAGTATTAGGGACTATCCTAAAAGTGTGGGTTTTCATGTAACAATTGCTTATCATGCAAGAAAAGTAAGTGTGATGCGATTAAATAAATTGCAATAAGGTAAATTACAATAAAATAAAAGCGTACCTGGAGGGTCTTCCCGTCATCCCAAGCTGCACTTAAAACACAATTAGAATATTTAAGCATTTAAAGCAAGTCCCTAGGTAAAGCTAAGGGAAGGATTATGGTTTTCTACCAAGGTCCTACTCCTATAGCTAGTCATCTCTATGACGTCTAGGTTCTTGTGTTTTGGTTTGAGGACGATTTTCTTCATCGAAGAACAATTAAGTTCAATTGTTCTTATAAACATCCCATCATATCGAGGAAGTGCTTAAGACGAGTCTTAAACATCTTTTCAATATTTCTAGGATTATTTTTAAGTCCGAGAGAATTTAATTATACAAATGAATTAATCGTCGGGAATTCAAGTTTTGTTGTTATCTTACTCGATTGAACTAGGACATTTGAATATCCTATGAGGAAGTAACATTTCACTTAACGTTACGTTTTAGGATTTATGACAATAAAAGCTTTCGAGGGCAAATTGATTGTTCAAATGGTTTATGATTTAATTTCAGTTAATGGGTTTAAGTTTGGAATAGTGTTCAAGTTGTTTTATTTTTGAATTTCTTTATGTCTTAGGCGATGTTATTTTTAATTCAATTTAATTTAACTTTAATTTAATTTAATTTGGTTTTAGTTTTAATTTTAATTTAATTTATTTAATTCAATCTAATTTTAATTTTAACTTGATTTTATTTTTTTATTTTAATTTATTTTAATTTAATTTAATTTAATTTAATATGATTTAATTTAATTTAATTTAATTTAATTTGATTTAATTTGATTTAATTTAATTTAATTTAATTTAATTTAATTTAATATGTTTTAATTTAATTTTATTTAATTTAATTCTTAATCTAATTTTATTTTTAATTTTAATTTAATATTTTATTTTTTTATGTTTTAAAGATGATTTAATTTTAATTGTTAAAGTTTTAATTTAATTGAAATTTTAAAAGGATTTAATTTAAATAATTTTAACTTTAATTTAATTTAATGATTAAGTCTTTTAGCATTTTAAATCTTAAATTTGGATTATCATTTTAATTAGGAATTAAATATTATTGAGATGATTAATTTAGGGATTCTTAAATTAAAGAACAAATCTCTTCCTAAAAATATCCCTATTTTAATAATTCCAATTTTATTATTCTTCCAAATTTAATCAATTATTTAATTAAGGTTTATTTTAATTATTTTTAAATTGTTTAATAGGTTTTTACCCTTATTATTCAAATTTCAATCATCCAAATCAGATTAGGATCAAATACTTTACTCTTTAATTTTAATAAGCCTAAAGTTTTAATTAAAGGTTAAAATTTTAATTACCATTTTGCCCTTCAAGCTTAATAATTTCATAACTCACTAAATTGAGCTTAAATGAACTTGAAATTTTTATGTGACTTCACTCATATGTCAATAAAGGCATGAGAGGAGAAAATATTATTTTTCTGTATTTAATTTATTTATGTAATTATTTTTGGTGGAAAATAGGGATTTCCAAGGAAAATTTAATAATATGACCAAGGGAAATTTTTTGTCCTTAAGAAAATTATGGGACATTCCTAATGACCAGAGGACCACTTGGACAAATTTTAGTGATTTTTTGAATTATATTCTTTTTATTATAATTACTTTGACTTTTGGAGTATTAATTAATTTAAAAATAAAATAAAGGTAGAAAAATGAATTTTATATTTTTCAAAAATCTCTCAGATATCAAGGAAATCAGAGAATCAATTTTTACAATTTTCTGATTTTTCTTTGATTTATTAGAATTATTTTAGTGGAAATGCTAAAAAACACATTTTTTTAATTTTAAAATTACCTTAGGGCTTTAAAATTTAATATCTCAATATAGAGACTTAAGAAAAATATGAGGTTTGTTCCTAAGTGATTAAAATTCAAAATGTGACATTTTGGTGAATTTTATCATTTTTGAGATTTTTTTTATTTTATAATTATTAAAAATATTAAAATAATGTAAAAAAATCAACTTTTTTGAAAAATTACAATTTTATTTTTCTTAAATTCTCCTAATATCAGAGAGGCTCCAAAACCAATTTGGTGAATTTTTGAAAAGCATTTTGAAAGTTATGAATTTTTAAAGTTTAAAATGGCTAAATGGTTTAATCAACCCATTTGGTAGGGTTAACCAAGTTCAATTGACTTCAAATTTTTATGGTGGGTTTCTCTGATCCTAAAGGTCAGTGGAGAATTCATTTCAAGTCAATTTGATGTATGATTAGCTCTAATTAATTAAGGAGTTATTTTGGGTGTTTAAGCCAATTAGGGTTATTCCAAGTGGATTAATTCAAAACCTATTTTTCCTAGAGTCCTCTGGTCATAAGAAACACCCTTAAATTTTCCTAGAATTTTTTTCACAACATGCTAATTATTGGAATTAAAATATTCAGAATAGTGACCTAGAATTGAAAAATCAATAACTCTCCATAGGGGTGGCCTCTTACTTTGGAAAATTCAGGGAATGTTCCCAAATTCAGAGGCTTCAAAAGCCCTATGGTCTCATGCCATGGTGAATTGTATACATGCATGGAGAATTGAAAATGTGCAGAGAGTAATTAAATCATTAAAAATAAAATACTTGATGAAATTATGTGATTTCTTTTCCGCATTATTCTCCTCCGTTCCATTGAGCGAGAGGGTATTTTTATTTTGTTTTTATGATTTTCCTACACAAAGTTATGCATTTTTCAAGTTCTGGTAATTTAAATAAATAGGAAAACAACCTAATTTCCTACTTATCCACGCGGCGCCCTCTCATCCTCGGCATCTCTGAATGGCCACGCGACGCGCTCCCATTCGACGCCACCTTCCGAATGAGCGCCACGCGGCCCGTGGTTCACGTATCACCTCCTGGTCTGACGCCATCTGAGCCGTCCGTCCGCACGTGTTTTGAATGAACGGCATCCGTTCATCGTCCCCAAGCCTCCTAGCCCGAGAACCGTCCATCTTCTAGGCTTAAGATCTCACTCGATACTTGACCAAATTTAACGTTCTTATGCTCTATGGATTCGTCTCGAGAAGACGAACACATCCATACGGTTTATGTGGCATGAAATTGACTCAATAAAAATGGAGAATGTTCAGAAGCTCGGGAAGAAGAGTGAGACCATACCTTTTCTCAGAGAAGTGTGGCTTCGATCTAAGGGTTGTGTCACCTTCGATTGCGTCCAAGCAAGCTCCAGATGAAGTCTCCTGGCCTGGTGAATTGTCTAGGTAGGATTTCGACCACATCTGATTACAAAGCTTGGAGTCTGGAACAGATGGGTGGCCTGGAGAGGGGGCTTTTGCTGGTGGACTTCTTCCCTTGGTCTGGTGAAGGTGTAGGATCAATCAATTTTGGCAGAGTTTCCTTAAGGTTGGTTCAGCACCGCTCCCATGGCCGAGAGAGGTGGGGTTTAAATAGAGCTGGCTGGAGGCTCTCCCAGGGGGAGTTAGGGCTTGGGATCAGCTGCTATGGTGAGGAGAAGAACGGCCATGGTGGCCATTGGGCATGGGGCAACTCAACAGGTGAGAATTCCAAGCTTGGGCTCACATGATGTTCTCTGGTGTGGTGTTTTCCGGCGGCCCAGGTGGCTGGCCGGCAGGCAGGGGTCACGATCTTGACCAGGGAGGTCAGGGCTTGACAATGGTGAAGTCAATTAGGCTTGGACATGTGTAAAGTGCTTGGATTAAAATGGTATGCGGGAGAGGACACTTTGGCTTGATTTGGGTCAACCCATCCTTTTGGGCTAAGTGCACCACCCGAGGCTCGCTTTTGGGTCGAAAAGAGTCACTTGGGTCAGTTTGCCATGGAGTGGTGAAGTCTCCATCCATGGTGAGGTGGCTAAGCATGGTTTAGTGTGTGACATGCTTATGGTTAAAAAGGCTTAATGAAGGATTAGGAAAGGGGGCCCTCCTTTTGCCTTTAATGGCTTGGTCACATGTCAAACCTTCCATGGCTTCATGTGGGTTGTCCATGGCTTGCATGTGGCTTCATTTGGCTCATCCTTGACTTAGGAAAAGTGGATCCATTTATATGAAAAAGGAATTTGGAGATTTTGGCAATTTAGTGAAAAATTTAGATGGTGCTTGATTTAGGTTGATTTGATGATTGATTTGGGACTTAGGAATTGATCCCAATTAAAGGGATGATGAGAAGGAATTGTCATGTGGGCTTTGGGCTTTTGGATTTCTCTCTGGATGGGCTTTCAAGATGGTTTAGAGATTGGGCTTTTAGATTTCAAAACAAATTTTAGGATGATAATTTTGTAAAGGATTGGATTCAATAAGTGTTGAATTTAATTTAGGAAGTTTCCATGAATGATTTGGAATAAATTTGAAGTGGTTTGGGCTTGAATTGGGTTGGATTTGGACCTCTTTGGTAAATGGGCCAATGTAGGTCAAATTGGGCTAACTTGGGCCAATATTGGGCTAGGGTTGAAATTGATGTAAGATAAATGTTGGGAAATGTTCATGGGAGTGTTTCAAAGAGGTTTTGGCTTTGGTTAGATTTTGATTTTGGGGTTTGGGCTTATTTGGGTTAGGTTTGGGTTTAGGTCAAAATTGGGCCTTTTAGCTTTGGGTTGAATTTGAGTGGGGTTTGGGTCTAAATTTTGCATAAATCATGTTAGTGTTTTGTTTGTGGGGATGTTAAGGAAGGTTTAGAAAAGGTTTGGGGTTAATTGGAGTTGAATTGGGTTAGTTTGGGCTAGGTTTGGGTCATGGGTCCAAATTGGGCTAAAAAGGGGCTTTAATGCCAAAATTGAAATTGGATTCAAATATCAATCAAATTAGACTTGGATCTGGTCTAGATTGGTGTTGGGAATGTTAAATTGAAGTTTAGAATTGAATTGGACCAGAATTTGGGTCAATTGGATAGGTTTGGTTTGACATTGGGTTCACTTTAGGTTAAAATGGGTCAAATTGGGGGTTTTGACAAAAGTGGGGTAAATTGACAAAATTGGACCATGGTGTAGTTGAGAAAAATGAAATTGGGAATATTTGGGATTTTTTGGAATTTTCTGGGAATTTTCTGATTTTTTGGATTTTTGGGTCAAGAGGGGTATTTTGGGTATTTGGAGGGTATTGGGAGGTATTTTTGGAATTTTTGGTATTTTTGGCTATGGATGATCAACTTGATTGGTGAGGAAATGTTTAGGAATGGTTTTGAGGAATTTTGGGTGATTTGGAAATTTTGGAGGATTTGGGTAATTTCAAGGGTTTTGGGTAGGCTAGGCGGGTGTAGGGTCCCGGGGGTCAAAAATTGAAAATTTGCAAAATTGAAGATTGGGTAAATGTAAGTGGAATGAAATCATTTTGGTTGAGCCATGAAGCCATATCAAGCCCACATGAGTCAGGAAGGGACTCATTTGAGGCATCCACTATGTTGTTCCTAACCCTCTTAGCCAAGGGCTTAGTGGTTAAAAACCATCCATGTGAATCAACTCTATGAGTCAGGAAGTCAAGTTGGGTATAGTTGTGGCTTTAGCAGGTGTGTGAAAGTGTAGTGTATAAGTGTAGTGTGTGTAGGTCAGCCCTCACCAGACCAGGCCACCCAGGGCAGTCCTAAGGCCAAAGAGTCCTATAGGAACTCATCCTTTAAACTTCCACATTTGATTTCGACCCTCTAGGTGATTAGGGGTCTACGGTCGAGTTTGTGGAGTTTTCGGGGAGTTAAGAAGTGGTTTGAATTTCTAAGTGGTGGGCCCCAATTCTAATCCTCTAGGATAGTCAAAGGAAAAGCCTAAGGCTAGATCCTAAGTACTAAAGAGAAGAAGAGAAGACCTCATCAAAAATGAGGTCAACAAAGGTACACATCTTCTAATAATTAAATCCTTACATTGCTTATATAAATATGGTTCATCTCAAAAATAGGTTTTTGTTTAATGGATGAATTTTTTCTTTTGTTGCAAAGTTAGCATAGGTGGTAAAATATTACTAACTATATAGTTTACTATATCAGCATACCATGGTATTTTCCACTCAATGATATTATATAGTTGTTCATCAGGAAAGCATGCTATAATTTCATTTTCAATATCGGATAATTCATGATTTTCTAATCTTGATAAATGATCCGCAATTTGATTATCGAGTTCCTTTCTTATTAACGATCTCAAAATAGAATTCTTGCATTAATAACATCCATCTAATTAATCTTGGTTTGGAATCTTTCTTTTGCATTAAATATTTGATAGTAGAATGATCGGTATGCACGATACATTTTGTTCCAATCGAGATAAGGTCTAAATTTATTAAAACCATATACTACCGCTAATAATTCTCTTTACGTAAGCTGTATAATTTATTTCAGCATCATTTAGAGTTTTACTTTAGCATAGTATATAACTTTAAAAATCTTTTCATATCTTTGCCCAAGAAGCTGCTCCTACGAGCATAATCACTAGCATCACACATATGTTCAAATGGTTTCTCCCGGTTAGGTGAAACTATTATAGGTCTTGTAATTAATTTTTCTTTTAAGAGTTCAAAAGCATTCAGGCATTCGATTGTAAATTCAAATTTCTTGTCCTTTTCGAGAAGTTGGCATAGAGGTTTAGTAATTTTTGAAAAATCTTTTATATAGCGTCTATAGAATCCAGCATGTCCAAGAAAACTTCTTACCCCTTTTACCGTAGTTAGAGGTGGTAATTTAGCTATAACTTGAATTTTTGCAGGGTCCACTTCCATGCCTTTTTCTGAAATTTTATGCTCTAATACAATGCTGCCCGCAGCCATAAATTGACATTTCTCCCAATTTAGAACTAAATTTGTTTTCTCACATACTTCTAATGCTTTTTCAAGATGAGTTAAGCATGTGTCAAATGATGTTCCAAATACGGAGAAATCATCCATAAATACTTCTATTCCATTGTTAATTAACTTACTAAATATAGACATCATACATCTACGGAATGTTGCTTGGTGCATTACATAATCCAAAAGGCATTCTTCGAAAAGCGAAAGTTCCATAAGGACTAGTAAATGTAGTTTTCTCTTGATCCTCGGGAGCAATTTGTATTTGATGATAACCGGTGTATCCATCTAGAAAACAAAAATACTTATGTCCGACTAATCTATCCAACATCTGGTCTAGAAATGGTAAAGGGAAGTGATCTTTCCTGGTGGCGGTATTTAATTTCCTATAATCAATATATATACACCAACCAGTAACTTGTCTTATAGGAATAAGATCATTATTTTCATTGGCAGTGACGGTCAGTCCTCCTTTCTTAGGAACACGATGAATTGGGCTTACCCAGAAGCTGTCGAAATAGGATATATAATATCATTATCTAACCATTTTAAAATTTCTTTCTTAACTACTTCTTTCATTATCGGGTTTAATCTCCTTTGGGGATACTGCTTTAGGTTTATGTTCATCATCTAAAATAATTATATGCATACGGATTGAAGGACTAATTCCTTTAATATCACGCTAAAGTCCAACCAAAAGTTTTCTTATATTTTTTAAAGTTTCTAAAAGTTTTTGTTCTTGAGATTCGTTTAATGCGGATGAAATAATAAGCTGGAAAAGTTGAAGAATTACCTAAATAAGCATATTTCAAATGATCGGGTAATATTTTTAGCTCGAGTTCGGGAGGTTTAATAATTGATGGAACTATATTCTTGTTAATGTTTTCGGTATTATCCAAAAATTCAAATCTTTCACGAATATAATCTAGTTCTTCATTATTATCTTCAATTAATTCGGTATTTTATTTTTCTAATTTATCTTCGTAATATTCCTTAAAATGTTCTTGTTGTAAATGTTCGAAGTATTTCCATCCGAAAACATTCATCATCTTTTTTTAGCGCGGGATATTTCATTGATTTTGCAATATTAAAGGTAACTTTTTGGTCATTTACTCTCATAGTTAATTCTCCTTTACGAACATCGATCATAGCTTTTCCAGTAGCTAAAAATGGTCTTCCTAAAATGATAGGAATTTCTTTATCTTCCTCATATCTAAAACAATAAAATCTACTTGGAAGATAAATTTATCCACTTTTACTAACACATCTTCAATAACTCCCTTAGGATAGGTAACCGAACGATCAGCTAATTGAAGGGTTACTGAAGTAGGTGTAATTTTTCCTAATCCTAATCTCTTAAAAATCGATAGAGGCATTAGATTGATGCTTGCTCCTAAGTCACATAAAGCTTTTCCATAAAATTTTTCTCCTATAGCGCAGGGTATAGTGAAACTACCAGGATCTTTTAATTTTTCAGGAAGCTTCTTCTGAATAATAGCAATACACTCTTCACTAAGTGCGATTTGTTTCATTATCGGTGAATTTTCTTTTCTTATTTAGAATATCTTTCATAAATTTTACATAATTTGGCATCGATCTAAAGCTTCGACAAAAGGTATATTGATTGTTAATTTCTTTAGTATTTCGAGGAATTTAGCAAATTGTTTATCTTTTTTATGTTGAGCTAGTCGTTGAAGAAATGGTGGTGGAGGTTTTTCAATAGAAATTTTCATAGGTATTAAAGGATGTTCTAAGTTTGAATCTTGTTGAATTGTTTCCTTTTCAATTTCCACTTCCTCTTTTGGCTTTCAAGTTCTTTTTGAATTTGAGATTCTAATTCTTTTCCACTCCTTAGTTGTATTGCTTTAATTTGTTCTTTTCCTTGATCTTTAGGATTTATTTCCACATTACTAGGAAAAGTTCCGGGTATTCTATTATTTAGCGCTTGATAGTAATATGTCCAAGTTGAGTTTCGATATTTTTAATAGATGCTCCTTGAATTTGTAATTGATTTCCTTGAATTTGTAGTTGATTTCCTTGATTTTGTAGTTGATGACCCATATTCAAAATTAATTCATCCATAGATAATTTCTTATCTTTGAATTGAGGGTTATTGTTATTAAATCCAGGTGGATAATTAGGTTTATAGTTTGGATTTGCTTGATGAGGTTGATTTATCCATTGTTGATTAGACGTGTTATTCCAATTAAAATTTGGATGAGTTTTCCAACCAAGATTATAATAGTTTGAATAAGGGTTATTAGTTCTATTATTAATAGCATTTAAAGTTTCATAATTAGATTGAGATTCTATGATTTGTCCAGATGAGTGTTCTTCTAAAGTA
Organism: Papilionanthe hookeriana x Papilionanthe teres; assembly: GCA_022702705.1. Lineage (NCBI taxonomy): Eukaryota > Viridiplantae > Streptophyta > Magnoliopsida > Asparagales > Orchidaceae > Papilionanthe > Papilionanthe hookeriana x Papilionanthe teres. The sequence continues at coordinate 107,092,613 of CM040428.1, read as the reverse complement.
GGAGAGTAGTTCATTCCAAAATGATCTAATTTCTTAGATATAGCAGCAATTTGAGAAGCTAACATAGATATTGCATGTTTTCATGAATGCTGGCTATCTTTTTCGGATTTACTCTATCAATGAGCCATTGGAAATTATTTGTTGCCATTTCTTCGATTAGTGCATAAGCTTCATCAAATGGTTTAGAAATCAATGAACCTCCGATGACGGCATCGATGATTGATCTTAAAGATCCTACTAATCCATTATAAAAGGTTTGAATAATCGGCTGATACGGTAGCGCATGATGTGGGCATTTCCTAAGAAGTTCCTTAAATCTCTCCCAAGAATCATATATTGTTTCTCCATCTATCTTACAAAAAGAAGTTATATCATTTCTAAACTTAGCAGTTTTAGATGGTGGAAAATATTTGGATAGAAATTTTTGTGATAATTCTTCCCAAGTTTTAATAGATCCAGGTGCTAACGAATTCAACCACATTTTAGCCTTATCCCTTAATGAAAAAGGAAAAAGTATAAGTCTTATAGCATCGTCAGATACTCCTTGATATTTAAAAGTCGCACAAAGTTCTAGAAAACTAGAAAGATGTAAGTTAGGATCTTCAGTAGGTGAACCACTAAATTGATTATTTTGTACCATTTGGATAATTGCAGGTTTAAGTTCAAATGAATTAGCAGTTACATCAGGGTTTTCAATAGTTAAATGAATATCATCTGATGTAGGGTTGGCATAATCTCTTAATGGTCTTTGTTGGTTCATATTTGAATTTCAGGAATATTCGCCATTTGTGTTAAATTTATAGTTTGTTTCTTTTGTTTTCTAATTCTTTTAATTGTACGCTCTAATTCAGAATCGTAAGGTATTAAATTTTCATTTTTAAATTTGCGCATACAATTTTAGAATAGATATTAATTTATTTATTATGATTATTTTAAAATAGTCTAGTTACTCTAGTAAATTTTTCTTACTTTCCCCGGCAACGGTGCCAAAAACTTGACCCACAATTTTATATTATGATATTTTTAATTTAATTGCAACGACGTAAAAAACTTGACCCCACTATATTATATGTATAGAATTGTAATTGTTTATGTTGTGGATGCTACGCAAGTATACATATTGTATCAAGTAATACAGGGCTCTAGTGGAGTCCTGGTTATCGATCCCACAGGGAAAGAGAAAATTAAATAACAAATAATTTTAAAATAATAATAATAATAATAGTATACGAAAATTTGGAATTCTAAATTTACGCGCAATAAAGTAAACTAAGTATTTCAATTAGGTAACTTAACTAAGTAGAAAATTAATACGTATTGAAAGTGCAAGAAATTAAACTAATTGCTCAATAAGTCTTAACTATTCAGAAAAATATCTTTCCCCTTGTTTAGAAATTTAAGTGATTAAAGAATTTAAATAGATAATTTTAAGGTATTGTGACAAATAGGAGCATTCCTATTCTTTACCCTTTGGTCCAGGTGTAAAGAATATTGACTAATCCTCCGTTTGATTATTGAATGCGGCTAAGTTGGTAGGAGGATACCATTGCCACTTGAAGCTCCACGTTCCCTCGCCGAGGGCTAACATCTACACTTCGGCTCTCGAACAATAGGACCGAATTGAATATTTTAGTCTGTCACACTAAAATGCTCAAATCTACGCCCGATGATATTATTTCCCTATTTATTTGCACCCTCCTTCCAAGGCTTTTGAATTCCACAATATCGGATGTAATTTTTACTATAGTTGATAATCAACACATTTTAACAAATCAAATGGCCGGTTTGAAAGTAAATTAAGTTTTAAGTAAAAATTATCACAATTTATTAATATATAAAAGTACTTCTATTTTTAGTTCATCCGGTCACTTAATTTCATAAACGAGGAGAAAGACTAATAAACTACTCAGAATGCATGTTGACTAAACTAAGCATGGATTTCATTTAAAGTTAAAAACAATAAATACAAATACTTATCTCGATTTATCCCCAAGCGAGACTCCTAGCGGTTCCTTTGACTCTTCCTTCCAGATGCTGACAAGACTCACTAAAAACTCACTAACTCACTAAAGACTCACTAAAGACTCAAATTGACACACACAACACAAAATAACACACTTATAACACTTAACACCCAATAACACCAATTAACACACACTTATAAGCTGAATTTTGGCCTCTATATATAAAGTTGAGCAAAGGACCAAGAGGTGTGTAAGCATCTCTTCAAAAAGTGTCCAGGTTCAATGTATCTGCGCCATTTGAGCTAGCTCGCTGTCGGCGAGGCTTCTAGAAGGTCTTCGAACCGCGCTAGCTCGCTGTCAGCGGGCTCGGGCTCGCTGTCAGTGAGACAGTTATAAATCCTTCAGAAATGTCTCCTCGTAACCTCGCCGTCGGCGAGCTCGATCTCGCCATCGGCGACTCAGCACAAATTTCATTATTTTCTTCCTTTTTGCTCCAAATTCGCTCCTTTTTATGATTTTTGCTTTTATCACCTAAATTCTCCATTCCTGCAACAAAATAAAGAAAATACCTTTCTTTAAAGTGCAATTTCATCAAAAAATAGGTATGAATTTCTTAATAAATTTTTCAGTGATCAATGTCATTTTGTCATGTCAGTTTTATGTCATCTTGTTTATCATTTTGTTTTGTTGTTTGTCTTTATAATGTCTTGTCATTTATTGTGTCTATCATAAAAGTTTTGGTTTTGTTTTGGTTTTGTTGTTGTTGTGTTTTGTTTTGTCAATGTCGTTGTTGTGTTTTGTTTTGTTGTTTCGATATGGTTGTTGTTCATCTCATTTCCGGAATGTCTTCCTGCAAAACAGAGTTAGCACACCCTATAATATGCAAAGGAAATCTAAACGAAACTTGTCTTCATCCTGCAACAAAAACATTGTCAGAAATAATGTCATAAAAATGTTCATTGTCTCAGAATTTTGTAGGATGTCCATATTTGATTTAAATTGTTGATTTAGTATGTCTTGAATGTCGGTTATGTCGATTTAAGTTTGAAATGTCAAATTTATGTTGATTTTGTCAATTTATGTTTGAAATATCAAATTTATGCCGATTTATGTTTGAAATTTTATGTCGAATTAAGTTTTACATGGATCAAACTTAAGTTTTGAGGTTAATTTTAAGTTTAGTTAAATTCAATGTATATTGAATCTACTTTACTTAAGTTCATGTCTGTAAAAAATTAGATTTAATGTGGCTTGAATTTAATTAACTTGAGTTCATGTCTAATTGAACTTAAGTTAAAATTTGAAGTTAGATTTGATGTGGATTGAATCTAATTAACTTGAGTTCATGTCTGTTTGAACTTAAGCTAAAATTTGAAGTTAGATTCAATATAGATTGAGTTTAATTAACTTGAGTTCATGTCTGTTTAAACTTAAGTTAAAATTTGAAGTTAGATTCAATGTGGTTTGAATCTAATTAACTTAAGTTAAAATTTGAAGTTAGATTTAATGTGGATTGAATCTAATTAACTTGAGTTCATGTCTGTTTGAACTTTAGTTAAATTTTGAAGTTAGATTCAAAGTGGGTTGAGTCTAATTAACTTGAGTTCATGTCTGTTTGAACTCAAGTTAAAATTTGAAGTTAGATTCAATGTGGGTTTAGTCTAATTAACTTAAATTAAAATTTGAAGTTAGATTCAATGTGGATTGAATCTAATTAACTTGAGTTCATGTCTGTTTGAACTTAAGTTAAAATTTGATGTTAGATTCAATGTGGGTTGAATCTAATTAACTTGAGTTCATGTCTGTTTGAACTTAAGTTAAAAGTTAGGTTTAATTAAAATAGACCTAATTAAGTTTTAAGCCTTCTTTAAATAGTACATAAAGGTTAATTAATTCTAAATATATTAGACTTAATTAGAATTATAGACCGTCTAAGACTTTTTTAGGTAAGGCTTAAGGTTTAATTAAGTCTAATTTAATTTAAGCGGGATTTATTTGGGTTTTACTTGAGTAAGGATTAAACATTAATTAAGTCTAGTATGTTAGACTTAACTTAATTAAACCTTAGTTAATTAAGTTTAATGTGGTAGACTTAATTATGGTTTTGGTTTGATTAAACCATAGTTGATTAAGGTTTAATGGTTTGATTAAGTCTAATGTGGTAGACTTAAATATGGTTTAGGTTTGATTAAAGTTTAAGTTAGATTCAAGTTATGTTGAATCTAGACTTAAGGTTAACTTAAGTTCAATGTGCATTAGACTTAAGTTTGATTTTGATTTAAGTTAAGCTCAAGTTAGATTGAACCTAAACTTAATGGTAACTTAAGTTCAATGTGGGTTGAACTTAAGTTTGATTTAGGTTTAAGTTCGGTTCAAGTTAGATTGAACCTTAACTTAATGTTAATTTAAGTTCAATGTGGGTTAAACTCAAGTTTAACTTGTGTTTGATTTAAGTTTGAGTTATTTTAAGACTGATTGTTGTTAATTAGGGTTAGTTTAGGATAAATTAATCCTAACTTGGTTAAGGTTTAATTGATTAATTAAACTTAATATGGGTTAAGCCTAATTATTTAAGGTTAATTAAACCTAATTTAGGTAAGGTTTAATTGATTAATTAGACTTAATATGGGTTAAGTCTAATTATTTAAGGTTAATTAAACCTAATTTGGGTAAGGATTAATTGTTTAATTAGAATTAATATGGGTTAAGTCTAATTGTTTAAGGTTAATTAAACCTAATTTGGGTAAGGTTTAATTGATTAATTAGACTTAATATGGGTTAAGTCTAATTGTTTAAGGTTAATTAAACCTAATTTGGGTAAGCTTTAATTGATTAATTAGACTTAATATGGGTTATGTCTAATTGTTTAAGGTTAATTAAACGTAATTTAGGTAAGGTTTAATTAATTAATTAGACGTAATATGGATTAAGTTTATTCATTTAAGGTTAATTAAACCTAATTTGGGTAAGGTTTAATTGTTTAATTAAGTCTAACGTGGCAGACTTTATTAAGGTTTATGTTTGATTAAGTCTAATTTAGTTAAGACTTAATGGTTTAATTAAGTCTAATGGGTTGGACCTAATTAGGTTTTAGGTTTGATTAATTCTAATTTAGTTAATACTTAATGGTTTAGTTATGTCGAATGGGTTAGACCTAATTAGGTTATAGGTTTGATTAAGTCTAATTTAGTTAAGACTTGATGGATTAATTAGGTCTAATGGGTTAGACCTAATTCGGTTTTAGGTTTGATTAAGTCTAATTTAGTTAAGACTCAATGGTTTAATTAGGCCTAATGGGTTAGACCTAATTAGGTTTTAGGTTTGATTAATTCTAATTTAGTTAAGATTTATTGGTTTCATTAGGTCTAATGGGTTAGACCTAATTAGGTTTTAGGTTTGATTAAGTCCAATTTAGTTAAGACTTAATGGTTTAATTAGGTCTAATGGGTTAGACCTAATTAGGTTTCAGGTTTGATTAAGTCTAATTTAGTTAAGACTTAATGATTTAATTAGGTCTAATGGGTTATATGACCCGATATAAATATATGCGTACTAAAATTTTCTTCCTTGGCAACGGTGCCAAAAACTTGACCCGAAGTCCTCTGAAGATCAACGTACTAATTAATGCTTTCAAATATATATGTTATAAATAATAATAGAGACTAGTGTATATAAATATAATTTTATGGAAAATACTTTACACACTAGTGGTTCTACGCAAGTATACGTATCGTTTCAAGTAATATAGGGCTTTGAAACAAAGGCCCCAGTATCGATCCCACGAGGAGAGAGTTATAGATTTTTAAATATTTCTATCTTAAAGTATTTCTTTAATAATCTTTAATTTATTAGATGCAATAATAAAGCAGGAATAAAATAATTGATGTAAATAGCAATAAGAAAATAACTTTCTTCCTTTCAATTAATCCAAGTCTTTCTAAGATAATGATAGTATTCGTGGAGAATATAAATTTATGGTATTGTGCCAAATATAAGCATTCATATTCTTTACCCTTTGATCCAGGTGCAAAGAACATTGGCTAGCCTATAGACCAGGTCCGGATGTATTGTTAGTAGAATGGGTTAATCTTGGGTCACACTACTAGATGTCCAAGTGTGGCTATGATCTGCCCTACTAGTGACCCTTTCCTTTTCTATAAACCAAATCACAAGAATTTAGTCTGTCACTCTAAAAACTTATCAATTCTATGCCCATTATATAATATCTTCCTATTTATTTGCACTTCACCTTGAATAACCCGCACAAGGCCTTCGACTACCCAAGGATTCATGTGATATCTATAAGTTAAGAATTCATCTCCATCAAGGTCTCAAAACACTTCAACAGGTTTTAACAATTTAATGACCAATTTAAATAGTAAATTAAGAACCGGTATTAATATCATCATAATTTTTTGAAAGTATATGACTTTTAGTTCTTCGACGAATTTTGTATTATCTTATTTATCTTTTCATAATTGAAAGGAGAAAGTAAAGTAACTACTCAGAACACATTGAAATTAAATAACAAAACATAATAAATAAACTTTGAATCAAAATAAAAATACTTTTCTTAGATGTTTCTTCTACTGAACTTCTGATTCCTATTGACTCCACAGCGTAATGAATTACAGATGCACCAACTCTTTCAAACTCTGAATACAAACTCTAAAATAAACTCACCAATTTATGAAAGAAAGTAAAAAGGTGGCCCTAATATGATCTCTCTAATTCTCTCTCAATATAGGACTCTAGATAGGGAGGGGTAGATGGGGCATTTTTCTCTGAAGGAATACCCTCCTATTTATAGGCTTCAAGGGTTGCCTCAAGTCATCTCTTCAAAATATGTCCACATTCAATGAATCTTCTAGAAGGTGTGTCTGGTGCCTAAACGCCGAAATCTAACGCCTAGGTGCCGGACACCGCGTCCAGTTCTTCGTACCTCTTCACTTTGGATCGCACCTCTTCGCGATTAAAACCGTTTTGAAGCGTCCAAATACATTGTATCACATGTCTTATAAACCAGGAACAACTGCTAGTCTTCTAGAAAGTCTAATAACCGCTCTCACCGTCAAAATAACCGCCCAAAAGTCATCAAAAACTTAACAGTTTTCTGTATCGAGCTGGCGCTTAGGCGTCGGACTCTGGCGCCTAGGCGCCAGGCCAATAATTTCAAAAATTTTATATTTTGGCTCTATTTTTGCTCCTTTTTGCTCTTTTTTGTTCTTTTTTCATATTTTTCTCCTTCTTGAACATTTTTGCATCACCTACATCCAAAAATACAAAAATACCTTTCATTAAAGCATAATATCCTTAAAATTTAATAAAAATCAAGGCATAAAAATAAGTATTTTTTTCTTAGATCAAAATCCCCCAAACTTAAACGTTACTTGTCCTCAAGTAACCCTTTTTACTATATAAAATGTATAACATTTGGAATAAAAAGGTAATTATTTAAGACTTCTTAAGATTTTTGATTTTGTAAAGGCTTTAGTAAATCATTAACCAAATTTCACTAACTAAGTTTAATTTTAAGAATTTAAATAATATTCTACTATTAAATCATAAGACTTCAAAAATTTTTCATTCACTTCGAAAATAATTGTAGTTTATTATATTAAGATCACAAAAATTATTCAAAAGAAAAAGATCTTCATGAAATTCTTTTCTAATAAAAATATATGCATAAAAATTAAGTAATAAATGTAATTAGTTTTCATTCTATAAGTTAATTCAAGTGAAGCTAATTTTTGATTAGGCATTTCCTCAAACTTCTTCTCTCTCTTTTGAAGAGAGGATTACTGTATCTGGATAGTCTGTTAATGGTTTTGAACTTCACTATCCTTAACTTATATTTTCAAACTTATACATTTTCACTTAATTATTATAACATAAATAGATTTCAAAAAGAATTTCAATCTATTCTTTTTTGAGTTATAATTTTTTATTTCTTAATACTTCTAAAATTTAATTATCTCTACTATGAATAGAAAAATTTCTTAATCTTATTCTTCTTTAAGTTGAATAATTTTATTCTTAAAATCAATCAAAGTTATTAAAACTTTTGGTTAAGTCTACTAAATTATTTATAATTTCAAAAATTTAAGTGATCTTAAATAGATTCTTCATTCCTCATGTTATGTTAAAGAAAAATTATTTTAAGAAAATATTAGTTCTTTAAGGACAAATAAAATTTAAATTTGAATGTATTTTCCTTTTCCCCAAAACTTAAGTTTTGGTCTATCATAAATTTTTTTTTTTAAGTATGAGAGAAAGAAAAACATAATTTTAAAAAGGAATTTTTATAAGTATGTGAAAAAAAAACATTCTAGAATGAAAAATTTACTTCACATGATTTTATGAATAATACTGAAATAATGAAGCAGGTATAAAAGTAAGTATGCTTATTAGTAATTAAATTAAATGAATATACTACTTATAATAACAGAAATAGAACAACAATACTAACTACTAAATAGTAGGCTGAAACAGAAATAAACATTAATTTATCCAAATTTCAATCTTAAACACAATACATTAAAAATACTATAACAACAGTCTTAACACCCAACAATCCATACAAAGTAAATAAATAAATCTAAACTAGCAAACAACAAACAACAATCAATACTAGCAAACAAACTAAACTAACAACAGTCTTAGCACAATTCATAGGTAAATCAGGCCACTAATCACTATCTGTAGCCTCAGTATCATAATCAGCACCAAAAGAAAACTCAACATCCTTAGGATCAACATATGGTGAGAAACTAGGAAATGTAGGAAGCGAACATCGTGCTCTCCCTTCGGGAATCTAACGAGAGCTTCATCATACTCAGCATCGTAACTACTCTTCCTCTGGGTATACTCAGATAAATGATCAATTTTCTTATTAATAGAATCAATTCTGCAGTGAGTTTGAAAAAACTCATGCTGCTGCTTTAGAAACTGATCCTGCATCGATTCCCAAAACTAGATGGTGGCTCAGCAGTAGAAGTAGAAGGTCTGGAAATAGAAGGTCTACCTGATGTGTGTGGAGAAGTAGAAAGAGCGGTCGATCTCTTCCCTCAAAGACGATCATAGATACTAACACTCTCCTGCCCAATTGGCTTAGTAGACTTCAGCTTCTCCTCAGAAATATCAGTAGTGACTCCATTAATAACACATAAAGAATATCAAAGATGGGAATCTCAGTTCCACAGAAGTGCTGGATCTAGCAGTAGACTCCACAGAATCATAAATGATACTGCCGACATCTATCTGCTTCCTCTCCTGAATGCAATAGTTTAAGATAGCTTGATCTCTGGTGACTTCACTCAGGTGGTTGGAAGGTAGAAGTCTAGCAGAAATAAATTAATGCCAAGCTTTTGAAACACCATTTAATTTAGAAGATTTGAAATTTACCTGTTTTTCATTTCAGATCTTCCATGCACGACACTTTCCCTCATCACACATTCAATTTAAAATCATTCCTAAAGTCCTAATTTATCAATTAAACAATTCCAAATCAAGCTCATAACAATTCCCATCAAATGCCAAAATTCACAAAACCTTTTTTCATGAAGCTTCACTTTAACTGTTCCCAAGCCAAAGATGAGCCATGAAGCTATGCATGAGCCACATGTGATCCATGAAAGCCTTGGAAGCCTCACCATACCCAAAATGGCAAGAGGAGGGGATCCTTTAATGATCCTCTTAAGAGTGATTAACCACTCCCATGTCCCTAAACCTTGCTTAAACTTAATTATACTTGGATGGTGACCTTTCCCCACTAATCAAGCCGACATAAACCACTTTCTTCAGCCCCAAACTAGCCATGGGGAGGTGCACCTAGCTCAATCCATGCATTCGACCAATTTGAGCCAAAATACACCACCCCATTCCATCATCTCAAACTTTTCACACATGGCAAACACCAATCGATCTCACAAACAACCACAGCCCCGACCCACCCGAACCCGAGGGTGACCCACGCTTCGCCGGCCACCCACCCCGATCACCGACAAACACCACACCCGAGAGCTCCCATGTGAGCCAACATTGAAATTCCCCCCGCCGAGCTCCCCAAGTCCAAAGGGCCACCAGCATGGCCGTTCTTCCCTTTGCATGGAGCAAAATTCGATCCCCGCCCTTAAACCCCCCCCGGGAGGCCCTCCACCCTCTCCTATTTAAACACCACCCCCTCTCGGCCAACAGGAGGTGCCGAAACAAACCTTAAGGAAACTCGCCAAAACGTTCCATCACTCCCCACACATGCAGAGCTTGGTCCCCGCCAAAATCCCCCTACCATTTCCTCTCTCGCGAGCTCAATTTCGGTAGCCGAAATCCAAGCCCAAAACTAGGACACTTCTCCACAACCTGAGCCAATCCCAAATTGATTGGTCCTACACCTTCACCAGACCAAGAGAAGGAGTTTACCAAAGAAAAGCCCCTTCTCTAGCCACCCACCGTTCCACCTGCTTTCAGATTCGATCGTGGTCAAAATTATACTCGGACAATTCACTGTGCCAGACTTATCCGGAGCTTGTTTCGGGACCCAATCGAAGGTGACACAACCCTCGTATCAAGCTTCACTTCTCCGAGAAAAGGTATGGACTCATTCTTCTTTCCGAGCTTACGTAGAGCCCTCCATTTAATTGAAGTTAATTTAAATACATGTTTACCGTATGGATGTGTTCGTCTCTCAAGACGAATCCATAGAGCATAAGAACACGAAAATCCATCGAGAATCGAGCGAGAAATTAAAGGTTAAGGTTGGACGGCCACGGCACACTGGCCGTAGACGATGATCGGGAGCCATCGCATCAAGCGTGTATCAAGCGGAAGGTCTCGGATCGAGCCGGGAACAGCTCGATGATACGTGAACCGCGGGGCCCCCGGAGCTCCGAGCCTGATGGAGGCGCCGAATCGTAAGATGACACGCGGCTTCGGAGATGCCTAGGTTGAGCCGGCACCGCGTGGATAAGTAGGAAATTAGGGTATTTTTTATTTTATTTAATTCCCTAAACTTCAAAAATGCATAACTTTGTGTAGGAAAATCGAAAAATAAAATAAAAATACCCTCTTGCTCGCTGAACGAGGAGAATAATGCGGAAAAGAAATCACTTTCATCTCATCAAGTATTTTATTTTTAATTATTTATTTACTCTCTGCACTATTTCAATTCTCCATGCATGTGTACAATTCACCATGGCATGAGACCATGTGGCTTTTGAAGCCTCTCGAATTGGGGAACATTCCCTGAATTTTCCAAAGTCGAGATCGCCCCTATGAAGAGTTATCGATTTTTCAATTCTAAAGTCACTATTCCGAGTATTTAATTCTAATAATTAGCATGTTGTGAAATAAATTTAGGAAAATTTGGTGATGTTTCTTGTGACCATAGAACCCTATGGAAAATGGTTTTGAGTTAACTCACTTGTAACAAACCCCACCGACTTAAACACCCAAAATGAGCTTATTCGTAATTAGAGCTAATCATACATCAAATTGACTTGAAATCACCCTCCATCGATCTTTAGGATCGCAGGAACCTACCATAAAAGCCTTAAGTCAATTGGACTTGGTTAGCTCTATCAAATGGGTTGGATTACTCCCTTAGCCAAATTTAAACTTTAAAAATTTTTAACTTTCAAAATCCTCTTCAAAATTCACCAAATTAGTTTAGAGTCTCTCTGATATCAGGAATTTAAGAAAATTAAAATCGCAATTTTCCAAAAAGTTTCGATTTTGCATTATCTAATATTTTTATTAATTAAAAATAATAAAAATCACAAAAATAATAAAATTCACCAAAATATCACATTTTGAATTTTAATCATTTGCAACAACCCCATATTTCCAGATAAGCCTCATTTTGTTATATTAAATTTTAAAGCCCTAAGGTAATTTTAAAATTAAAAATGTATTTTCTAGCATTTCCACTAAAATAATTCTAATAACCAAAGAAAATCAAAAATTATAAAAATTAGTTCTCTGGTTTTCTTGATACCAGATAGATTTTTGGTAAATATGAAATTCATTTTTCAACCTTTATTTTATTTTTTAAATTAATGTTCCAAAACTCAAAATAATTATAATAAAATAATATAATTCCAAAATCACCAAAATTGGTCCAAGTGGTCCTCTTGTCATTAGGAATGTCCCATAATTTTCTTAAGGACAGAAACTTTCCCTTGGTCATGTTATTAAATTTTTCCTCGAAAATTCCCATTTTCACTCAAAAAATAATTATATAAATAAATTAAATACAAAAACTACATTTTCTCCTCTAATGTCTTCGATTGATATATGAGTGAAGTTACATAAAAATTTCAAATTCATTTAAGCTCAATTTAGTGAGTTATGAAATTGCTAGTAAGTTTAAAGGGCAAAATTAAGAATTAAAATTTTAACCTATAATTAAAAATTTTTGGTTTAATTAAAAGGATGGGTAAAATATTTGATATTAAGTTGATTTTGATGTTCGAAACTTAGGTATTTAAAGTAGAACCTACCAAGTAATTTGAAAGTAATCAAAATAAACCTTAATTAAATAATTAATTAAATTTGGAAGAATAATAAAAAAATTAGAATTATTAAAATAAAGGGATGTTATTAGGACGAAATTTATTCTTTAATTCAAGAATCCTAAATTAATCACCTCAATAAATGTTCAATTCCTAATTAAAATGATAATCCAAATTCAAAACTTAAAATGCTTAATCATTAAATTAAAATTAAAACATTTAAAACTAAATTCTTTTAAAATTTGAATTAAATTAATACTTTAACAATTAAAATTAAATCATCCCTAAAGCATAAAAAAATATTAAATTAAAATTAAAAAATAATAATAATAATAATTAAATTAAGTTAAAATTTAAATTTAAATTTAAATTAAAAAATAAAACTAAATTTAAATTTAAATTAAAATTAAAATTAAATTAAATTAAATGAAATTAACCACAATCACATTAAATTAAATTAAATTAAAACATATTAAATTAAATTAAATTAAATAAAAATAATAAATAAAATTCAAGTTAAAATAAAATTAAAATTAAAAACCAAAACAAATTAAATTAAAATTAAATTAAATTAAATCTAATTGTATATACATCACTACATATGTTAATTCAAAAGAAATCTAAAACAATACTGACACTATTCTAAACTTAAACCCATTAATTGAAATTAAATCAATCACAACTCACTTCGAATATCGATTCGCCTCTCAAAAGCTCATGTTGTCATAACGCCTAACGTGAGTATTATTGCTGCTACTTCACTCATGTGACATTCAAACGCCCCAAGCTCACCGAGAAAGATAAATCAAACTCAAACTCCCCGGATGATTAATTCATTTTATAATTAAATTCTCAACTTAAAACAATCCTGCAGGTACGGGGAAGATGTTTAGCATTCGTCTCAAAGACTTCCTCAATATGCATGACAGGACATTTATAAGAACACCGAACTTAATCGTCTTTCGATGAAGAAATTCGTCCTTAAACTAAAACACAAGAACTCGTACGTCATAGGAAATAACTAGCTATTAGATTAGGAACTTGGTAGAAAACCATAACCTTCCCTTAGCTTTACCTAAAGAACTTGCCTTAAATGATTAAAATATCCTAAATCATGGTTTAAGTGTAGCTCGTATTTACCTGAAGACCTCCTGTGCACGCTTTTATTTTATTGCAATTTACCTTCGTACCGTATCGCACTTACTTTTCTCGTACAGATAAACAACTCATATACGAAAACCCACACCTTTAAGATAGCCCTCCAAAAACCAAAACCAAAACTAAATTAAAAGTCATTACAAGATAAAATTCACCGCCGTAACATTTCAAAATATAAAACAACTCAAAATTTAATCATGTAAATTTAATACAAAACTACAATTATAACCAAATTGTGGCCTTGTTGGATGATCTATCTTTGATGATGTAACCTACGTGTTGCTAAATTATGATTTCACGTCTAAATGAAAGTGTGGAACCTATATTTAACAGTTTAGCAAATTCACACACTAAGTGAATCCGATAAAAATAACGATGCCGAAGGATGGAATCGCGGGATCTTAACCCGTGTTGTTATAATCAACTTTAAGATTTGTTTTAATTAAAACATAAAAAACACTGACTTTAAGATTTCTAAAACCAAACTTCTCTCTTCTCTCGATTATAATCTTCTAAAACTAAACCTCGCAACAACAAGAAGCCTCTGAGCACGGTGGCGCACGGCCATCTTCGTCAAGAAAACAACTCACATCGCCTAAACATTCCTAGAATTAAACAACAAAGCCATAGGATTTCGTGTGATAATTGCCTAGTGCAACATAAATCCTCAACTCTTCGTTAGGTATTTGCATGATCATACATGTGGGTTCAAGCCCTAACCTAGCTCTGTGCTCCAGGTAATAAGCCATACATAAACCCTCACATCTACAAGACAAGGATTTTATCATACAAATATAAGTCCAAATTAATTAAAATTGGCAAGATTGAAATATCAGATAATATTAAGATTTTCTTAAACTCACACCAATGATAGCTCGGGGAAGTTGCCAAGATTCTTCTTCGATCCTCGGCTCTTCTCCTATTTCTCTTCCTTTTGGACTCCCGAAAATAAATGTTCCAAATTTGAGCTAATCCCCTTTTCTGAATTTCAAAATCCAACTTTTCAAAACCTTAAACTTTGAAATTCCCGAGAGCAAACCACTGATCATTATCGAGAGTTTTCTTAAATGATTCACTTCATTTAAGACACTAACTATAGTGGTCACTTTATAGGGAACTTTAAGAACCTGACATAAACCCCGCTAATTCATTTATATTAAGCAAAGGAACTTTGTCGGCTTATAAAATTGGTTCTCGCACCAAACGGATGTCACAATCTCCTAGTTTATTTAATCGAGCCCCATCATCAAGCAAAGTGTGTCAATTCTTCTCAGATGCATACACGAAGCCTGTGGTGCGGTGCTCATTTATATAAACTATTCTTTGGGATGTGAGATCGGTTTGATTTCATATCTTAAAACCTTTAAACTAATAAATTATTTTCAAAATCAAATACTACTTTTCTAAACCATATATACATATTTAAATTAAATTTAAAATTTAAATTTCGCCGACAATTTCTCAGAAATGCACTTTTCAAAAAATACAACACTCAACCTAAAATATGTCGACAACCAATTAAATTTTTCAAACTTGTCAGAAACATATGTTCTGAAAGGATTATGAGTTCAACAACAAAAGTGAAGGTCACATTCAATGTCTATAAACGAGTGGCGAGCTTCGTGTGGCCGAGTGCAACAACAGAGAAATACACTTCGATGGCGCAAAATTAGTTATTTCGCAGTGACAAAATAAATTCTCAATTTGGTCCTGTGGTTTGATACCAAAAGCGAGAGTTAGCCTTCAGGGAAGGGAATTGGGAGCTATATAGTGAGAGCGTATCATCCTCGCTAACCACGGATTGGAGGACTAAACTTAGGATTAGCCAATGTTATTTATGCGTCAAAAAGGGTAAAAATAAGAATGCTCATATTTGGTACAATACATTTCCGTATCAATCGATCTACGTCACAAAAATCATCATATTTTAATTGTAGAGGAGGAAGATTCTTTCTTACAACCGAACTTTGTTATAACTTTACCTTTGTGTCGCCTTTAACTTTTCTAGAAGATTAGAACGTATTTTTGTAGACGTAGTAACTACAATTGTTTGTCTCTATTTTAAGAATTGAAATTACTTGCAATTATGTTGTGATTCGAGAAGTAATTTCGTGTCGCGCCATAAAATTAATCGCCTCCTCAGGACGATATCCATGACTACCGTAGCCCCGATCATCAGCCTATGGGTCTCTCCTTAAACTTGGCTCCCGGTTCCTACACATCCGTACAAACCAAGCCACTAAGCAAGGATCACCATAAGATTCAATTCGATGCCAATCCTTCAAGCTAGAAAATTCTACCCAACTCAAATGAAGTGTATCAATTTTCAACAGTTTTAAAGAGTTCTAACCATACTTTTTGAGAGAATTGGCAAGTAAAGAACAAATGCTATCAAGTGATTCCTCCATACAATGACAGAGAAGACAAACCGAAGGCCCTCTCAAACCTTTCATCTTTAAGATATCATCAGCTTGGTAACAATTTATGCCTCGTTCTCCAAAGAAATTTTAAATGATGGATGGTGTCGCAACTTTCCCAAAATTCTTCACCCTATCAATATCCTCCCAAGTGAAATAATTGTGATAAATGAAGGCAAAGAAGTTTTGGGAGTGCTTATGCTTGGTAATTAGCTCCGTCCTTTGAGCAGATTGAGGGTAATTCTAAATTTGTCAGGAATCGCTCACTATTCCGCATGTGATTAAGGGCCGGGCAATTCCAATGATCATCCCGCCAAAAATCCTTAACACAACCTATGAAAAGAGATGTTATTGTTGGTGGGTGAGAGTTTTTCTCCATCCCAAGACTATTGATCTTAACTTAAAAAGTTAATATTCTCCCCCTAAGCTCCTGCATGAAAAGTCTTCTGGCCCTTCTTCCCCGATTTTCAAGAGTTTACTCCACTCGAGTCTCCTGGGCTTAGGTTGAACCACCGTCTGGTGTCTCCGTTGCAATATTCGTCTTGGATAAACTTGCAGAAATTCGCAGATTGTCTCTTGAGCTCGAATCCGATCCATATCTTGCAAAGATTGATAAATCATGTGTTCAACAAAAGCTTTCAAACCAAGCCCCCACTTCGTAGGTTTCGTACAGCTTTTGCCAAGGCATCCAATGGATTTGTTTTTGTTGACCTACCCATAAGAATTTGTTAAACATTCTACCAACATGTTGCCGAGTGCTTTTCATCATAGAGAACATTTGCAATATATATATATATATATATATATATATATATATATATATATATATATCTCTAAGTTCATAAATTTTGGCAAATTAAAAAAGTCGCACCAAGTGGGCGTCCGCTAGGGTTTAGTGGGTTTGGTGTGAGGATTTAGGGATAAAAATATCGCGACATCCCTATTGAAAACTTCCTCGCTAAATTCTATGTTTGGTCTTGAGTTTTGACTCAGGCTGTTGTGCTGGTTTTGTTGATCTCGTCGATCAACATAAATACGTGCAGTGTGCTTGCCCAACGCACCCACCTATTGGGGATCCATTTGTTGATCTCATATATGGTTGAGGTCCAGTTTCATTTTAGTTTAACCTAGGGTCTAGCCATAGAACTCTCCTGGTGAATTTCTTAGAAGACTAGTCTTGGAACCCTCCCCCTTAGAAATTCAAACCTTCCTCACTTCACTGGGAGTTTTCATATGCTTAAGGCTTAACCTCCAGCTTTTGGGTGGAAGACACCAAGCATAAGGATGTTGACCTCAATTTTGGTGTGGTCTTTTCTTTTGCTTCTCTCTTTAGTACTTAGGATCTAGCCTTAGGCTTTTCCTTTGACTAATCTTAGAGGACTAGAAATGGAACCAACCATTTAGAAACTCAAACCACTTCTTAACTCCCTGCAAACCCCACAAGCTTGATTGTAGACCCTTAATCACCTAGAGGGTTGAAATCAAATGTGGAGGTTTAAAGGATGAGTTTCCTATAGGACTCTTTGGCCTTAGGATTACCCTGGGTGGCCTGGTCTAGTGAGGGTAAGCATGCACATACATTACACTCTCTCACACATTCCAGGTCCTAAAATCACACTCTCACCCAACTTGACTTCCTGACTCATGTAAGTAATTCATATGGATGGTCCTTAACCCCTAAGCCCCTGGCTAAGAGGGTTAGGAACAACATAGTGAATGCCTCAAATGAGTCCTCTCATGGATCACATGGGCTTAATATGGCTTCATGGCTCAACCAAAATGACTCCATTTCACTCACATTTGATCAATCTACCTTTTTGCAAAATTTCAGTTTTTGACCCTTGGGACCCCGGACCCACCAAACTTACCAAATACCCTTGAAATGACCTAAAATTTGCAAAATTACCTAAATTACCCAAGATTCCTCAAAATTAATCCTAAACACTTCCCACCACTCAAATTGACCATCTTTGGCCAAAAATACCAAAATTTCCAAAAATACCCCTAAACCTCCCCAAAATTATCAAAATACCCTTTTACCACAAAAATCCAAAAATTCTAAAAATTCCCAGAAAATTCCAGAAAATTCCAGAAAATCCCAAATATTCCCAATTTCATTTTGTTCAACTACCATGGGCCAATTTTGCCAATTCACCGCACTTTTACCAAAACCCCCAATTTGACCCATTTTTTAACCCAAGTGAACCCAATGTCAAACCAAACCACCCCAATTGACCTCAATTTCTGTCCAATTCAATTCTAAACTTCAATTCAATATCCCTAATATCAATTTATACCAAATTCAACTCCAATTTGATTGGCATTTGGGCCCAATTCCAATTTGGGGCTTAAGGCCCAATTTTGGCTCATGACCTAAACCTAGCCCAAACCTAACCCAAAACCAAAATCCCTTAAATTGACCTAAGCCCAAACCTAAACCAAATGGGCCCAAATCCCAAAATTAGAACCCAACCAAAATTGAAAACTCTTTGTAAAACTCCCATAAACATTTTTCAACATTAATTTTACATCAAATCCAACATTAGCCTAACCTTAACCCAAGTTAGTCTAATTTGACCCACTTTGGCCCCTTTAACTAAAAATCCCAAATTAAACCCAATTCATTTCAAAATCACTTTAAAATTGTTTCAAATCACTAATGACACATGCCTAAACCAATTGCAACATTTATTTGGCACAATCCTTTAAAAAGTTTTCATCTTAAATTTACTTTAAATCCAAAAGCCCACTTCCTTAATCCACTTTAAAAGCCCATCCAAAATGATTTCAAAAAGCCAAAAATCAATCCAAAGACTACATGACACTTTCATCTCATCATCCATTTAATTAAATCACTTCCTATGTTTCAAATTCATCATTGAATTTTTCTAAACTAAGTCATGTGCCAAATTACCCCTAAATACCAAAAATCCTTAAAACCCTTTTTCATGAAACAAGCCAACCTTTTCCAAGCCAAATGTAAGCCAAATGTGAGCCATTTGTAAGCCATATGAAGCCATGAGAGTTTTGACACCTCGCCATGTCATTTATGGCAAATGGAGGGGCTCCTTTCTTAAGCCTTCCTTAAGCTTTTTTAACCTCATCCATGATACACACTAAACCAAGTTAGCCACCTAATCCTTGATGGAGACTTCACCACCTTCTCTTGGCTGAACCCACTAATTTCCCTCAGCCCAAAATTAGGCCTTGGGGAGGTGCACCAAGCCAAAAGCTTGCATTTGACCAAACCAAGCCCAAAATGGGCCCTTCCCCCTTCCACTTTGATTAAACTCTATTACACTTGGAATTTGCCAATTGAACTAACAAACCTCAAGCACTGACCTCCCTGATGACAACAGTGACCTGACCCTGGCTGGCCAGCCACCAGGCCACCGGAAAACACCATGGCTGAGAGCTCCATGTGAGCTAAAATTTTAAATTTCAGTTGCTAAGCTGTCCCATACCCAATGACCATTGTGGCTGTTCTTCCCTTGGCCAAGGCAGTTGATCCAAGTCATTAAACCCCCCTGGGAGGCCCTCCAACCACCTCTATTTAAACCCACTCACCTCTCGGCAAAACAAGGTGATGAACCAGACCTTAAGGAAACTCTGCCAAAATCGCTCCGAGACCTTCTCCTAACCTAGAGCGAGCTTGATCCCCAGTGTTCCTTTGCCCTAAACCCCATTAACAGAGCTCAATTTCTGAGTTGAAAATCCACCCAAAAACCAGGACATCTCTGGAACCTCCACCAAATCCAAATTGAACTCACCCACACCTGCACAGGACCAAGAGAAGGAGTTCCCCAGTGAAAGCCCCCTCTCCAGGCCACCGAGTTGCTCCAGCCTCTAAGCTTTGAAATCGGGTCGAGACTTCATCTAGAGCTTGCTTGGACTCAATCAAATGTGACACAACCCTCAGATCGAAGCTTCACTTCTCTGAGCAAAGGTATGAACTCACTCTTCCTCCCGAGCTCCTGGAGATTCTCCATTTTGTTTGGGTTAATTTCATAGCCTATAAACTGTATGGATGTGTCCGTCTCTTCAAGACGAATCCATAGAGTATAAGAACTCAAAAATCCATTGAGAATCAAGAGAGATATTAGGGTTTTAGTGGGGACGGTCACTGGTGCACACCAGTCGTAGACGATGACCAGGAACCATTGGATCACGCGTGTATCGAGCGGACGATTGAGATTGAGCTGGACAGTGTGATGTTGCATGAACCGCGGGCTTCTGCAGTGTTAAGTCAGATGACGGCGCTGAATCACAGAGCGACGCGTAGGCTTTCGATCCGGACGAGGATGACGTGGCGCCGAGTCGGAAAAGTAGAAAATTAGGATTTTTTGGATTTATTTAAATACCAGAACTTCAAAAATTCATATCTTTGCATAGAAAAATCACAAAAATAAAATAAAAATACCCTCTTGCTCAGTGAATAGAGGAGAATAATGTGGAGAAGAAATCAAGTTAATTAGAGGAGTATTTTATTTTTTATAATTTATTTACTATTTCTAATTTTTTGATTATCCATTTGCATAGAAAATTCACCATGGCATGAGACCATAGGGCTTTTGAAGCCTCTGATCTTGGGAACATTTCCTGAATTTTTCAAGGTCAGAGGCCATCTCTGTGAAAAGTTATTAATTTTTCAAGTTCATGTCACTGTTTTAGGTATTTTAGTTCCAATAATTAGCATGTTGTAAAATAAATTCTAAGAAAATTTGGTGATGTTTCTTAGGACCAGGAGACCGTATGAAAAATATATTTTGAGTTAATTCATTCATAATAACCTTAATTGGTCTAAACTCCCAAAATTGAATTTGAATTAATTAGGGTTAACCTCACACTTAATTGACTTGAAAATAATCTTCCATTGCTCTTTAGGGTGAGAGGAACCTTACATAAAATTTTGAAATCAATTGGACTTAATTAACCCCACAAAATGGATTGATTAAGCTTCATAAGCAAAATGAAACTTTAAAAAATTCATAACTCCAAAAATAGTTTTCAAAATTCACAAAAATGGTTTTGGAGCTTCTCTGATATTAGGGGAGTTCAGAAAAATTAAAATTGGAGTTTTCTAAAAAAGTTGATTTTTCACAATATTTTAATTTTTTAATAATTAAAAAATAATAAAATCACAAAAATATTAAAAATCATAAAAATGTCACATTTTGACTTCTAATCACTTAGGAACAAACCAAATATTTTTTCTAAGTCCTAGGATAAGATATTAAATTTTAAAGGCTTAATGTAATTTTTAATATTAAAAAATAAATTTTCAACCTTTTTCACTAAAATAATTCCAATAAATCAAAGAAAAATTATAAAATTATAAAATTTGTTTCTATGTACTTCGTGAGGTTAGAGAAATTTAAGAAAAATATAAAATCTATTTTTCAAATTTTATTTTATTTTAAAATTAATTAATACTCTAAAACTCAAAATAATTATAATAGATAAAATATAATTCAAAAAATCACAAAATTTGGTCCAAGAGGTCCTCTGGTCATTAGGAACATCCCATAATTTTCTTAAATACAGAAACTTTATCTTGGTCATGTTGTTGAATTTTCTTTGAAACCCCCTATTTTTTACAAAAAATAATTATAAATAAATTAAAGTCAGAAAAATCACATTTTCTCCTCTAATGTCTTAATTGACATGTGAGTGAGGTGACATAAAAATTTCAAATTCATTTGAGCTCAATTTAGTGAGTTATGAAATAAATAAGCCAAAAAGGGCATAAAGGTAATTAAGAATTTTAACCTTTAATTAAAACTTTAGGTTTAATCAAAATGGAGGGTAAAATATTTGATTTTAACTTTCTCTTGGATGATTGAAACTTAGGGAAATTAAAAGGGTAGAAACCCATTAAACACTTTGAAAATATCAAAATGAAACTCTAATTAATTAAATAATTTAAATTTTGGAAAGAATATATATTTAAATTTGGATTATTAAAATAGGGATATTATTAAGAGGATATTTATTATTTAACTTAAAAATCCCTAAATAAGTCACTTCAATAATATTTAACTTTTAATTAAGATTAAAGTAATAATCCAAATTAAATAAATTAAAAATTAAAAGAAGATAACCCTTAAATGAATTAAAGCTTAAAATGTTAAATGGTCCAATAATTAAAATCAAATTTAAAATCTTAGAATTAAATTAAATTAAATTAAATTAAGTCAAGTCAAAGTTTAAATTAAATTAAATTAACACCTTAATAATTAAATTAAATTAAATTTAAAATATTGAAACTAAAATAAAATTGAATTAAATTAAATAAAATTAAATTAAAATTAAAATTAAAATTAAAATTAAAATTAAAATTAAATTAAATTAAATTAAATTAAAATAAATTAAATTAAATTAAATCAAATTAAATTAAACTAAATTAAATTTACATCACTTAATAACAAACCTAAATCAAATCATTAAGAGTTAAATCAAAACATATTAATAATTTCAACACCTCTTTCTATCTAAGTAAAATTTAAAATATAAATATCAATCTGAAATACTAAGATAATTGAAAGTGCAAAGATTTAAATTAAATCTCAAATAATTTGAGCACTATTCCAAACTTAAAATTATTAATTAAAACGTCATAATTAAATTAAATTACTTTAAATCATTAACTCAAACTTTAAATTAAGAATGATTAAAATTCTCAACAACCCGACTTGTCCTTAAAGGCTTTAAGTGAAGTGTCACTTCACATACAAGATATTCAAATGTCCTAAGTTCACTGAGCAAGAAACAAAATTTAACTAAAACCTTGGATGATCAATTCATCTGTACAATAAAATTCATTTGGACTCAAATAAATCCCAGAAGTATTGAAAAGATGTTTAAGATTCGTCTTAAACACTTCCTCGATACGATGGGGTGGTTTTAGTAGAATAATTGAATTTAATTGTTCTTTGATGAAGAAAATCATCCTTAAGCCAAACACAAAAACCTAGACTTCATAGGAATTGGCTAGCAATAGGATTAAGATTCTGGTAGACAACCAAAACCTTTCCCTTAGCTTTACCTAGGTACTTGTTATAAATATTTAAATGCTCTAACATGTGTTTTAAGTGTAGCTTGGGATGACGGAAAGACCCTCCAGGTACGCTTTTATTTTATTGGAATTTACTTTATTGCAATTTACTTACATGCATTGAGCTTTACTTTTCTTGCATGATAAATAAGACTGTTGCATAAAAACAAAAACCTTTAGGATAGTCCCTGAACTGAAACCAAAACTAAATTAAAAGTCATTGCAAGGTAAAATTTACTGCCACAACATTCCAAAATATAAAACAACTCAAAATTTAATCACAAACAGAACAACAAAACTATAATTGCAACTAAATTAAAACGTCTCGTTGAATGATCGGGAATACCTCGGATGATGTAACCCACGTGTTACTAACGGGATTTCCCACGGTCTAAATGAAAGTGTGGAACTCATTCAGTTGAGCTTAGCAAATTCATCTGGACTAAGTGAATTCGATGAAAATAACGGTGCCGGGATGACGGAACCGTGAGATCTTAATCGGTTTTATTTAAACAACTTTAAGATTTGTTTTAATTAAAATATTAAAAACACTTGGATTTTAAGATTTTCTCTAAACCAAAACACTTCTCTCATCTCCCAATTTATGACTTCTAAAATTATACCTCTGCAACAAAAAGGAGCTTGGAGCATAGTGGGCAGTACTGCCATCGTCGTCAGCAAAACTCGGATCTACTTCAACAAAACATTTCTTAGTTTTAAATAACCAAACCATAGGACTTCGAGGTAGTTTACCTAGTGCAACATAAATCCTCAACTTTTCGTTAGCATTTACATAATAATGTTATATAAATTAAGCCTAACCGGTCTTAGGACTCCGAGGTAGTCGTTTGGTACGACATAAACCCTCACATCTTCAAGGCTATTTGTATGATCATGTCATGCAAAATATAAGTCCTAATTAATTAAAATTGGCAGGATCGAAACATTAAATAAACTCTCAAATTGAAGCCAAACAATAGGATAGTTTGGGAAGTTGCCAAGATTCTTCTTGGATCCTCAGCTTCTCCTACTTCTCTTCCTTTGGACTCCTAAATAAACTGTTCCAAATTTGAGCTAATCCCTATTGAAATTTCCAAAATCAAAGACTTTGAAAACCTTAAACTTTGAAATTCTTGAGAGCAAAACCACTGATCATTATCGAGAGTTTCTTAAATGATTCTCGTCATTTAAGATGTAATTAACTATAGGGGCTTGCCCTTATAGAGAACTTTAAGAACCCAGGTAATATAAACCCTGCTTAATTATTTTATATAAGAAGGGGAATTTGTCGGCTTATAAAATTGGTTTGCAGACCAAATAGATGTCACAAATCTTCTAGTTTATTTAACCGAGCCCCATCATCAAGCAGTGTGTCTATTCTCCGGAATAGATATACAGTTTGTGGTGCGGTTCTCGTTTATATAAACTATTCAGGATGTGAGATCAGTATGATTTCATATCTTAAAATTTTCAAACTCAAAATTATTTTCAAAATTAAATAGTACTTTCTAAAGTACATCTATATTTAAATTAAATTTAAAATCTAAAATTCGCCGACAACTTCTGTAGAAGACCCCTTTTCTAAAAACAACACAAACCTAAAAATATGCCAACAAAGGAAGCCCAGGGGAGTCTCTTATAGGTGGTCAGACCTTAGGATTTACCCTAGAAGGTCCGGAGCTTACACTTTAAACCCACACCTAAACAAGGCACATCCCACCTTTAGCCCCTAACTCTTTGGAAACTCATGTGTGTGATTTTCCCAAGCTCTTAGCCTAAAACTAAGGTTTGGTCAATACCAACACATAGTGGACCAAATGAGGGTTCTGTTTGGTCCATGGCTCAATCTAAACAATCCAATGTTACTCACCTCTAGTTAACCTCAGTTTTTCCAAAATTTCAATTTTTGACCCCCGTTGCTCCTAAATCTACCCAAGATACCCCTAAACCCTAAATTTACCCATAATTTTCAAAATTACCCAAATTACCTATTTTTCTAACAAAATTATTTCAAAATACTCCCTACCACTCAAATTGACCAAAATTACCCAAATTTGCCAAAATACCCAAAATAACCCCAAAATCCTCAAAATTACCAAAATACCCCTAATAGCCCAAAAAATACAAAAAATCCCAAAAATTCCAAAAAAATCCTAAATATTCCCAATTTCATTTCTCTTAACTAACACATGACTCAATTTGACCAATTTAGCCCAATTTAACTGAAAGCCCCAACTGACTCATTTAACCCAAAAATGCCCAAATTAAACCCAATATCCACCCAATTGACCCCAATCTTGCCTAATTTCAATTTCAAACTTTAATTCAACATCCCTAGCACAAATATAAATAAAAACCAAGCCCAATTTGATCCACATTTGAGCCCAATTTCAGCCCAAATTCAAAAGCCCCAATTTTAGCCATATGACCCAATTCACCCCTAAATTGACTCAATGTTAATCAATTCCCTCCCCCCCAATTTAAATTCTAAACTTCTTATGACACTCCCCTAGGCCAAATGCAACATTCAATTTCCCCCAATTTAAGCTCAAGTCTCAACCAAGTCAACCCAAATCCAAAATCCCCAATTTTGCCCGTAATTGAACACATGACCAAATCACACCAAATGGAATGTCCTAATCCAAAACTTGCCACCCAATTAATGTTGGCAACTCTTCACCACATCCCCCTAGACCATTTGAAACCATCAATTGGACTTTAACCCCATTGTATCCCAACCTAAACCCAAGCTAGTTCAAGTGTCCTAAAATTGGCCAAATACCCAAATTAAGCCAAGTTGAACCGCCAAACCAATTCAAAACCACTCCAATCCCCTTTCAAACACTTATGACAATCATATAGATCATTTTGAACAATCAATTAGGTCTAACCCAAGCTCAAAACAAACCTAGACCAACCTAAATCCAAAATGACCTATATTGGACCTATGTCCCAATGTCACTTAAATTGAACCAAATTGACCAAATTGGCTCCACCACAGCCCACCTTGGGACCCCAAGGAATAGCAAAGACCAACCAAGCCAAATTCAAATGATCTATGGACCAATTATCCTTGACCAAGGTCAACTTTTCCTCAACTTTTGGCTTAACCCATTACTCCACACAAGCCACCCATCATGGCAGGTAATGAACCTCATTAACTCTTCCCTGACCTCCCCTTGCCCTGCTAGCCACCTTCTCTGACCTTACCGGATAACCTAGCTATCGGAAATGACCAAACATGAGGTCCACCTTACCCCTTTAAATAAATAATTGGGCCTTGTCAGTGTGGCATCCCTTCAATAATTACCTGTGCCTTACTGCCTTCCACCTAAGCATCAAATACCACCCAAGGCCATGCCCTGAGCTCAGCCAATTGGCCATGGCTATAAAAGCCACCCATCATGGCCAAAGGAGAGGTGCTAAAATTCTCTCAAGGAAACCCTGCTAAATTGCTCCAACAGCTTCCCTGAGACCTCCTAAGTGTAAGCCCACCATCCTCAACCATTGAATCCCACTGTCCAAAGTCAATTTCTCCACTGAAATTCCACCCAAAACCAGGACACATTTCACTACAGCTCAATAATGTACCAAATCCAAATTAATTGCACCCACACCTTCACAGCACTGAAAGAAGAAGATCCCCCATCAAAGCCCCATCACAGAGAGCCTCTGTACCAGACTTTGATCAACACCTAAAATCGGCCTTGGTCAAACTTGGGTCTAGATAATTCACCACAGCAAGAGGCTTCATTTGAAGGCTCGTTGGGACCAATCAAAGGTGCCACAACCATCTGATTGAGGCCTCCCCTCTCAGCCAAAGGTATTGAACCTCAACTTCCTCCCGAGTTTGTTTCGATTCTCCATACATGTTGGGTTAATTTCATGATAGATTAGCCGTATAGATTGGTTCACCTAGGTTAGATGAAGCTCTAGGAACAAACCCAATGCAATTTGGTTAAGTCTAACTCAAGTTATTAAGTTTAGAAGATGGAGGGCTCACGGGTTAGACCATGTGAAGATGATGACCAGGAGTCATCAAATTGCACATGTATCGAATGGAGGGCTGGGATTGTGCCAGACAGAAGATCTTAACATAAAGTGCGACTGCGTGGCAGCTGAGTCAGAAGGTGGCGTCAAATGGAGGAGTGACGTGTAGCTCTTTGGAGCTGCCAAGGATGAGGTGGCGTCGTGTGGTTTAAGTAGGAAATTAGAAGTATTTTTAATTATTTAAATTTGTCTAACTTCAAAAATCCATAACTTGGTGTAGAAAAATCATAAAAATAAAAGAAAAATACCCTAGTGCCCAGTGAACATAGAAGAATAATGTGGAAATGGTATGAAGTTTATTTGATGCATGTTTTATTTTCAATTAATTAAATACAGTCTAAGGTATTTTACTTCTCCATGCACTTAGACATTTCACCATAACTAGATATTTTGGAATGTTGTTGCCTTTGTTTTAGGGGATCTTCCCAGATTTTTCTAAAGTCAGAAGAGACCTCTAGACAGAGATCTCTATTTTTCAAGTTATTATGTTTGTTTTGCGAAAATAATTATAATAATTAGAATATTAATAAGAAAAATGTAAGATTAATTTAGGTAGGTTACTTGTGACTAGAGTACTCTAGGAAAATTTTTAGTTGAGCTAAATCTTTGAGAAGGCACCTAATTGTCATTTTAACATAAAACTAAAGTGGAATTAATTTGAACAAACTAAAAATGTAATTGACCTAAGAATCATTATCCATTGTAATTTAAAGTCAGAGAGACTCCCCATAGAAATTTCAAATCAATTGGAGTTAATTCAAATATTTAAATGAATTTTTCAAGTTACATCACATTTTTGGCAATTAAATAATTAAAATAATTAAAATACACTTAAAAAATTTACCAAATTAATTTTGAGAGTACTATGAGATTAGAAGAGTCTCTAGAAAATAAAAATGTAATTAAAATAAAATTTTTATTTTTAAACATTATTTTAATAGTTAAATATTTAAAAATTCACAAAAACCATAAAATGAGTAAAATGGTTTGAAATATTCTAAATTACCTCCTAAGCATTTAGGAACAATTGGGATATTTTTCTTAATATTCTAAGTAAAGATATTAATTTTCAAAGGGTTAAAATCAATTTTTAAAGGCTAAAAATGAAAATTCCCTAATTTGTTACTAAAATAATTCTAATAATTCAAAAAAATCTGAAAATATGAAATTTGTTTCTCTCGGTTTCTTGACCTTAGAGGGATTTAAGAAAAATACAAAACTTAATTTTTAACTTGAATAAAATTTTATACTTAATTAATACTCTAAAAACTAAAATAATTCTAATAATTAAATTAAAACTCAAAAAATCATCAAATTTAGTCCAAGTGGTCCTCTGGTCTAGGTCTATCTCTAATAAAAATTTCAAAGGCAAAGGTTTTGTTTTGGACAAGTTATTGAACTTTCATTGAAAATCTTTTTTTTTTACATTAAAATAATTATATAAATTAAATTAAAATTTGAAAAATCACATTTTCTCTTTTGACGTTTAATTGACCCATGAGTGGAGTCACATAAAAATTTCAAAATCATTTGATTTAAACTTAATGAATTATGAAGTGATAAAGGCCTTTAGGGGCAAAAGTGTAACTTTTAAGAATTTTACCTTAATCAATATTTAGGCTTAATTAAAGTGAGAAATGGGCAATGAATGATCTTAATTATTATGTTTGTATGATTGAAATATAAAGGGATAAATGGAAGAAACCCATCTCATTTTTTTCACATTAAAAGATAAAATTTATGATTTAATTGATCATTATAATTTGGAGAAGAATTAAATTAAGTGATCCTTAAGGTTAGGGTTGATTTTGGAAGTTTATGTTTCACTAGTCTAATACCCATATCTGATATTTAAATGATGATTCAATATTTTGATAAGAATCATAATCACAAAAGTCAACTTAACTTCTTTTTCTAAAATATAAGTATACCCACTAAAGTCTTAAAGGCATAGTAGTGAGCTAGGCTTAATTGAAAATTTGACTAATAAGGATTAGAAAAGTAAACAAAATTTATCTTAGACCACTTTTGAAACACTACATACCCATCAAAATTAATTAAATTCTTTCATAAATTAAGTTTGCCTTTAAAGGCCCCACTTACATAATTCATAAGTTGAATATCAAGGGATGTTTCACCCCACTTATTGGGATAATTAAAACATCTGTGCACTAAGCATAAAGGTATGGAATGGATGAATCATTTAGTAATTATGATAAGTCCAAAATGAACTCAAGGAAACTTAAAGAATTTTAAAATGACAAGGTATCTCCTAAACCCTTATCACAAATCTTTCGGACACCTTGTAGGACAACTGAACATATCATATTTATTAAATGAAGAAACCTCTTAAATGGATGGATAGGAACCACCAGGTTAAGGCATAGAGTTTGATAGGCATGTGACAAACCTATCTATAGGCTTTAGTTTCCTACAAATTATAAGTATCTATTGTAATGATACTAAAGTTTCAGGTGGATGAATGAGAAGACTCACCAGATACACTTTTATAGTTTACAATACATTCTTTTCCTACACTTTCTTTACTTTACTTGCTTACGAGCTTGATTGTTAAACAACCATGTCACTCTGCATGAAAACCAAAACTTTTAGGATAGCCACAAAACCAAAACAAAAATCAAAACTAAAAATCAAAACAAGATAAAATTCACCTCCACAACAATCAAAATATAAGACAACTCAAAATTTAATCACAAACTAAAGAAAATCACAATTGCAACTAAATTAAAATGTCTCTATCGGATGATTGGGAATACCTCAGAGGATACAACCTACGGTTGTTAACGGGTTTTCCCACGGCCTGAATGAAAGTATGGAACTTATTCAGTTGTGTTTTGTAAATTCATTCGAACTAAGTGAATCCGAAGAAAATAGTGGTACCGAGATAATGGAACCGTGGGATTTTAACCGATTCCGCTTAATCAACTTAAACATTGTTCCTTCATAAAACATTAAGACACCTCAATCTAAACATTTTCAGAACATGAAACTTCTCTTTCTCTTCAATTGACACTTCTTTAAACTAAACCTACTTCAATGAGGAGCTCGGAGCGTGCATTGTGGGCAGCACGGCCATCTTCAACAGCAAAACTTCTTAGAATTAAACAACAAGCCATATGACTTCGAGGTAGTTCTCCTAATGCAACATAAATCCTCACCTTATCTCTTTAGGCCTTTTCATGACCTTGATATGCAATATAAGTCCTAACTCATCTTGGGTTTCGTGGATTTCATCGAGTATGACATAAACCCTCCTATCTTCCAGACTATTCACATGATCAATATCAAGTGAATGTAAGCCCTAGATAATAAAATTGGTAGGATGAAACATTAAATAAAATATATCAAATTGGAGGAAGAATATAAGATAGTTTGGGAAGATACTGAGGTTTTCTCACATCCTTGCCTTTCCCCTAGCTTTCTTCTCCTTTGTACTCCTACAATAAATGTTTTGAAATTTGAGACACACCTGTTGGAGATCCTATTACCACATTTCCTTGAAGAAACCTACCATTTGGAATCCATGAATATAATATTTTCTGATTTTTATCAAGAGTTTCTTAGTTGATTTTAGATATCTAAGATGTAATTAACTATAAGGGTTTTCCCTTATAGGATACTTAAAGACCCTAGATTAATACAATCCCTATCTAGTTCTTTCATATTAGATAAGGGAAATTGTCGGTCAACACAAAGATTCACAGACCAAACGTCATGAACTCCTTAGTTTATTTGATCAAGCCTTATTATCAAGCAATGTATCCATTCTTTGGGATAGATACATGTCTTGTAATGAAGCGCTTGATTATTCAAACTATTGATTATATTGGATCAGTTTGATTTCATTTAAACGGTATTTTTCAATATATATATATATTAACAGTTTCATTCATGAGTCTTTTCTTTTTTATCTGGGCTTCATTGGGCCCCAATATACTTGGAGAAGGGCCAATACTTGGGAAAGACGAGACAGATACTTAGTTAACTCCCTTTGGCTGAATTGTTTTCCTTTTAACTTTAATAAGCATCTTGCTATGACTTCTTCAGACCACAGACCCCTCCTATGTACTATTAACAATTCTGATACTAATGGTGGAGGCCCTTTCAGGTTCCAAAACTTGTGGATCAAGCATCCTGGTTTTCTTGATGAACTGGAACAGGTCTGGAAAACTAAAAATTTTACCAATCCATGGACTACACTGTGGAAGCTACACAAGCAAACTTATAAGCACCTAAGGAAATGGAACTGGAACACTTTTGATAATGTTGAAGAGAATCTTAAGGCTGCTAAACAGGAAGTTGTGGTAATTGAAGCTGGGTACAACAAGGTATTAACTCTAATGCTGATCTCCTTGCTGTCAATGCTTGTCTGCACACTCATATCACATATCAAGATCTCTATCTCCAACAGAAAGCTGCTGCTTCTAAATTCAAGGATGGGGCAGGAACACCAAGTTTCATCATGCGTGTATTAACTACATGAGAAAATTTAATATGATCCTTACCATTAAAAATTCTGCAGGGATCACACTTACTGATGCTAATGATTTTGCAACTGATGCAGTCAATCATTTCATTGCCTTATTCAAAGGTTCTCCTCCTCACAGAATTCATATTAACAATGCTCTTTTTAAGGACACTTATCAATATGTTAATAACCTCTCCCTCACACACCCACCTACTGATGCTGAAATCAAAACTGCTCTTCATTCTCTGAATGGCAATAAGGCTGCTGGCTCTGATGGCTACACCTCCTCCTTTTACAAAGCTACCTGGCACATTACTGGTCCTGCTGACACTTCTGTTATACAAAGCTTCTTCATGGGTATTGACACCCCCCAAGTACTTCACTTCTGCTACACTCATCCTAATCCCAAAAAATAACACCAGGGCTGGCTGGGGTGATTACAGACCAATCAGTTTAACCACTGTTATATCTAAACTCATCAGCAAGATACTAGTTACCAGAATTCAACCTCACCTTACTCAGCTAATCACTGAAAATCAAGCAGCATTTATTAAAGGGAGAACAATTTCTGACAACATTCTTCTTGCACAAGAACTCTTACTTGATCTGGATAAAAAATGTAGAGGCCACAATGTTATTTTCAAACTTGATATACAAAAGGCTTTTGATAATATAAGATGGGATTTCATCCTAGGAATCCTGACTACTAAAGGCTTCCAACCTGCTTTCATCAATCTTATCAAAAGATGGCTCTCCTGCAATGCTAACTCAGTTATGGTTAATGGCAAGCTCCATGGTTTCTTTAGTGCCTCTAGGGGCATTAAGCAAGGAGATCCTCTCTCACCAACTATCTTCATCCTGGCTTTTGATTATATTTCTAGGCTTTTAGATGATCTTTTCCACAACTCTCCCCATCTTACTTATCATCATAAGTCTAATATAATCATCAGCCATCTTTCCTATGCATATGATCTTATCATTTTCTCAAAGGCTTCTAAACCTACAGTTAAGGCTATATATCAGCTGCTCCATCATTTCCAGATGACTTATGGGATGAAACTTAATCTTCGCAAATGTAATTTCTATATTGGTTCAAAAGTTCACTCCCAATTGAAACACTGGATAGCTTATCTTACTAGCTTCTCACATGATAATCTCCTACTCAGTTACTTGAGGATATAACTTCTTAAAGGTAGAGTTACACAAACCCAGTTCAACACATCCATTGATAAGATTACAGCTAAAGTCAACTGTTGGACCAATTCCTTCCTTTCTAATGGTGGGAG
Source organism: Papilionanthe hookeriana x Papilionanthe teres (assembly GCA_022702705.1). NCBI lineage: Eukaryota > Viridiplantae > Streptophyta > Magnoliopsida > Asparagales > Orchidaceae > Papilionanthe > Papilionanthe hookeriana x Papilionanthe teres. Next base: position 107,059,687 of record CM040428.1, on the reverse strand, counting down.
AATTACACTTCTTAAAAGCATTCTTCTTTCATTCCCATCTTATGCTTTATAGATGTTCAGTATCAAGAAAAGCACACAAAACACCTTAAGTAAGGTGTTTATTAAATTTCTTTGGCCTGGACACTATAAGCAATATCACTGGTTCTCTTGGAAGAAAGTTTGTAAACCTCTAAAGGCTGGTGGTCTTGGTTTCAGGGACTTCACCCACATGAGTTCTGTCAACCGGTGCAAGCTCTGGATTCGTTTTAGAGCACAAGATTGTCTTTGGGCAAAATTCCTAAAAGTGAAATACTGTAGATATGACCACCCCTCTACTGCCATTTGCAAGCTAGGGGATTCTAGACTTTGGCATAAAATTGTATCTGTCAAAGAAAAATTTGAAACTCTCTTCATTTGGGAATTGCGTGAGGGAAACATCAATTTCTAGCTGGACCAATGGCTATGGAATGGTGAGAAGCTCAGCAGTAACCTGAATCAAAATTTTGCTCACTCTAATGTAAATGAGTTCTGGTGTGATAATCATTGGAATCATAAACACATAAATACCATTCTCACCAGTGATCAAGCCCATAAAGTCACTAATACTCCCCTCAACCCAGGCAACAAAGACAAACTCATCCCCAAAAACCCCCATTCTCAAAATCTCACCCCCTTCATTTTTAATCATCTCAAATCTTGGCCTGAGGTACCTTGGGGTCCGACACTTTGGGGCAAGCTCCTTACCCCATCAATGTCCTTCTTTGGCTGGAGACTATGGCACAAGATTCTACTACTGATGAAATCTTAAAGCTTAAGGTCTTGAGAGGTCCCTCCTGTTGTTCTTTGTGTCACACTGCTGAAGAAACTTTGAATCACCTATTCTTTGCCTGCCTCTTTTCCTAAGCTGTCTGGCAAGGTCTGTTGCAAACTATTCATGTCAACACTCTCCTCCACAGTTGGCATTCCTTTTCTGATTGCTGGTCAGAATGGGCTAGAACTCAACTTGAAGTCAATACCTACACTATGGCATGGTTCATATTGATGAAAAGAAACAATGTCAGATTCCAAGCTTCAATCCCTTTGGCTACTCAAGTATTTAAAAACTGTCAAGCCTACTGACAGAAACTTGTAATTTATCACCATTTTCCAAACATCTGCATGAACTGGAACCCCCTCCACTACCTCAAACTCCCTTAGTGAATATAAGCAATTGACTGCCACCTCCAGCCCCAAACTTTAAAGTTAACATTGATGGTTGCTTTAGTACTACTGCTGCTGGTTTTGGAGGACTTTTTAGAGACTCTAATGGTAGATGATTACTATTATTCTCCTCTCCTACTGATGCTGCTGATGCCTTGGAATCTAAAATCATTGCTATTTACTGGGCACTCTGGATTGCTCAAGTGTGTAACATCAAGCCCCTCTTAATTGAATCAGACTCTTTATGTTGCATCAACTTTCTACAGCAACCAGACACTCCTCCCTGGTACATTCTGAGATGGCTTAACAAGATGCTCCCTCTAATCCAATGCACTGAATTCAAGTTTGTTTTCACTCCAAGGGAAGCCAATGCACCTGCTTACTGGTTGGCTTCACAAGGAAGATTCCTTGAGTCCCCAAATATTGCTGTCCACCCCCCACCTCCCCTTGCAAGGCTTATCCATGGTGACACACTTGGTTTACCTTATGTCAGAGCTGCTTAGTTTTGATATAACCACCTCTACACTTTCTTCTTTTGGATATACTCATATATATACACTTCTGTAGTTTATATATTGCAGTATACTTTTCTTCTACTTTTTGAGAGAGCTTTTGTATGGGAGACCTATTTTGTGAGTGATATTATGCTTTGTATTTTTCTTTAAGTAACATGTAGGGAGCCCTTCTGCTCCTTTTATTTAAAAAAAATACATATATTAAATTAAACTATCATTCAAACCACATTTTAAAATCACCCTCATTAAGTTTAACGGCCGACAAGGGTGTGCTAACTCTTTTTTGCAGAACGATAAAGATGGAACAATGATATAAAAATAAAACCAAAATGACATCAAAATAATGACATTGAAAAAAAAACAAAACAACATTCAAAAAATAAAATCAAAATGAAAAACAACGAAATAGAACTTAAAATTTTAAGGTAGCCACCAAACAAATAACAAACTACAAAACAAAACAACAGTAGAAATGATAAGCAACAAAATAAAATCGACATAACAAATGAGATTGACAAAATTAAACCTTTAGAGTAGTATGTGACACTTAGTAACTTATTACCCATAGGATTGAACATTGATGTTTCTTTCCTTATTTTTGACATTTCTTAGAAAACAAGTGTTAACATTAATCAGAAGTTTTCTCAGATGATTCTCTAAGATGTAATTAACTATGGGAGCTTACTCCTAAAGAAGATTTAAGAACTCAGAATAGGTATCATGGCTAGAAATCTATGGTTATCAAAATTTCACTTGTGATCCTCCTTATATAAAATTTCTAGAATCTCCATTTAAGGATTATCACTAACATTTCTTATTCTATTGTTTTTTATTTTATCAACCCTTATTTTCTTCAAATTTCTTATTATCTGACGATCCTTTACATGATCTAAAGAAATGATATTTCTTAAAGATTAGGGTGATAAAATAGATAAACATACTGGCGACTCCAAACAATGACATCGACATCGACATTGAGAAAATCTCGGGCGGCTTCGGATGCCACCAAATAGGATTGCTTTTATTTGGTACAATACACTTATTATATAAGTTGAAATAATTTTAATTACTACACTAACCATATACTCATTGTAATGGGGTAAGATGCTTTCTTAAATTTGAACACTTATTCATAAAACATTCTTTTATCCTTTGTAAATTTAACTTTGAAGTTTAGGAAATAGCTTAGTTAAATTAGTTATTTTAGCAACATTTCATTAGCATACATAATATTTACTTTCAATTTGCTTATCTTATTTAAATTTTTCTAGTTTTAATATTGTATTTTACATTATAACCCTAAAGAACTGTTGCCTCCTTGTGGGATAGATACTTATGACTCCATTATAGCCTTTTATTACTTAAGTGATGCGTTCACTTGCGTAAACCATAGTGTGAAATCTATTATTTATGTTTTTTAACATTTAAATTTTGCATTCTAGCTATTTTAGGAGAATTAAATTGATTTAAAACAAGCAGAAGAACAGCGTACACACTTGGGGTGCATCATTACCCCAACTAATCAGGCCCTACTTTGTCCTTTAATCCCCACGCCTACATTCCATTCCACAACACCAATTATTTGCAGCTAGCGTGGTGATTTTACTCTAGACAAATTAGTAAAATATACTTTTACTCATTTATTTAGTACCCGAATGAATATATGTACATCATCTTCTCTCGAACCCTCTAAACATACTGAGCTTTGTGCATTTGCATTATCTCTATTTACTCGTTCGCTTTCAGAAAATTCCTTTTAATTTTGGTCTAAAGAAGAACCTTTAGCAATTATCAAGCCAATTAATCCCTCTCTTATTATTAAAGCGTGATCTATGAAATATACCTTGGAAGATAAAAAAAAAATTTTAGCTTCAAATTCAAGAATTATTAAATCACAAATTAATAGAGGCAAGCACTAACCCGCATATTGGTCCTGCTTTCCTAGTACGAAATCATGCTAACAAAATTAGAACAAAAACTAAGATGGTTATCAATTATAAAAAACTTAATGATAACAAATTTTGATGGATATATCCTACCAAATAAAAAGCACAAATAAATCATATTAAAAAATCTAAATAGTTTGCTAAATTAGATTATAAATGCAACTTTTGGCAAGTTATGATTGTTGACCTCATTTCAATGATTGGTCAACCCTTGACCCAAAAAGTCAACTTTGGTCAAAATGGTCAATCCTGACCCAATGACCAAACCCTATTGACTCAACAGGTCAACCCATGACCTAAAAAGTCAATTTTGGTCAAAATGGTCAATTTTGACCCAATGACCAAACCTACTGACCCAACAGATCAACCCTTGACTCAAAAAAATTAATTTTGGTCAAACTGGTCAATTTTTTACCAAATGACCAATTATTGACCCAATGACCTGTTTAAGTCTCCAAAATGACAAAATTAATAAAATAATTATTTTCAAAATTATTTTGATTAATTAAATGACGAATGATTTATTTTAAAAAAATTTTAAATAATGACATAATTAATTAAAATGAAAATTAAATAAAAAGTCATAAACTAATAAAATGCACCAAAATGAAATAAAAATGACAAAATTAATCAAATAATTAATTTCAAAATTATATTGATTAATTAAATGACTATTGATTTAATTTTTAAAAATTTTAATTAATGACATAATTAATTAAAATGAAAATTAAATTAAAAACTCATAAAATGATAAAATGCACCAAAATGAAATAAAAATGACAAAATTAATCAAATAATTAATTTGAAATTTTTTTTGATTAATTAAATGACTAATGATTTAATTTTTTTAAATTTTAATTAATGACATAATTAATTAAAATGAAAAATTAAAGTCATAAAAATGATAAAATGCACAAATCAATTAAAAATAATGGAATTAATCAAATAATTAATTACAAAATTATTTTTGATTGATTAATGGACCAATAATTTAATTTCTATATTTTAATTAATGACATAATTAATTAAAATGAAAATTAAATTAAAAAGTCATGAAATGAGATAAAATTCAATTTTAAATAAAAAAAGACATGAAAATTAATCAAATAATTGATTTAGAATTATTTTCAATTAGTAATTGATTAATAAAATAATTTCAAATATTTTTAAATAATGACATAATTAATTAAAATGGAAATTAAATTAAGAAAGGGGTATTAAATGGAATTATAACCTATGACATTATGGTTTTCCAAAAAATTCCAAATCTCCTTAATGACATCACTGATGACCTCATATAAATTAGACACAACCCATATGACCCATTCAATATGACCCAACCCATTAATGACTCATGACATGCCATTTAACCATGGTTAAAAGCCATTATTAAAGTATTATGATAAAGGAAATGAGGTGGCATGATCCCTTCAATCCAAAGCATGATTCATTCATTTGCATGGGATGAGGTGGTCGGCCATCCCAAATGGCTTATCACACACCACTTAGACTACCCAATGGAAGTGAAGCACCACTTAAACCATGACTTTACCATGGCAAAATGTAATCATAACCAATTCATGTGTAGGAAGCCTATGAGTCACCTTATGCTAAAGTGAACAAGTGAATTGTAAGCTCATGAGAAAGAGCAAGTCCATCTCATTTTAAGGAGCCAAATCACCTCATGGATTGCCCAATAGGATGGAGTCATGGACTTAACTCAATCCTTATCATAATGAGAGTTCATTATGAATACCACCTTAAAAAAACCATAGAGGATAAAATTTCAGCTTAAAACTTATCCTTAGCCACCATTAAGAAGGATAACACCTTCCCCAAGTGGAACCAAATGAATCCAAGCCTTCCCATGGCTATAAATAAGCCCTACCCGAAACCATGTAGAAGAGAGAAAAAAATTGATAAAATCTATATGCTGCCTAATTCTCCTAGGTCCCAACACAAAAAATCTTGCTAAGGATCTTAGCTATCCATTTTGGCCAAAATCAAGCCATAAGACCATCCTAATCTAGCCAATTTGACCAAAACCCAAACGGAACCTAAACCTAGCCACTTTGCCAAAATTACCAACCAAGGCTTGCTGCAAATCCAAATTGAAGTGATAAAGATCTTCTTTGGGAGTACTAGAGCCTGACTAACAAGTCTGATTAATCTCATGACTATTGTGGCTAAGGTATGGATTTATTTTGTCCAAAATAATTCGTATAATCAAAAAATCATGGGCTAAACTAGCCAGAAAATTATCATCACCATAGAGATATAATCTATATGTCTAAATGATTACATAGGTTCAAAAATCAATTAATTACAGTGGGAAATGAATGAGATATTGAGCTTAGAAGTTAGACAATTCAATTTTTTTTTGAATTTACGAGATTAAATCTCTGTTGTCCGTTCCCGTGTTTTGGAACGGACGACATTGATCGCGCTATTCCGTGTTTCTTGTCCGGATCTGCGCAACGAATCCTCCCGCGTATTCGACTCGTATGAGGACACGTGGCACGCCGACAGAATTCTGGGCTAGGTTAATTCATATTAACCTTAAAAAAATAAAAAAATCATAACTATTTGCACAGACCTCCTAAAAAAAATAAAAATACCTCTTGAAAGCTCTTGAAGAGAACAAAATTGTGAAATTAAAATCATGATTTTATTCTCAGTATTTAATTTTTAAATAATTAAATACTCTCTGGAGTATTTTAAATATTAAAAATTATTTACAAACCAGAAAAATATAAAATTATGGGGAATTCATCTTTATGTTTTCAGTGATGTTTTCTGATTTTTCTAGATTAGGAAAACCTCTTTAATACTTCCTTTCAAAATTTTTAAGACATTTTGTAATTATTTTAAATAATAAGTATAAAAAATGAAAATTTAAGAAAAATTAAATTGGAAAATTGTTAGAAAATTTAAGGTAACACACAATAACCTTAAAATGACATTTCTTAAACCATTAAACAATTTTAAAAGGCATGTTAAAAAATAGAGTTAAAATTTATTATTGAATAAATTTAACGCTAAAATTCCAAATTTCTTTAATTACTTAGCCTATTATATGATAGACTAGGTTCAAAATAACTCACAATAAACCTATAAATAAACCATAATTAAGTCTAAAATGACAAATTAGACTTAATAAAACCCTAATTAGGTTTAAGACACCATTTAAACCTAATTAATTAAAGTTAAACCTTAATCACATTAAGCTTAACTAAATAGACCATAATTAAGTCTAAAATGAAAAATTAGACTTAATAAACCCTAATTAGGTTTAAGACACCATTTAAACCTAACTAATTAAAGTTAAACCTTAATCACATTAAGTTTAACTAAATAAATAATAATTAAGTCTAAAATGACAAATTAGACTTAATAAACCATAATTAGGTTTAAGACACCATTTAAACCTAATTAATTAAAGTTAAATCTTAATCACATTAAGTTTAACTAAATAAACCAAAATTAAGTCTAAAATGACAAATTAGACTTAATAAAACCTTAATTAGGTATAATGATCCAAGAAAAAAATACCTATTTTTATGCCTTGATTTTTATTAAATTTTAAGGATATTATGCTTTAATGAAAGGTATTTTCGTGTTTTTGGATGTAGGAGATGCAAAAATGTTCAAGAAGGAGAAAAATATGAAAAAGGAACAAAAAAGAGAAAAAAGGAGCAAAAATAGAGCCAAAATGCAAAATTTTTGAAATTAGTGGCCTGGCGCCTAGACGCTAGAATCCGGCGCCTAAGCGCCAGCTCGATACAGAAAACTGTTAAGTTTTTGACGACTTTTGGGTAGTTATTTTGATGGTGTGAGTGGTTATTAGACCTTCTAGAAGATTGGCAGTTGTTCCTGGTTTATAGGACATGTGATACAATGTATTTAGACGCTTCAAAACGGTTTTAATCGCGAAGAGGTGCGATCCAAAGTGAAGAGGTGCGAAGAACTGGACGCGGTGTCCGGCGCCTAGGCACCAGACACACCTTCTAGAAGATTCATTGAATGTGGACACATTTTGAAGAGGTTCCTTGAGGCAACCCTTGAAGCGTATAAATAGGAGGGTATTCCTTCAAAGAAAAACTCCCCATCTACCCCTCCTTATCTAGAGTCCTATCTAGAGAGAGAATTAGAGAGATCATATTAGGGCCACCTTTTTACTTTCCTTCATAAATTAGTGGATTTATTTTAGAGTTTTTATTCAGAGTTTGAAAGAGTTGGTGCATCTGTAATTCATTATGCTGTGGAGTCAGTAGGAATCAGAAGTTCAGTAGGAGAAACATCTAAGATAGGTATTTTATTTTGATTCAAAGTTTATTTATTTTTTTTTTGTTATTTAATTTTAATGTGTTATGAGTAGTTACTTTACTTTCTCCTTTCAATTATGAAAAGATAAATAAGATAATACAAAATTCGTCGGAGAATTAAAAATCATATATTTTCAAAACATTGTAATGATATTAATACCGGTTCGTAATTTACTATTTAAATTAGCCATTTAAATTGTTAAAACCTATTGAAGAGTTTTGAGACCTAGAAGGAGATGAATTCTTAACTTGTAGATATCACATGAATCCTTGGGTAGTCGAAGGCCTTTTGCGGGTTATTCAAGGTGAAGTGCAAATAAACAGGAAGATATTATATAATGGCCATAAAATTGATAATTTTTTTAGAGCGACAGACTAAACACTTGTGATTTGGTTTATAGAAAAGGAAAGGGTCACTAGTAGGGCCGACCATAGCCACCCATGGACATCTAGTAGTGTAAGCCTAGATTAACCCATTCTACTAACAATACATCCGGACCTGATCTATAGGCTAGCCAATGTTCTTTGCACCTGGATCAAAGGGTAAAGAATATGAATGCTTCCATTTGGCACAAAACCATAAATTTATATTCTCCACTAATACTATCATTATCTTAGAAAATTTTGGATTAATTAAAAGGAAGATAGTTGTTTTCTTATTGTTATTTACATCAATTATTTTATTCCTGCTTTATTATTGCATCTAGTAAATTAAAGATTATTAAAGAAATACTTTCAAATAAAAATATTTAAAAAACTATAACTCTCTTCTCATGGGATCGATACTGGGGTCTTTGTTTCAAAGCCCTGTATTACTTGAAACGATACGTATACTTGCGTAGAACCCCTAGTGTATAAAGTATTTTCCATAAAATTATAGTTATATACACTAGTCGCTATTATTATTTATAACATATATTTTTGAAAGCATTAATTAGTACGTTTATCTTCAGAGGACTTTGGGTCAAGTTTTTGGCACCGTTGCCAGGGAAGAAGATTTTAGTACTGATATATTTATATCGGGTCAATTTTTTGGCGCCGTTGCCGGGGAGAGCAGAGGTAAAATTTTAGATTTTAATTATTTTTATTTTATTCATTTTTCTTTATTAAAAGAACAAAAACATATATATAATCATAATATTTATTTTAATTCTTGCTAATTGACTTTTTATGCATAGTTCTGGATCTGAAAGATTATTACCTTTAGATTCTGAATTAGGAAGAACTGTTAGAAGAATTAAAAAAGTAAAACAAATTCAAAAATTTCAAGAAATGACTAATTTACATAACAATTTACAAAATCCAATTAAAATTAATGATCAAAATGTTTATAAACCATTAAGGGATTATGCTAACCTTACAGTTGATGAACTTTATAGTAGTATTCAAATACCCACTGTAGATGCTAATTCTTTTGAGCTTAAACCGTCTATTATTCAAATGGTTCAAAATAATCAATTTAGTGGAACACCAAATGAGGTTCCAAATTTACACCTTGCTAGTTTTTTAGAACTTTGTGCTACCATTAAATATAACAATGTTTCTGATGATGCTATTAGGCTTAGACTCTTTCCTTTTTCTTTAAAAGATAAAGCAAAAAATTGGCTGAACTCATTAGCAACAGGTTCTATTAAAACATGGGCTGAAATGGCATAAAAATTCCTTGTAAAATATTTTCCTCCTTCTAAAACTGCTAAATTAAGAAATGATATTACTTCATTTAGTCAATTTGACGGGGAGACAATTTATGAAACTTTGGAAAAATTTAAATAACTATTAAGAAAATGTCCTCATCATGCTTTCCTCATTGGTTAATTATTCCAAGATTTTATAATGGATTAATTGGATCTTTAAAATCAATTATTGATGCTGCTGCTAGAGGTTCTTTAATGTCAAAATCATGTGAAGAAGCTTACACTTTAATTGAAGAAATGGCTAACAATAATTTTCAATGACCTTCTGAAAAGAATGGCAAGTATTCATGATAATGAAGCCTTTTCTATTTTAGCTTCACAAGTAGCAGCAATGTCTAAGAAATTAGATAGTTTTGCTATTAATATATCACATAATAACTCCGCTAATATTGAAGATTCTCAAACTATTGAAACTTTACAAGCTATTGCTAGTAAAAATAATCCTTATTCAAATTATTATAATCCTGGATGGAAAGATCATCCTAATTTTAACTCGAATAATTCACAACAATGGGGTAATAATCAATCTCATCCCACTAGAAATTGGAATAATCAAGTTAATTCAAACTATAAACCACCTGGATTTAACAATCAACAGAAAAAGTTATCTATAGAAGAATTAATTTTACAACTAAGTAATCAATTACAAAATTAAAACACTGTTATTCGTAATACTGAGAATCAAATGGGACAAATCGCTAGTTTAATTAATTATAGACCCCCAGGAACACTTCCTAGAATGTTGAAATCAATCCAAAAGAAACTGGAAAAGAACGTGAACATGTTAAAGCTCTACAACTTAGAAGTGGAAAGGAATTAAAAGAAAGAATACATAATGAAATTGATAAGGAGATTGAGGTTGAAGAGATTGAAAAATCTAAAGAAACTCCTTCTCCTAATAAAGATCAAACTGATATTTCTATTAATATGGAAGTTGAAAAACCACCACCACCTTTTCCTCAAAGACTTAAACAGTAGAAGCTTGATCATCAATTTTCTAAGTTCTTTGAAATTTTTAAGAAACTTACTATAAACATACCATTTGTTGAAGCTTTGGAACAGATGCCAACTTAAGCAAAATCTATGAAAGATATTTTAAGTAAGAAACTAAGATTTGAAGCTTTTAAAACTGTTGCATTAAGTGAAGAATGTAGTGCAATAATTCAAAAGAAATTACCTCAAAAACTTAAAGATCCTGGAAGTTTTACTATACCTTGTGCTATTGGAGAAAAGTTTTGTGGAAAAGCTTTATGCGATTTAGGAGAAAGTATTAATCTCATGCCATTTTCTATTTTTCGAAGGTTGAGTTTAGGAGAGATTACTCCCACCACTGTAACCCTTCAGTTAGCTGATAGATCTATCACTTACCCTAAAGGAGTTATTGATGATTTTCTTGTTAAAGTAGATAAATTTACCTTCCATGTAGATTTCATTTTACTTGATATGGAAGAAGATAAAGAAATACCTATTATTTTAGGGAGACCATTTCTAGCGACCAGAAGAGCTATGATAGATGTGAAAAAAGGAGAATTAACTATGAGAGTTAATGATCAAGAGATTAAATTTAATGTCCTTAAATCAATGAAGTACCCTGACAAAGAAAAATGTTATCGAATGGATATAATTGATTATTTAATTGAGAAACATTATCAAGAAAAATGTAAAGTCATTTCTGAAGAAAAATTTGAATTATTAACCGATGAATATGAAGAACTAAAAGAAGAAGAAAGTCATTATATTAAAGATAATTGGGAAACTTTAGACATAACTCAAAATGATATACTTTTAACCTCAATTAAAAATGCCCCTGAACTGGAATTAAAAATGTTACCTTCACATTTAAAGTATGCATTTCTGGAAATTCATTAACTTTACTCGTTATTATTCCTTCGAGCTAAGTAAAGATCAAGAAGAAAAATTGATAGGAGTGTTAAAGAATTATAAGAAATCATTTGGTTGGACAATTGCTGACATAAAAGGAATAAGCCCATCCATTTGTATGCATAGAATTTTAATGGAAGAAATATTTTAACCTACTATTGAACCGCAAAGAAGATTAAATCCTATCATGAAAGCAGTTGTTAAAAAAGAAATTGTTAAATGGTTAGATGCTGGTATTATTTATCCTATTTCTCATAGCAAATGGGTAAGTCCTATTCATTATGTTCCGAAGAAAGGAGGAGTAACTGTCATTGTCAATGATAAAAATGAAATAATTCCTACAAGACAAGTTACTGGATGGCAAATTTGCATTGATTATAGCAAAATTAAATGACGCCACTAGAAAGGATCATATTCCTTTACCTTTCTTGGAACAAATACTTGATAAATTAGCTGGACACTCATATTTCTGTTTTCTGGATGGATTTTCTGGTTATCATCAATTACCTGTCGCTCCTGAGGACCAAGAGAAAACAACATTTACAAGTCCTTCTGGAACATTTGCCTTTAGAAGAATGTCTTTTGGTTTATGTAATACACATGCAACTTTTCAAAGATGTATTATGTCAATATTTTGTGATATGATTGACAAAGGAATTGAAATATTCATGGACGATTTTTCAGTTTTTGGAACTTCTTTTGAATCTTGTTTGGAAAATATTTCCAAAATTCTGAAAAGATGTGAAGAAACAAATTTAGTTCTTAACTGGGAAAAATGTCAATTCATGGTCACAGAAGGCATTGTACTTGGTTACAAGATTTCACAAAAAGGGATGGAAGTAGATCAAGCAAAAGTGAAAATTATTGTTGAATTACAACCACCTACTACTGTTACTGATGTGAGAAGTTTTCTAGATCATGCTGGATTTTATAGAAGATATATAAAGGATTTTTCTAAAATTGCTAAACATCTTTGTCATTTATTGGAAAAGTTGCTAAATTTGAATTTAACAAAGACTGCGTTAATTATTTTTATATTTTAAAAGAAAAATTAATAACTGCACCTATCATTGTTGCACAAAATTGGAATAAATCTTTGAATTAATATGTGATACAAGTGATTTTGCAATTGGAGCTGTATTGGGACAAAAATATGAGAAAATTTTCAAAGTTATATATTATGCTAGTAAAACTCTTACTGAAACTCAAAGAAATTACACTACTACTGAGAAAGAGCTTTTAGCTATAATATATGCCTTTGATAAATTTAGACCTTATTTTCTTGGTACTAAATTCATAGTTCATATTGATTATTCCGTTATTAAATATCTAATGTCAAAAAAGGATGCTAAACCTAGACTAATAAGATGGGTTTTACTTCTACAAGAATTTGATTTTCAAATAGTGGATAGAAAAGGAACGGACAACCAAATTGCTGATCATTTATCTAGAATTAAGAATGATGTTATTACTGAAAAAAATATAAATGAGAAATTTCTTAATGAACATTTATATGTTATTCAAGGATACCAAATACCTTGGTATGCAGATATAGTTAACTATTTAGTTAGCAATATTCTACCTTATGGATTGGATGAAAAATTTATTAAGAAATTTAAAAATGATGCTAAATATTATATTTGGGAAGACCCTCATTTATTTAAATTGGGAAGAGATTCTATAATTCGAAGATGCGTACCTTATGAAGAAACTTTTGCTATTATCCAAAAATGTCAAGATTTCGATTTTGGAGGACACTTTGGAATAGATAAAACTACATTTAAAATTTTAAATTCAGGATTTTATTGGCCTACTTTATTCAGAGATGTGAGACAATTATGTTAAAACATGTGATCGATGTCAAAGAATGGGAAATATATTAAAGAAAGATGAAATGCCTTTAAACTATATATTGGAAGTTGAAATTTTTGATATATGGGGTTTAGACTTTATGAGACAATTTGTACCATCATCTGGAAAAATTTATATTTTATTAGCAGTTGATTATGTTTCAAAGTGGATTGAAGTTGTAGCTTTGCCTAACTGTGACCCCAGAAATGTATCTAAATTTTTGAAGAAGATGATTTTTTCAAGATTTGGAATGCCTAAGGTAATTATCACAGATGGTGGAAGTCATTTTAGAAATATAAGAATTCAATCATTACTGCAAAATTTTAGAATCAAACATAAAATTGCAACTGCATATCACCCACAAACAAGTGGAATGGTTGAAGTATCAAATAGAGAAATTAAAAGAATTTTAGAGAAGTCTGTTAATCCTAAAAGAACTGATTGTGTTGATAGACTTGATTATGCATTATGGGCTTATAGAACAGCTTATAAGACACCAATCGGAATGTCACCTTACCAATTAGTTTTTGGAATACACTGTCACTTACCTGTTGAACTTGAACATAAAGCTTATTGGCTGATAAAGGAATTTAATTCTGATTTGAATATTACAGGAGAAAAACGGTTATTGCAATTAAATGAGATGGATGAAATAAGAAATGAATCATATGATAATGCAAAAATTTATAAAGAGAAAATGAAGGTATTACATGATAAAAAGATTTCAGGAAAATTATTTGAGCCTGGACAAGAAGTATTACTATTTAATACTCGTTTAAGACTTTTCCTGGAAAATTGAGATCAAAATGGATAGGACCATATATAATTAAAAAAGTATACCAATATAGAGCTGTGGATATTAAAGACCCCAAAACGGGAAAAATTTTTAAAGTTAATGGATTAAGATTAAAGCCTTATTTGGGAGATATTAAAAAGATTTATAAAGAGGCTTATGAATTAAGTCAACCTGATTTAAGAATTACTTAGGTCAGGCTGACGACCTTAAACCAAGCGCTTAATGGGAGGCAACCCATAGATTTTAATTTTTAGTGTGTTTTTACATTTTTGATGTATGGTTATGCCTCGGTCTTGACTAATTTTATATAACTTCAGAAAATTAAAAATTATCTTGAAGTATATAAAGCTTTGGCTTTGGATCACTCCATTTCATATGTGAGTAAAAAGGAGATCAAGTTAACCTTCATTGAAATTATGTATAATTTTTTTATTGAGATTGTTCTGATCTTACAGTTATAATTTACCTATTGTTGGAGAACGAAACCTTGAAATTTGACGTTAGGCGAAACGGAGTCGAACATGGTTTCGGGGCATAGGCGCCAGAATTCGGCGCCTAAGCACCAGAATTCGGCGCCTAAGCGCCATAATAAGCTGTGTGTCGATGCGTCCGGCGCCTAGGCGCCAGATTTGGCGCCTAAGCTCCACGGTTACTGGGTCGTGTAAAAACCAAAAACTTTCAGTTTTTTACACAATTTTCACCTTTAAATTAACCCATCTTCGTCCCCAATTACTAAGCAATCAATATTTCGACCCATACACTCCATTCTTGAGAGATTAGAGAGGATTTTTGAAGAAATGGAGAGGAGAAATCTTGAAGAAGTGGCTAGAGACAAAGGTCCAAAAGATCCTCAACCCTACTTCAATGGTTTCATCGCTGTAAGCTTGGAGAAAATTTCTAATCGTCTTGATAAATTTGAAGTAGATTTCAAATGAATTAGAGATCACCTTCATGAGATGTATCATCAGATTGAACATCTGGAATGGCAAGCAAAACTCCAATTTGATCATCTAGCGGCTTATCAAGGTGCTCAAGTGAAAATGTATGCGAAGAACAAGTGGATCGACGACAAAACAGCTACGGATTTTCCAAGAGCATTAGTATTCTTCCCAAGTGTGCTGAATAGTTTTCCTTGTGAGGATAATGTGAATTAGATAGTGATTTGGTGAGATCATGATTTATCTAGTGAGTCGTTGTATCGATTTAGTGAATCGATTGTGTTTGTTTGTGTATTTGCTTTCAAGTTCAATGTGTGTTGTATTTGTTTTCAACATGTGTTGTTTGATTGTGTGTTAGGACTTGAATCATTATATTATACTTATCTGAATTGTATTGAGCCAATATTGAAGATTATAAATGGAAATTAGAGAAGTTTGATTTAAACCTTGTGTTTGATTGGTGGATCTAATATTTAATTTTTAAAATTTTTGGAAAATGTTTTAGAAGTTAGAAACTAAGCCCTACTCTAATATGAGTCATTGGAAGTTGAATTTATGAATTTTGATGGAAAATAAAATTTTTAGAGTGATTTTTGTGAAAGACGAGTCTGGCGCCTAGGTGCCAGAATTCGGCGCCTAAGCGCCGGTTCGGCCTGCTTACCCGAAAAAGACCATATAAACCCCATTAACCATGGATGAAGCTTAAGCTTCATCTTCTTCCCCATTTTCACGAAAATGCACCTCTTAGATCCATTTTGACATCAAAACATCAAGTATTTGGGCGCGAGATTGTTGACCTCATTTTTGATGAGGTCTTCCCTTCTTCTTTTTAGTGCTTAGGATCTAGCCTTAGGCTTTTCCTTTCGACTATCTTGCAGGACTAGAATCGTAGGGACCCGCCTTTTAGAAATTCAAACCACTTGCAACTCCCCGCAAACTCCACAAACTCGACTATAGACCCCTAATCACCTAGAGGGTCAAATCAAATATGGAAGTTTAAAGGATGAGTTCCCTTATAGACTCTTTTCGGGCCTTAGACCCGCCCTGTGCGGCCCTCGTCTCGGTGAAGGGGCCGACTTATACACACATTACACTTATACACTACACTTACACACTACATTTCCACACACTTCCTAAAACCACACCCATACCCAACTTGACCTCCTGACTCATGTAGGTGATTCACATGGATGGTCCTTAACCCCCAAGCCCTCGCGTGGTTAGAACAACATAACGAATGCCTCAAATGAGTTCCTTTCATGGCTCATATGGGCTTGAATGGCTTCATGGCTCAACCAAAATGATTTCACCCCACCCAAATTCACCCAATCTTCAATTTCCCAAATTTTCAATTTTTGATCCCCGAGACCCTACACCTACTAAACCTACCCAAAACCTCGAATTACCCAAATTTTCGCAAAATCTCCAAATTACCCAAAATCTTCCAAAATCAATCCCAAACACCTCCACATCATCAAATTGATCATCCATACCCAAAAATACCAAAAATCCCAAGAAAACCCCCCAATACCCTCCAAATACCCAAAATACCCTTCTTGTACTTAAAAATCCAAAAAAAAAAAAATTCAGAAAATTCCCAGAAAATTCCAGAAAATCCCAAATATTCCCAAATTTCATTTTGTCTTGACTACACCATGGGCCAATTTTGTCAATTTACCCTACTTTTGTCAAAACCCCCAACCGAATTCATTTTAACCCAAAGGACCTAATGTCAAACCAAACATACCCAATTGACCCCAATTTTGGTCCAATTCAATTCTAAACTTCAATTCAACATTCCCAATACCAATTTAGACCAAATCCAAGTCCAATTTGATTGACATTTGATCCAATTTCACTTTGCCTTAAAGCCCAAATTTGGACCCATGACCCAAACTTAGCCCAAACTAACCCAATTCAACCCAATTAAATCAAATCTTTTCTAAACCTTCCTTAACATCCTCATAAACAAAACACTAACATGATTTGCCCAAGATTTTGACCCAAACCCACTCAAATTCAACCCAAAATCAAAAGCCCACTTTGACCTAAACCCAAATCTAACCCAAATAGGCCCAAACCTCAAAATTAAAACTCAACCAAAGCCAAAACCTCTTTGAAACACTCCCATAAACATTTCTTAATATTTATTTTACATCAATTTCAACCCTAGCCCAACATTGGCCCAAGTTAGCCCACTCACCTACATTGGCCCATTCACCAAAAGAATTCAAATCCAACCCAATTCAAGTCCAAACTACCCCAAATTTGCTTCAAGTCACTCATGACACATCCATGAGCTAAACCTAATAATTATTTGGCCCAACCTCTTTACAAAATTTCATCCCAAAATCCATTTTAAAATTCAAGAGCCCACTTTCCTAATCCATCTTAAAAGCCCATCTAAAACCTTTTCAAAAAAGCCTCAAAATTCTTCCAAGGCCCATATGACATTTCCCTCATCATACTTTCTCTAATTAAAATCATCCCTAAGTCCTAAATTCATCATCAAATAATTCCAAATCAAGCCTCATGCCAAATCACCCCTAAATACCAAAATTTTCCTTAAATCCATTTCCATGAAACGACTTTACTTTTCCCAAGCCAAATGGAGCCATGGAGCCATGACAAGCCATATGCAAGCCATGAGAGCCTCTTTACATGTCACCATGCCATTTTGGGCAAAAGGAGGAGGCTCTTTCCTTAACTCCTAAAGGTGGTTAACCACTTACATGATTCCACTAAACCATGCTTAAGCCTAATCGTACTTGACCGTGACTTGACCCCACTAATCAAGCTGATCCAAATCACTTTCTCTCAGCCCAAACCAGGCCTTGGGTGGTGCACCTAGCCTAAATGGGTGGGCTTCGACCCATTTAGGTCCAAATCTACCCATGCCCCATTCCACTGATCAAAAAGCTTCCTTACACATGTCCATGGCCACCGACTGCACAAACCTCCAGCCCTGACCCACCTGACCTTGAGGGTGACCCATGCTCGGCCGGCCGGCCACCAGGCCGCCGGAAAACACCATGGCCGAGAGCTCACATGTGAGCCAACATCAAATTCTCACTGGCCGAGTCGCCCCATCCCTACTGTCACCACAGCCGATCTTCTCCTCACCGCAGCAGCCTCGATCCCAAGCCCTAACTCCCCCCGGGAGGCCTTCCACCCTCTCCTATTTAAACCCCTCACCCTCTCGGCCAAAGGGGAGCCAAGCACAAACCCCCGCTCGAAACTCGCCAAAATTGTTCCAAACCCTTCACCATCCTTAAGAGTGCTTGATCCCGTTGTCAATTTGCCCTAATCCCCACCAACAGAGCCCAATTTCTCAACCGAAATTCCACCCAAAACCAGGACACTTTGCCACAGTTGAGCCAATCCTAAATTGACTGGTCCTACACCTTCACTCGGACCAAGAGGAGAAGTTTCCCACCGAAAGCCCCATCTCCAAAGCCACCTTACTAAGCCCAAACTCCTCCAAGCTTTGTGATCTATCGTGGTCACTTTCATAGCTAGGCAATTCACTGCACTGTGAGACTTCATCCGGAGCTTGCCGGGACCCAATCGAAGGTGCAACAACTCTCGATCAAGCCACACTTTCCGAGCTAAGGTACGAGTTAACTATTCATCCCGAGCTTCGGAGATTCTCCATTTCAAATGCCTTAGTTTCAATGCATTGCTACCTCGTATAGATGTGTTCGCTTCCTTCAAGACGAATCCATGTGAGCATAAGAACATGAAAATCCATCGAGAATCGAGTGAGATCTTAGGGATTTAGTGTGGACGGCTCTCGGCGAGAACACTTGGGGACGATGAACGGATGCCGTCCATTCGATACACGCGCGCACGGACGGCCAGGATTGCGTCGGACCAGGAGACGGTACGAGAACCGCGGGGCCCGGGCTGCCGACTCGCATGGCGGCGCCGAATGGGAGCGCGACACGCGGCGCTCGGAGTCGCCGAGGTCGACGCGCGCCGCGTGGATAAATAGAAAATTAGTATTTTTCTATTTATTTAATTCCCTAAACCTCAAAAATTCATATATCTCCCCGTGTAGAAAAATCACAAAAATAAAATAAAAAATACCCTCTCAAGCCACAAAGGAATGAGGAATAATGTAAAAGAAATCATTTAATTTAATTAAGTATTTTATTTTTTATGACTTATTTACTCTCTCGCATACATTTAATTCTCCATGCATGTATACAATTCACCATGGTACGAGACCATAGAAAGCTATTAAGCTCTCGAACTCGTATCTCGAATTTTCCAAGGTCGAGGCCATCTCTTGTGAAAAGTTATTTATTTTTCAAATGCATGTTGCTAAGTTGAGTATTTTAATTCCAAAAATTAGCATGTTGTGAAATAAATTCTAGAAATATTTGGCAGGATGTTCTTTATGACCAGAACTCTCATGAAAAATAAGGTGACTTCGAGTTAATTCACTCGATTAACCCCTAATTGGCTTAAACACCTAAAATAGGTCTTTAATTAATTAGAGTTAACCAGGCATCAAATTGACTTGAAATCAATTCTCCACTGAATCTTTAGGATCAGAGGAATCCACCATAAAATTCTGTGCTCAATTGGACTTGGTTACTCCACTAATTGGGCCGATTAAGCCACTTAGCCATTTTAAACTTTAAAAATTCATAACTTTTAAAATATTTTTTTAAAATTCACCAAATCGGCTTACCTCTCTCGATATCAAAGTAAACCTGCCAGTGCACTGAAATTTCAATTTTCTAAAAAAAGTTGATTTTTAATAATATTTTAATATTTTTAATAATTAAAAATAATAAAAATCACAAAAATAATAAATTCACCAAAATGTCACATTTTGAATTTTAATCACTTAGGAACAAATCCCACATTTTTCCTAAGTCTATTTAGTGAGATATTAAATTTTGAAGCCCTAGGGTAATTTTAAATTAAAAAAAAATGTATTTTCTAGCATTTTCACTAAAATAATTATTATAAATCATAGAAAATCAGAAATTGGTAAAATTTGTTTCTCTGGTTTCCTTAATATCAGAGAGATTTTTGAAAAATATAAAATCCATTTTTCAACATTTATCTTATTTTTAAATTAATTAACACTCCAAAACTCAAAATAATTAATAGTAATAACAATAATATAATTCAAAAAATCACCCAAAATCGTCCAAGTTGCTTCTCTCATTATTGTGAATGTCCCCCACTCTTTCATGACAGAAATCCTTTCCCCTTGGTCATGTTATCAAATTTTCCTTGAAAATCTCTATTTTCCACCAAAAATACTATATAAATAAATTAAATACAGAAAAATCACATTTTCTCCTCTCATTGCCTTTATTGACATATGAGTAAAGTCACATAAAAATTTCAAGTCATTCAGTTTCAATTTAAATGTAGCGCATAAATTATTAAGCCTTAAGCAGAAATTCGTTAATTAAAATCTTTAATCCTTAATTAAAACTTTAGGTTCAATAAAAATCAACAAGTAAAACATTTGATCCTAATCTGATTCGATGATTGAAATTTAAATAATTAAAGGGTAGAAACCCATTAAATAATTTTAAAATGATTAAACTTTAATTAAATAATAGATTAAATTTGGAAGAATAATAAAATTGGAATTATTAAAATAAGGGATCTTTAATAGGAAGAGATTTTTTTTTTTAATTTAAAAAATCCCTAAATTAATTATATCAACTAATACTCAATTTTTAATTAAAATGATAACTCAAATTTAAAAATATTAAAAGACTTAATTTCAATTAAAATTAAAATAAAGTAAATTAAAGATAAATTAAATTAAGATTAAATTTAAAAATTAAATTAAATTAAATTTAATAATTAAATTAAATTAAATTAAACAATTAAATTAAGTTAATTAAAATTAAATTAAAATTAAATAATTAAATTAAATTAAATAATTAAACAATTAAATTTAAATTAATTAAAATTAAATTAAATTAAATCAAACAATTAAATTAAATTAAATTAAAATTAAATTAAATTAAATTAAATCAATTAAATTAAATAATTAAATTAAATAATTAAAATTAAATTAAATTAAATTAAATAATTAAATTAAAGTTAAATCAAATCAAATTAATTAAACACCAAGTCAAATTAAATTGAATTATGTTAAACTAAAATTAAAACTCAATTAAATTAAGTTAAATTAAATATAACATCACCTAAGACATAAAAGAAATTAAATATAAAACAATCAACACTATTCCAAATTTAAACCCTTTAACTTAAATCAAATCATTTGAATACTAATTTACCTCGTAAAGCTTGAGCTATTGTAACTCCTAAATGAAACATTAAATGGAGTGTTACTTTACTCATAGGATATTCAAATGTCCTAGTTCACTCGAGCAAGTTAACAAGACTTGAAAACCTCGGACGATCGATTCATTTATATAATTAAATTCATTTGGACTTAAAACAATCCTAGAAATATTGAAAAGATGTTTAAGATCCTTCTTAAGCACTTTCTCAATATGATAGGATATTTATAAGAACAATTGAATTTGATTATTCTTTGATGAAGAAAATCTGCCCTTAAACCAAAACACAAAGAACCTAGACGTCATAGGAAATGACTAGCCATGTGATTGTGAATTTGCAGAAAACCATAACCTTCCTCAATTTTTACCTAGAAACTTGCTTAAATATTCTAATTGTGTTTTAAGTGCAGTTTGGGATGACGGGAAGACCCTCCTGTGTACGCTTTTATTTTATTGCAATTTACTTTTCGCAATTTACTTTCTTGCAATTTACTTTCTCGCAATTTACTTTATCAGTAAAAATGCATTTTACTTCTTTCGCATGATAAAACAACAATCGCATGAAAACCCACACCTTAGATAGCCCCTAAAACCGAAACCAAAATTAAGTTAAAAGTCACTGCAAGATAAAATTCACCGCCACAACATTTCAAAATATAAAACAACTCAAAATTTAATCACAAACAAACACAAAACTACAATCGTAACTAAATTAAAACGTCCCGTCGCATGATCTACCCTGATGATGTAACCTACGTGTTGCTAACGGGATTTCCCACGGCTCAATGAAAGTGTGGAACTCATTCAGCTGAGTTTAGCAAATTCATTCGGACTAAGTGAATCCGATAAAAATAACGATGCCGGAAGGATGGAACCGCGGGATCTAACCCGTGTCGTTATAATCAACTTTAAGATTTGTTTTAATTAAAACACAAAAAACACTTGGAAATTAAGATTTTCTCAAACCAAAACACTTCTCTCATCCCCTGATTTATGATTTCTAAAACTAAACTCGCAACAACAAGGAGCTCCTGAGCATGGTGCAGCATGACCATCGTCATCAAAGAAACCCGAGTCTACATCGCCTAAACATTTCTTAGAATTAAATAACTAAACCATAGGACTTCGAGGTAGTTTGCCTAGTGCAACATAAATCCTCAACTCTTCGTTAGGCATTTGCATTGCAAATTAAGCCCTAACCTATTCTTAGATTCCGAGGCAGTCGTCCGATACGATATAAACCCTCACATTTTCTAAAGCTATTTGTTTGATTTTATCATACAAATATAAGCCCTAATTAATTAAGATCGACAAGATCGAAATACTAAATAAACATTAGGACTTTCCTAAATTCAAGCCAAACGATGTGATAGTCGGGAAATTATCGAAGTTCACTTCGAATCATGATTTCTCCACCTTTCTTCCTTTGGATTCACAAAACAAAATGTTCCAAAAATTCCGATCCATTCCCTATTGAAACTTCAAAATTCAATCTTTGAAAAACCCTAAACTTTGAAATTCTTGAGAGCAGAATCATCATTATCGAGAGTTTTCTTAGGTGATTCCCCACACTTAAGATGTAATTAAATTATGTGGGCTTGCCCTTATAAAATTTTAAAGAACCTTAATATAAACCCCGTTTAATGTTTTCATATTAAGCAAGTGGAAACTTGCTTCCGCTTATAAAATTGGTTCGCGTACCAAACGGATGTCACAAATCTTCTAGTTTATTTAATCGAGCCCCACCATCAAGGGCAGTGTCTATCCTTAGGGATAGATACACGGTTTCAGGTGTGGCATTCGTTTATATAAACCATTTCGGGATGCGAGATCGGGCTGATTACATTCCAAAATTTTTCAAACTTAAAATTATTTTCAAAATCAAATACTACTTTTCAATTTATTTATTTAAACTAAATTAAAAATTTGCCGACAACTTCTCGTTAGGCGACCCCTCTTCAAAATAAAACACGCAATGACGACTTGCCAGACGAACAAATAATGAGCTTAGAAGACCCTGATGATCAACGTTGGGAATTATATTTTAATGAAGCATCTTCAGCACACAAAGATGAAGAATCACAAGTGATAGTGCCCGGTAAGGCAGGGATCGGATTAATCTTTATAACACCGGAGCGGGGGATGTTAAGATACTCCTACCACTTGACAAAGCCGTGTACACGCAATGAAGCAGAATACGAAGCCCTCATAACAGGACTGGAATTAACTATTCAAATGGAGATAACGAACATTAACATCTACGGGGATTCGCAGTTAGTCATTGAACAGATTGCCAGACAGTACAAAATTTTAAAGCCAAGACTCGAGCAATACTTCCTGTATGCCATACAGTTGTTGGAACAGATTCCGAATGTGACGATCTACAAAATTCCCAGGAAAGAAAACGCTTTAGCAGATGCACTAGCCCGTCTCGCAAAAGAATTTGCTCGCTTGCAAGATGAATCGATAGAAGTGTCGGTTCACGGACGTCGGGTCCTATCATAGCTCGACATAGACACAATACACAAATCAGGAAAAGAAGAAGAATTAGTTGCAACAGTGACAGAAAACACAGAAGATTGGTGACAGCCATTAATAGACTACTTGCAAACAGGAAAACTACCAGACGATAGGTCTCTAGCCCATCAGATCAAGCAAAAGAACTCTGTCCTACGCATTAATAAACAACATGTTATACAGAAGGTATTTCGATCAAATGTGGCTAAGGTGCCTAAGCGGGTCCGAGTCCCATAAAATTGTTAAAGAGGTGCATTCAGGACTCTGTGGCACTCACCAGTCGGGTCTGAAGATGAAAATGAAAATTAAAAGACTAGGGTACTACCGGCCCTCGATGATGACCGACCGCATGAAAGTCGCCAAGAGCTGTCACCAATGCCAAGTGCACGGAGTGGTTCTACACCAACCTCCAAATGTGCTACATCCGACAATTGCGTGGTGGCCGTTTGAATGTTGGGGCACAGATATAGTGGGTCAAATAGAACCACCATCTTCAAAAGGACATCGCTTCATTCTTGCGGCTACAGATTACTTTTCCAAGTGGCAGAGGCAGTTCAACTCATAGAAGTTAAAGCACACCACGTGCTATAGTTTTTCAAGAACCAAGTTATCTATCGTTTCGGAGTACCGCGCAGGATCATCTCAGATAATGGGTCAGCATTCAGAAGCACGCTAATCAACAATTTTGTCAGGAGACTGTCGGCATATTTTTAGGTTGTGTGTTTTATTTTGAAAAGGGGGTCGCCTAACAGAAGTTGTCGGCGAATTTTTAATTTAATTTAAATAAATAATTTTGAAAAGTAGTATTTGAATTTGAAAATAATTTTAAATTTGAAGGTTTTAAGATATGAGATTAAACCGATCTCACGTCCCAAATAGTTTATATAAACGAGCACCGCACCATAAACCGTGTATCTATCTCTAGGATAGACACATCTGCTGACGGTGGGGCTCGATTAAATAAACTAGAAGATTTGTGACATCCGTTTGGTCTCGCGAACAAATTTTATAAGCCGACAAATTCCCCAGCTTAATATGAAAGCATTAAACGAGGTTTATATTACCCGGGTTCCTTAAAATTCCCTATAAGGGCAAGCCCCTATAGTTAATTACATCTTAAGTGACGGGAATCACCTAAGAAAACTCTCGATAATAATCAATAATTTCGCTCTCAAGGATTTCAAAGTTTAAGTTTTCAAGGGATTGAATTTTGGAATTTCAATAGGGAATGGATCAAATTTGGAACATTTTGTTTTGGGAATCCAAAGGAAGAAAAGTAGGAGAAATCACAGATTCGAAGCGAACTTCGGTAATTTCCCGACTATCATATTGTTTGGCTTGAGTTTAGGAAAGTCCTAATATTTATTTAAATGTTTTGATCTTGCCAATTTTAATTAATTAGGGCTTATATTTGTATGATAAAATCAAACAAATAGCCTAGAAGATGTGAGGGTTTATGTTATTTAAATGTTTTGATCTTGCCAATTTTAATTAATTAGGGCTTATATTTGTATGATAAAATCAAACAAATAGCCTAGAAGATGTGAGGGTTTATGTCGTACTAAACGACTACCTTGGAGTCCTAAGACCGGTTAGGGCTTAACTTACATGACATGATCATGCAAATGCCTAACGAAGAGTTGAGGATTTATGTTGCACTAGGCAAACTACCTCGAAGTCCTATGGCTTTGTTATTTAATTCTAGGAAAGTTTTGCTGAAGTAGACTCAGGTTTTGCTGATGACGATGGCCGTGCTGCCCACCATGCTCCGAGCTCCTTGTTGTTGCAGAGGTTCAATTTTAGAAATCATAAATCAGGGGATGAGAAAAGTGTTTTGGTTTAGAGAAAATCTTAATTTCCAAGTGTTTTTTATGTTTTAATTAAAACAAATCTTAAAGTTGATTATAACGACACCGGTTAAGATCCCACGGTTCCATCCTTCCGCATCATTATTTTTATCGGATTCACTTAGTCCAGTATGAATTTGCTAAACTCAACCGAATGAGTTCCACACTTTCATTTAGACCGTGGGAAATCCCGTTAGCAACACGTAGGTTACATCATCCGAGGTATTCCCGATCATCCAACGAGACGTTTTAATTTAGTTGTAATTGTAGTTTTGTGTTCCGTTTGTGATTAAATTTTGAGTTGTTTTATATTTTGAAATGTTGTGGCGGTGAATTTCATCTTGCAATGACTTTTAATTTAGTTTTGGTTTCAGTTTTAGGGACTATCCTAAAGGTGTGGGTTTTCATGCAACAATTGTTTATCATTCAAGAAAAGTAAACGCAATGCAGTTAAATAAATTGCAATAATGTAAATTGCAAGAAAGTAAATTGCAATAAAATAAAAGCGTACCTGGAGGGTCTTCCCGTCATCCCAAGCTGCACTTAAAACACAATTAGAATATTTAAGCAAGTTCCTAGGTAAAGCTAAGGTAAGGGTTATGGTTTTCTACCAAATTCCTAATCCTATAGCTAGTCATTTCCTATGATGTCTAGGTTCTTTGTATTTTGGTTTGAAGACGATTTTCTTCATTAAAGAACAATTAAGTTCAATTGTTCTTATAAATATCCTATCATATTGAGGAAGTGGTTAAGAAGAATCTTAAACATCTTTTCAATATTTCTAGGATTGTTTTAAGTCCAAATGAATTTAATTATATAAATGAATTAATCGTCCGGGGATTCAAGTTTTGTTAACTTGTCACAGTGAACTAGGACATTTGAATATCCTATGAGTGAAGTAACATTTCATTTAATGTTCTGTTTAGGAGTTATGATAACTAAAGCTTTTGAGGGTAAATTGGTGTTCAAATGGTTTGTGATTTAGTTTAATTTCAATTAATGGGTTTAAATTTGGAATAGTGTTCAAGTTATTTTTAGATTTATTTTGAATTCTTTATGTCTTTGGTGATGTTATATTTAATTCAACTTAATTTAATTTAATTTAATTTAATTCGAGTTTTAATTTAATTTAATTCAATTTAATTCAATTTAGTTTGATTTGATGTTACATTAAATTAATTTGATTTGATTTAATTTTAATTTAATTTGATTTAATTTAATTTAATTTAATTTGATTTAATTTAATTTAATTTAATTTAATTTAATTTAATCTTTAATTTGATTTAACTTAATTTAATTTGATTTTATTTATTTAATTTAATTTAATTTAATTCAAGTTATTTAATTTAATTTAATTTGTTTATTTAATTTAATTTTAATTTGTTTATTTAATTTAATTTAATTTAATTTAATTTATTTAATTTAATTTTTAATTTAATTCAACTTTTAATTTTAATTTAATTTAATTTAATTTAATTCAATTTAATTTACTTAATTTAATTTAATTTTTAATTTAATTTTAATTTTTAATTTTAACTAACACTTTAAAAGAGTTTAATAATTTAACTTTAGCTTAATGATTAAGTCTTTTAATGTTTTGAATTTGAGTTATCATTTTAATTAAGAATTGAATATTAATGAGATAATTAATTTAGGGATTTTTAAATTAAAGAATAAATCTCTTCCTAATAATATCCCTATTTTAATAATTCCAATTTTATTATTCTTCCAAATTTAATCAACTATTTAATTAAGGTTTAATCATTTTAAATTGCTTAATGGGTTTCTACCCTTTAATCATTTAAATTTCAATCATCCAAATCAGATTAGGATCAAATATTTTATTTATTAATTTTTTTTATTAAACCTAAAGTTTTAATTAAAGGTTAAAATTTTAATTACCATTTTGCCCTTTAAGCTTAATAATTTCATAACTCACTAAATTGAACTCAAATGAACTTGAAATTTTTATATGACTTCACTCATATGTCAATAAAGACATGAGAGGAGAAAATGTGATTTTTCTGTATTTAATTTATTTATATAATTATTTTTGGTGGAAAATAGAGATTTCCAAGGAAAATTTAATAACATGACCAAGGGAAAGTTTCTGTCCTTAAGAAAATTAGGGGACATTTCTAATGACTAGCGGACCACTTGGACTAATTTTGGTGATTTTTTGAATTATATTATTTTTATTATAATTATTTTAAGTTTTGGAGTGTTAATTAATTTAAAAATAAAATAAATGTTGAAAAATGAGTTTTATATTTTTAAAAATCTCTCTAATATCAAGGAAATCAGAGAATCAAATTTTACAATTTTCTGATTTTTCTATGATTTATTATAATTATTTTAGTGAAAATGCTAGAAAATACATTTTTTTTAATTTTAAAATTACCCTAGAGCTTTAAAATTTAATATCTCACTAAATAGACCTAAGAAAAATATGGGGTTTGTTCCTAAGTGATTAAAATTCAATATGTGACATTTTGGTGAATTTTATTATTTTTGTGATTTTTATTATTTTTTAATTATTAAAATATTAAAATAATATTAAAAATCAACTTTTTTAGAAAATTGAAATTTTAATTTTCTTAAATTCCCCTAATATCAGAGAGGTTCTAAAATCAATTTGGTGAATTTTTGAAAATATTTTGAAAGTTATGAATTTTTAAAGTTTAAAATGGCTAAATGGCTTAATCAACCCAATTAAGTAGGCTAACCAAGTCCAATCGACCTCAAATTTTTATGGTGGGTTCCTCTGATCCTAAAGGTCAGTGTAGAATTGATTTCAAGTCAATTTGATGTATGGTTAGCTCTAATTAATTAGAGATCCATTTTGGGTGTTTAAGCCAATTAGGGTTGTTTTAAATGAACTAACTCAAAACCTATTTTTCCTAGTGGTCCTCTCGGCCGTAAGGAACATCACCAAATTTTCCTAGAATTTATTTCACAACATGCTATTTATTGGAATTAAAATACTCAAAACAGTAACATGAGTTTGAAAAATCAATACCTCTTCACAGGATGGCCTCCGACTTTGGAAAATTCAGGGAATGTTCCCAAATTCGCAGGCTTCAAAAGCCCTATGGTTTCATGCCATGGTAAATTGTATACATGCATGGAGAATTAAAAATATGCAGAGAGTAAATAAATTATTAAAAATAAAATACTTGATAAAATTAAATAATTTTTTTCCACATTATTCTCCTCTGTTCACTGAGCAAGAGGGTATTTTTATTTTATTTTTCTGATTTTTCTACACAAAGTTATGAATTTTTGAAGTTTAGGGAATTAAATAAATAGAAAATACCCCTAATTTTCTATTTATCCACGCGGCGCCGCGTCAACCTCGGCAGCTCCGAACGCACACGCGTCGCGCTCCCATTCGACGCCGCCATCTGAGTCAGCATCCCGGGCCCCGCGGTTCTCGTGACGTCTCCTGATCCGACGCGATCCTGGCCGTCCGTCCGCGCGTGTATTGAATGGACGGCATCCGTTCATCGTCCCCAAGTGTTCTCACCCGAGAGCCGTCCACACTAAATCCCTAATATCTCACTCGATACTCAATGGATTTTCATGTTCTTATGCTCTATGGATTCGTCTTGAGAAAACGAACACATCTATAAGGTTTATGTGGGATGAAATTTACGCAATAAAAATGGAGAATGTTCAGAAGCTCGGGAAGAAGAGTGAGGCCATACCTTTGCTCAGAGAAGTGTGGCTTCGATCCGAGAGTTGTTGCACCTTCGATTGGATCCCAGCAAGCTCCGGATGAAGTCTCCTGGTCCGGCGAATTGTCCAGGTGTGATTTCGACCAAGCCCGATCACAAAGCTTGGAGGTCGGAGCAACCGGGTGGCCCGGAGATGGGGCTTTTGTCGGTGGACACCTTCCCTCGGTCCAGTGAAGGCATAGAACCAATCAATTTGGGGATTGGCTCACCGTGGAAAAGTGTCCCGGTTTTGGGCTTGGATTTCAACTCCGAAATTGAGCTCATAGAGAAGAAATGGCAGGGGGATCTCGGTGGGGATCAAGTGCTCGTGTATGGGGAGGAGTCCGGAACAATTTTGGCGCAGTTTCCTTAAGGTTTGTTTCAAGCACCTCTCATGGCCGAGAGGGGTGGTGTTTAAATAGGAGAGGGTGGAGGGCCTCCTGTGGAGAGTTAGGGCTTGAGATCAGCCTGCTCTTGGCAAGAGAAGAACAGACTCCAATGGCCATCGGGGATGGGGCAGCTCAGCAGGTGAGAATTCCAAGTTGGGCTCACATGCGAGCTCTCGGTCATGGTGTTTTCCGGCGGCTCGGTGGCCGGCCGGCCGAGCATTGGTCACCATCTTGTTCGCAGTGGGTCGTGGTCGGGATTTGGTGTATTCAATCGAGGTTTGACATGTGTAAAGTGGTTGAATCAAAGTAGAAAGGGGAAGGGGTCATTTTGGCTTATTTTGGTCAACCCATGCAAATGGGTTGGGTGCACCTCCCCAAGACCTCGGTTTTGGACTCGAGGAGGTCGGTGGGTCAATCTCCCATGTGTGGTGGAGTCTCCATCAAGGATTAGGTGGCAAAGCATGGTTTAGAGTGTGACATGCTTAAGGTAAAAAAGGCTTAATGAAGGATTAGGAAAGAATCTCCTCTTCTTGCCATTAATGGCTTGGGTGAGGTGGAAAGTGGTCTCCATGGCTTCCATGTGGCTTGTGCATGGCTCAATGGCTCACATTTGGCTTGGAAAAAGTGGAGTCAATTTCATGGAAATAGATTTTAGGAATTTTTGGTAATTTGATGGAAATTTGTATGAAACTTGATTTGGAATGATTTGATGTTGAATTTAGGACTTAGGGATGATTTTAATTGAATGGATGATGTAGAGAAATATCATGTGGGCTTTGGGACCAATTTTGGGCCTTTGGATGTGGTGAAGGATGGGCTTTTAAAATGGTTTAGGAAAGTGGGCTTTTGAATTTTAAAATGGATTTTGGGATGAAATTTTGTAAAGAGGTTGGGCCAAATAATTGTTAGGTTTAGCTCATGGATGTACCATGAGTGATTTGAAGCAAATCGGGAGTGATTTGGGTTTGAATTGGTTGAACTTGGGTTCTTTTGGTGAATGGGCCAATATAGGTCCAAGTGGGCCAAGTTGGGCCAATGTTGGGCTAGGGTTGAAATTGATGTAAAATTAATGTTGAGAAATGTTTATGGGGGTGTTTCAAAGAGGTTTTGACTTTGGTTGGGCTTTGATTTTGGGGTTTGGGCTCATTTGGGTTTAGGTCAAAATTGGGCCTTTTAGCTTTGGGTTGAATTTGAGTGGGGTTTGGGTCCAAATTTTGGGCAAATCATGTTAGTGTTTTGTTTTTGGGGATGCTAAGGAGGGTTTAGAAAAAATTTGGGGTTAATTGGAGTTGAATTGGGTGAGTTTGGGTTAGGTTTGGGTCATGGGTCCAAATTGGGCTTTAAGGCCAAAAGTGAAATTAGATCCAAATGTCAATCAAATTGGACTTGGATTTGGTCTAGATTGGTGTTGGGAATGTTGAATTGAAGTTTAGAATTGAATTGGACCAGAATTTGGGTCAATTGGATAGGTTTGGTTTGACATCGGGTTCACTTCTGAGTTAAAATGGGTCAAATTGGGGGTTTTGAGAAAAGTAGGGTAAATTGACAAAATTGGCCCATGGTGTAGTTGGACAAAATGAAATTGGGAACATGTGGGATTTTCTGGAATTTTCTGGGAATTTTCTGAATTTTTGGATTTTTGGGTCAAGGGGGGTATTTTGGGTATTTGGGGGGTATTGGGAGGTTTTTTTTTGGAATTCTTGGTATTTTTGGCTATGGATGATCAATTTGAGTGATGTGGAAATGTTTAGGAATGGTTTTGGGGAATTTTGGGTTATTTGGAATTTTTTGAGAAATTTGGGTAATTTTACTGAGTTTGTGAAGCTGCAGTGTAAGTGGTCCCGGGGTCAAAAATTGAAAATTTGGAAAATCGAAGATTGGGTAAATTTGAATGGAATGAAATCATTTTGGTTGAGCCATGAAGCCACATCAAGCCCACATGAGCCATGAAGGGACTCATTTGAGGCATCCACTACGTTGTTCCTAACCCTCTTAGCCAAGGGCTTAGGGGTTAAGGACCATCCATGTGAATCACCTACATGAGTCAGGAGGTCAAGTTAGGTATGGGTGTGGTTTTAGGAAGTGTGTGAAAGTGTAGTGTGTGTGTAAGTCAGCTCCTTCACTGCACTGAGCCACCCAGTGCGAGCTCCTAAGGCCAAAGAGTCCTATAAGAACTCATCCTTTAAACTTCCACATTCGATTTCAACCCTCTAGAGTGATTAGGGGTCTACAATCAAGTTTGTGGAGTTTGCAGTGGAGTTAAGAAGTGGTTTGAATTTCTAAAAGGTGGGTCCCAATTCTAGTCCTCTAAGATAGTTAAAGGAAAAGCCTAAGGCTAGATCCTAAGTACTAAAGGGAAGAAGAGAGGACCTCATCAAAAATGAGGTCAACAGAGACATGGAATCGACTGGCGGTATTCAACAATTTATTATCCAAGGGAAAACGGCCTGGCTGAGGCTTTTAATAAAACTCTCGTTCAAATTTTAAAGAAAACTTTGGACGATAATAAGAGAAATTGGCACGAGAAGTTATTAGAGCCTTATGGGCCTACCGACAACCTTCGTAACTCCTACTCAAGCTACACCTTACGCTCCGGTGTATGGGTCCGAGGCAAGATTACCCTTAGAGGTCCGGCCTTCCTTCACTCGTAATTGCAGCTTGAAACCAAAATCACGACGTAAGAGAATGCCAAATTACGACTAGAGGAATTAGAAAGCCCGGAAGGGAAAAGACTTGCAGTCACAGAGAGAATTTAGAATTATACCAAGCTAAGATGGTTCAAGCCCATGACAGTATCGGTCCACCCAAGAACCTTCAAAGTTGGTGACTTAGTTCTCGTTCTCAAGAGACCTATTCTCGCACACCGCAAGATGAGGAGGAAAATTCGAACCCACTTGGGAAGGACCGTTTGTGGTCGAAGCAAGCATACTCGGGAGGCTCTTACCAGCCTAGTGAATTGTCAAGGAGAATGACATATGCTTCCGATCAACGGATGATACTTGAAGAAGTATTACGCTACCTAATGTTTCAAAGGAATGGATTCTTCATCCCTAGAAGCACGGGCGAAGTAATTACTTATGACTGGGTCCGAAACCAAAAATAATAAAAAATGTGCTAAAATAAATAAAATCATGATAATAAAGTTTTCCTTGTTTTCTCTTCCATATCAAAATCTCTTTCCCGATCTTATCCCACTTCATTCCCGTTAAATTTAAAAATACAAAAAGTAATAAAAAACTCGTCTTTAATAAACATTTTCTTAATGTTCTTGTTCTTAGTACAACCCCCGATCTTTTTCCTTGTCTTTTTGCAGGAAATGTCGAACGGCGGTTGGTCCAGTAACTTTAGAAATGGCGTAAGCCTCGCACTCGACGAAAAGAGGGTGAAAGATGGAGCGATAATGTAGATCGACTCGTACTTCGCACCCGCAGGCTCCGCAATATGAGGAAGGTGACCGGGTCCCAATTGACCGAGAGGAACCGCCCGACCGACAAGAATGAAAGTGGGTGGCCCAAGCCACCAATCTAAGCAAGAAGAAAAGGAAAACAAGCACTGAAGAAGACAAGAGAATCAAGTCTATAGTCGCTACAGCAGAGGGCAGGCTTGTCAGCGCCGCGCCCACGTAAATTCAGGAAGTACGAAGAGCTACTCTCACAAAGAACTCAGCGAAGAAATAAAAATCACCGTATCCGCAAGATGTTAACTAAACTAGCAGCGGACCAACACGAACGAGGCAAGCTTGCTACCGCCAGTGCATATACTTTAAGGACGACTAGCTCACCGTGCACCGAAGGAAGGAGGCCAGCTCCGAGGATAACGTAAGAGACCGTGGAAATCTCAAGAAGAACGAAGAAGGAAGGCTACCACGCCACCGCATAAAGCCACCGCAATGCATAACCTTGTTGCAGAAGCAACCCCGGAGGATGTCCCGACGGACACCATCCCCGAGGAGCCGAGGTATGCAAAAGAACGTGAAGGGATTGAGCCATATATCCCACAGTACGTCACCAGGCCTCGCCATTTGCAGATTATTCCAGAATACGAGCTAGAAAGAATGCAGAATGTCGAGAAGAAAACTTTTGAATACTTCGAGAGAATCAGAGGCAGGGGGATCAATAAACTAGAAGGCCTCAAGCTACATACAGACGTGTACTCAGAATACGAACAACAACAAATCGTGGACAGCATCCGGGATTTGAAAATAATGGGCCGAGCGGGCCGCCTAAGAGAAAACACTTACTCGGAACCCCGGAGATGGATGCCGTGGAAAGGGAGAATTACAATACAATGCGGATGCCGCTACAACTTCGCAGAAGACACGAAGGGAAACCCACCGGGATACTCCGTCATGGCTAGGTGGATCCAATGCCATTAGTCATCAAAAGGATGGTAAAAAGAATGATAAAGCATGGAGGGTACCGCCGCAGATTGCATACCCAACAGCTTGCATCATTAACATTTACAAGAAGGGTGACCGCATACCACCGCACATAGTATCACCACGACTTTGTCGACATTTCGCACGCTTTCTTTTCGAACGAATGTAATATCATGTTCGGATCCGACCTCCGGATAACGGCCCAGTGTGAGTTCCGAGGGCCGCAAAGATACCATTACCGGTAGGTTCCGTCATGATACTAAAGGGCAACGGAGCGAGATGTCGCTAAACATTGCATACCGGGAGTACCAATGAAGCGGATCTCGGCTACTTTCGAAGGATGGATGACGTGAAAGCACCTTACCACTTCCAACTGTACCCGAAGCTAGAGAGCCTCCGCCTTACGAGCCGTGAGTTACATGGAAAATATCACACCTCCAACGTACATCCATACAGCATCCTTGCCAAGGATGGCTTGGAAGGTGATGTTATTAACCATGTACCTCACTATTCAGACATGGATTTTTGACAGATACCTTTTTGGATGGATCGACAAAGATCATACATAGTCCGTTTTGAGTCTATATGGATTGTATGAGATGTATTCCGCATCGAGTCGTATGATGTATCTTCAACATGATTGGAATGAAAGTGACCATGTCACATTTTTGGCCTTCACCTCTTTTGTGCAAGTTGACTGAGAAACGCCATTAAAGTTAAATGAACTTCGAACAAAGAACAGAAAAGAAACAAAAAAAAATAAAAGAAAACTTTCCTTAAAAATCTAAATAAAAAAATGATGATGAACTCCAAATTCACGATAAAATAAATTTGAATCCTTAAAAGACAAACAAAATGAACATAAATTTCAAATCAAATCTCAATCAAATTCAAACTCAACCTTCCAGATCTGAAATCCAATCCGTTCTACTCTCTCCTTTGTCTGGGATGGAAGCGGTCGATTCCATTGACATGGAGCCACGAGGTTTTCGATTCGAATCTAGTGGCAAGGAATAATATCCAATCCAAACCAAAGAACTCTCAATCAACTCTTTCGAATGGGATATGTAAGCATCTACATATTCCCTCCTAATTTGTTTCTTTCCACAAAAATCTTTTACAACTTTCTTGAAATTCTCGAAACACCAAAATTCCACACTTTTCAAATCAACACTACAAATCTTTGCAAAATCAATTAACATCAAAATCAAACTTTTGGGGCCGAGGATTTTACATCCGAGACCGCATTGCTTTAGGTTCTTTCCCTATCGCAATGAAATACATCAAAATCAAACTTTTGGGGTCGAGGATTTTACATCCGAGACCGCATCGCTTTAGGATTCTTTCCCTATCGCAATGAAATACATCAAAATCAAATTCTTTGGGGTCGAGGATTTTAGATCCGAGACCGCATTGCTTCAGATTCTTTCCATATCGCAATGAAATACATCAAAATCAAATTCTTCGGGTTGAGGATTTTACATCCAAGACTGCATTGCTTTAAGATTCTTTCCCTATTGCAATGAAATACATCAAAATCAAACTTTTGGGGTTGAGGATTTTACATCCGAGACTACATTGTGTTAGGATTCTTTCTCTATCGCAATGAAATACATCAAAATCAAATTCTTGGCCGAGGATTTTACATCCAAAACCGCATTGGTTTAGGATTCTTTCCCTATCACAATGAAATACATCAAAATCAAATTCTTGGGCCGAGGATTTTACATCCGAGACCGCATTGCTTTAGGATTTTTTCCCTATCGAAATGAAATACATCAAAATCAAATTATTGTGGGTCGAGGATTTTACATCCAAGATCGCATCGCTTTAGGATTCTTTCCCTATCGCAATGAAGTACATCAAAATCAAATTCTTGGGGTCGAGGATTTTACATCCGAGATCGCATTGCTTTAGGATTATTTCCCTATCGCAATGAAATACATCAAAATCAAATTCTTGGGGTTAAGGATTTTACATCCGAGACCGCATTGCTTTAGGATTCTTTCCCTATCGCAATGAAATACATCAAAATCAAATTTTTGGGGTTGAGGATTTTACATCCGAGACTGCATTGCTTTAGGATTCTTTCCCTATCACAATGAAAAACATCAAAATCAAATTCTTGGGGTTAAGGATTTTACATCCAAGACTGCATTGCTTTAGGATTCTTTCCCTATCGCAATGAAATACATCAAAATCAAACTTTTGGGGTTGAGGATTTTACATCCGATACCGCATTGCTTTAGGTTCTCTCCCTATTGCGATGAAATACATCAAAATCAAACTCTCGAGGTTAAGGATTTTACATCCAATTCTACATCGCTCCGAAATCTCTCCTCATTGTAATGATTCAATCCGATCAATTCAATTTTCTTTTGAGGTTGAATATGTTACATCTAAAACCACAAAATTCCAATTTACATTTCAAGTTCAAATCCCTTCAAATTAATTTTGACAAAACTTCAATCTAAATTAAAACTCCAAATTGAAATCTAAGTTCACACATCAAAACTTAAACTGAAACAAAATAAAATCTAAATTGAAATTCCCCGAGATCATGTGATTTGGGATTCACCTCATTTTCCTTACCCCAGCGAGAGATAAGGAATCTCCA
The DNA here is from genome assembly GCA_022702705.1 of Papilionanthe hookeriana x Papilionanthe teres. NCBI lineage: Eukaryota > Viridiplantae > Streptophyta > Magnoliopsida > Asparagales > Orchidaceae > Papilionanthe > Papilionanthe hookeriana x Papilionanthe teres. The sequence continues at coordinate 107,022,811 of CM040428.1, read as the reverse complement.
GTCTCAGAGATATACTTGACACTCCCCAGCGGAAACTCTTCTACTTTGTCCTAAGTTTGTCACTAGGACTTTTTTGTTGGTTTTGTTGATCGCTTCGGTCAACACCAAAACGCGCGGAGTGCTCCGTCAGCTCACCACACCTATTGGGGGTCCATTTGTTGACCTCATTTTTGATGAGGTCTTCTCTTCTTCACTTTAGTACTTAGGATCTAGCCTTAGGCTTTTCCTTCGACTATCCTAGAGGATTAGAATCGGGACCCACCACTTAGAAATTCAAACCACTTCTTAACTCCCCGCAAACTCCACAAACTTCGACCGTAGACCCCTAATCACCTGAGAGGGTCGAAATCAAATGCGGAAGTTTAAAGGATGAGTTCCTATGGACTCTTTGGGCCTCAGGACCGCCCGGGTGGCCTCGGGCCGGTGAGGGCTGACCTACACACACACTACACTTATACACTACACTTTCACACACCTCCTAAAACCACACCCTTACCCAACTCGACTTCCCGACTCATAGAGCCGATTCACATGGATGGTCCTTAACCCCTAAGCCCTCGGCTAAGCAGGGTTAGGAACAACATAGTGGATGCCTCAAATGAGTCCATTCCTGACTCATGTGGGCTTGATATGGCTTCATGGCTCAACCAAAATGATTTCATTCCACTTACATTTACCCAATCTTCAATTTTGCAAATTGTCAATTTTTGACCCCCGGGACCCTACACCCGCCTAGCCTACCCAAAACCCTTGAAATTACCCAAATCCTCCAAAATTTCCAAATCGCCCAAAATTCCACAAAACCATTCCTAAAAATTTCCTCACCAATCAAGGTTATCATCCATAGCCAAAAATACCAAAAATTCCTCCCAATACCCTCCAAATACCCAAAATACCCCTCTTAACCCAAAAATCCAAAAATTAAGAAAATTCCAAGAAAATTTCAGAAAATCTCAAATATTCCCAATTTCATTTTGTTCAACTAGACCAAGGGCCAATTTTGTCAATTTACCCCAGTTTTGTCAAAACCCCTAATTTAACACATTTTAACCTAAAGTGAACCCAATGTCAAACCAAACCTATCCAATTGACCCAAATTCTGGTCCAGTTCAATTCTAAACTTCAATTTAACATTCCCAACACCAATCTAGACCAGATCCAAGTCTAATTTGATTGACATTTGAATCCAATTTCAATTTTGGCATTAAAGCCCCTTTTTAGCCCAATTTGGACCCATGAACCAAACCTAGCCCAAACTAACCCAATTCAACTCCAATTAACCCCAAACCTTTTCTAAACCTTCCTTAACATCCCCACAAACAAAAAACTAACATGATTTACTCAAAATTTAGACCCAAACCCCACTCAAATTCAACCCAAAGTTAAAAGGCCCAATTTTGACCTAAACCCAAACCTAACCCAAATAAGCCCAAACCCCAAAATCAAAACCCAACCAAAGACAAAACCTCTTTGAAACACTCCGATGAACATTTCCCAACATTTATCTTACATCAATTTCAACCCTAGCCCAACATTTGCCCAAGTTAGCCCAATTTGACCTACATTGGCCCATTTACCAAAGAGGTCCAAATCCAACCCAATTCAAGCCCAAACCACTTCAAATTTATTCCAAATCATTCATGGAACCTTCCTAAATTAAAGTCAACACTTATTGGATCCAATCCTTTACAAAATTATCATCCTAAAATTTGTTTTGAAATCTAAAAGCCCACTCTCTAAACCATCTTGAAAGCCCATCCAAAGAGAAATCCAAAAGCCCAAAGCCCACATGACAATTCCTTCTCATCATCCCTTTAATTGGGATAAATTCCTAAGTCCAAAATCAATCATCAAATCAACCTAAATCAAGCACCATCTAAAATTTTCGGCCCAAAACCAGGCCTTTCCTAATCCTTCATTAAGCCTTTTTAACCATAAGCATGTCACACACTAAACCATGCTTAGCCACCTCACCATGGATGGAGACTTCACCACTCCATGGCAGCTGACCCAAGTGACTCTTTTTGGCCCAAAACCAGGCCTTGGGTGGTGCACCTAGCCCAAAAGGATGGGTTGACCCAAATCAAGCCAAAGTGGCCTCTCCCCCATACCATTTTAATCCAAGCACTTTACACATGTCCAAGCCCAATTGACTTCACCATTGCCAAGCCCTGACCTCCCTGGTCAAGATGGTGACCCCTGCCTGCCGGCCAGCCACCTGGGCCGCCGGAAAACACCACACCGGAGAGCATCATGTGAGCCCAAGCTTGGAATTCTAACCTGCTGAGTTGCCCCATGCCTAATGGCCACCATGGCTGTTCTTCGCCTCACTAGAGTAGTTGATCCCAAGCCCTAACTCCCCCTGGGAGAGCCTCTAGCCAACTCTATTTAAACCCCACCTCTCTCGGCCATGGGAGAGGTGCTGAACCAACCTTAAGGAAACTCTGCCAAAATCATTCCAGACCACTCTCTACACATAGAGCACTTGATTCCCACCGGATTCCAGCCTAATTCCCTCCACTCGAGCTCAATTTCGAGTTCAAACTTTAGCACAAAAACCAGGACACTTTTTCACAGTGGACCAATCCCCAAATTGATTGATCCTACACCTTCACCAGACCAAGGGAAGAAGTCCACCAGCAAAAGCCCCCTCTCCAGGACACCCATCTGTTCCAGACTCCAAGCTTTGTAATCGGCTGTGGTCGAAATCCTACCTAGACAATTCACTAGTGCCGAGAGACATCATCTGGAGCTTGCTTGGACACAATCGAAGGTGACCCAACCCTCAGATCGAAGCCACACTTCTCTGAGCAAAGGTATGGTCTCACTCTTCTTCCCGAGCTTCTGAACATTCTCCATTTTATTGAGTCAATTTCATGCCACATAAACCGTATGGATGTGTTCGTCTTCTCGAGACGAATCCATAGAGCAAAAGAACGTTCAATTTGGTCAAGTTTCGAGTGAGATCTTAAGCCTAGAAGATGGACGGTTCTCGGGCTAGGAGGCTTGGGAACGATGAACGGATGTCGTTCATTCAATACACGTGCGGACGGACGGCTCAGATGGTGTCGGACCAGGAGGTGATACGTGAACCGCGGGCCGAGTGGCGCTGAGTCGGAAGGCGGCGTCGAATGGGAGCGTGCCGCGTGGCCATTCAGAGATGCCGAGGATGACAGGGCGCCGCGTGGATAAGTAGGAAATTAGGTTATTTTCCTATTTATTTAAATTACCGTAACTTGAAAAATGCATAACTTTGTGTAGGAAAATCATAAAAATAAAATAAAAATACCCTCTTGCTCGAGTGAACGAGAGGAGAATAATGTGTAAAAGAAATCACTTAATTTCATCAAGTATTTTATTTTTAATGATTTAATTACTCTCTACACATTTTCAATTCTCCATGCATGTATACAATTCACCATGGCATGAGACCATATGGCTTTTGAAGCCTCTGAATTCGGGAACATTCGCTGAATTTTCCAAAGTCAGAGGCCACCCCTATGGAGAGTTATTGATTTTTCAATTCTAGGTCACTATTCTGAATATTTTAATTCCAATAATTAGCATGTTGTGAAATAAATTCTAGGAAAATTTGAGGATGTTTCTTATGACCAGAGGACTCTAGGAGAAATAGGTTTTGAATTAATTCACTTGGAATAACCCTAATTGGCTTAAACACCCAAAATAGCTCTTTAATTAATTAGAGTTAATCATACATCAAATTGACTAGAAATCAATTCTCCACTGACCTTTAGGATCAGAGGAACCCACCATAAAAATTTGAAGTCAATTGAACTTGGTTAGCCCTACCAAATGGGTTGATTAAACCATTTAGCCATTTTAAACATTAAAAATTCATAAATTTCAAAATGCTTTTCAAAAATTCACCAAATTGGTTTTGGAGCCTCTCTGATATCAGGGAAATTTAAGAAAAATAAAATTGCAATTTTTCAAAAAAGTTGATTTTTTTACATTATTTTAATATTTTTAATAATTAAAAAATAATAATAATCACAAAAATGATAAAATTCACCAAAATGTCACATTTTGAATTTTAATCACTTAGGAACAAACCCCATATTTTTCTTATGTTTCTATAATGAGATATTAAATTTTAAAGCCCTAAGGTAATTTTAAAATTAAAAAAATGTATTTTTTAGCATTTCCACTAAAATAATTCTAGTAAATCAAAGAAAAATCAGAAAATTGTAAAAATTGATTCTCTGATTTCCTTGATATCAGAGAGATTTTTGAAAAATATAAAATTCATTTTTCTACCTTTATTTTATTTTTAAATTAATTAATACTCCAAAAGTCAAAATAATTATAATAAAAAGAATATAATTCAAAAAATCACCAAAATTGGTCCAAGTGGTCCTCTGGTCATTAGGAATGTCCCATAATTTTCTTAAGGACAGAAAATTTCCCTTGGTCATATTATTAAATTTTCCTTGGAAATCCCTATTTTCCACCAAAAATAATTACATAAATAAATTAAATACAGAAAAATCTCATTTTCTCCTTACATGCCTTTATTGACATATGAGTGAAGTCACATAAAAATTTCAAGTTCATTTAAGCTCAATTTAGTGAGTTATGAAATTATTAAGCTTGAAGGGCAAAATGGTAATTAAAATTTTAACCTTTAATTAAAACTTTAGGCTTAATAAAATTAAAGAGTAAAGTATTTGATCCTAATCTGATTTGGAAGATTGAAATTTGAATAATAAGGGTAGAAACCTATTAAACAATTTAAAAATAATTAAAATAAACCTTAATTAAATAATTGATTAAATTTGGAAGAATAATAAAATTGGAATTATTAAAATAGGGATATTATTAGGAAGAGATTTGTTCTTTAATTTAAGAATCCCTAAATTAATCATCTCAATAATATTTAATTCCTAATTAAAATGATAATCCAAATTTAAGATTTAAAATACTAAAAAACTTAATCATTAAATTAAATTAAAGTTAAAATTATTTAAATTAAATCCTTTTAAAATTTCAATTAAATTAATACTTTAACTATTAAAATTAAATCATCTTTAAAACATAAAAAAATAAAATATTAAATTAAAATTAAAAATTAAATTAAATTAAGTTAAATTAAATTAAAACATATTAATTTAAATTAAATTAAATTAAATTAAATCAAATTAAATCAAATTAAATTAAATTAAATTAAATTAAATCATATTAAATTAAATTAAATTAAATTAAATTAAATTAAATTAAATTAAATTAAAATAAAAAAATAAAATAAATTTAAAATTAAAATTAGATTGAATTAAATAAATTAAATTAAAATTAAAACTAAACCAAATTAAATTAAAGTTAAATTAAATTGAATTAAAAATAACATCACCTAAGACATAAAGAAATTCAAAAATAAAATAACTTGAACACTATTCCAAACTTAAACCCATTAACTGAAATTAAATCATAAACAATTTGAACAATCAATTTACCCTCGAAAGCTTTTGTTGTCATAACTCCTAAACAGAACGTTAAGTGAAATGTTACTTCCCTCATAGGATATTCAAATGTCCTAGTTCACTGAGTAAGATAACAACAAAACTTGAATTCCCGGACGATTAATTCATTTGTATAATTAAATTCTCTTGGACTTAAAAATAATCCTAGAAATATTGAAAAGATGCTTAAGACTCGTCTTAAGCACTTCCTCGATATGATGGGATGTTTATAAGAACAATTGAACTTAATTGTTCTTTGATGAAGAAAATCGTCCTCAAACCAAAACACAAGAACCTAGACGTCATAGGAGATGACTAGCTATAGGAGTAGGACCTTGGTAGAAAACCATAATCCTTCCCTTAGCTTTACTTAGGGACTTGCTTTAAATGCTTAAATATTCTAATTGTGTTTTAAGTGCAGCTTGGGATGACGGGAAGACCCTCCCGGTATGCTTTTATATTATTGCAATTTACCTTATTGCAATTTATTTAATCGCATCGCCCTTACTTTTCTTGCATGATAAACAACTGTTACATGAAAACCCACACTTTTAGGATAGTCCCTGAAACTGAAACCAAAACTAAATTAAAAGTCATTACAAGATAAAATTCACCGCCACAACATTTCAAAAAATAAAACAACTCAAAATTTAATCATAAACAGAATACAAAACTACAACTACAACTAAATTAAAACGTCTTGTTGGATGATCGGGAATACCTCGGATGATGTAACCTACGTGTTGCTAACGGGATTTCCCATGGTCTAAATGAAAGTGTGGAACTCATTTAGTTGAGTTTAGCAAATTCATCTAGACTAAGTGAATCCGATAAAAATAACGATGCCGAAAGGATGGTATCGTGGGATCTTAACCGGTGTTGTTATAATCAACTTTAAGATTTGTTTTAATTAAAACATAAAAAACACTTGGATTTTAAAACTTCTCTAAACCAGAACACTTTCCCCATCTCTTGATTTTTAATCTTCTAAAACTAAAACTCTACAACAACAAGGAGCTCGGAGCATGGTGGGCAGCACGACCATCGTCATAAACAAAACCTGAGTCTACTTCAGCAAAACTTTCTCAGAATTAAATAACTAAGCCATAGGACTTCGAGGTAGTTTTCCTAGTGCAACATAAATCCTCAACCTTTTGTTAGGCATTTGCATTGCAAATTAAGCCCTAACCGGTCTTAGGATTCCGAGGTAGTCGTCCGATACGACATAAACCCTCACATCTTCGAGGCTATTTGTATGATCATGTCATACAAATATAAGTCCTAATTAATTAAAATTGGCAAGATCAAAACATTAAATAAATATTAGGACTTTCCTAAATTCAATCCAAACAATAGGATAGTCGGGAAATTACCGAAGTTCGCTTCAAATCTGTAATTTCTCCTACCTTTCTTCCTTTTGGATTCCCAAAATAAAATGTTCCAAACTCGATTCATTCCCTTTTGAAATTCAAAAATTCAATCCCTTGAAAACTTAAACTTTGAAATTCTTGAGAGCAGAATTATTGATTATTATCGAGAGTTTTCTTAAGTGATTCCCGTCATTTAAGATGTAATTAACTATAGGGGCTTGCCCTGATAGGGAACTTTAATAACCCAGGTAATATAAACCCTGCTTAATTCATTTATATTAAGCAGGGGAATTTGTTGGCTTATAAAATTGGTTCGCAGACCAAACAGATATAACAAATCTTTTAGTTTATTTAATCGAGCCCCACCATCAAGCAGTGTGTCTATCCTTAGGGATAGATACACAGTTTGTGGTGCGGTGCTCGTTTATAACAAATACACTAAGGTAAACAGAAATGTGTTCAGACTCTTTCTTTTTCGTCATAAGTCGTACGATAAGAAGAAGCACGATTCGGAGACTAACACTTGGGATCTGCCCTGCAGAAATGGAAGCCCCAAAACTGATCTTCTCCTTCGTCAACGGACTTGACCTGGCCGTGTTCAAGGATGAACTGCCTGATAATGGAATTATTCGATTCGGACAAGGATTCGGGGACACCGACATCAAAATCCCCGACGTCACTCTCTTTTCACTCACAAGCAAAGTGCCAGAAACTGAGATGCCGTTGATTGAGTTTAACCTCAAGTCAACTCATGAATTCCCTCCTCTCGCAAAAATTCCAACCGAGAGGAGTACCGTTGTTCGCGAAGGACTCGTTGTTGCTACCCCCACCGGTCTAGTTGTCTCCGTACCTACCCCGGCTCTCGCCAAACTAAAGGGGAAGGAAATTCGAACTATGATGAACCTATTACCGTGGATGGTACGGATCTTCCCGTGAAACCTTCCGTTTTCAAATCGGGTCCAGCTCGAGGATTCCATCATTGACACGGACTCAGAGAAGGAACAGAAGTAGAAGGATTGCTAGAGAAGCCAGAGCTGCCGAAGTTGCTTTCCTAGAAGAAATCCCAGAACTGCCCGAGTATACACCGCTGCCTGAATACATACCACTTTTAGGAGGAAGTAGGTTCCATCCCCTCTCCGCCGCAGAGGGCGAGGAAAATGTCTGCAAGATTGCTTCTACATTGCCTCAGCCCACATATTACAATGATGGCCGCAAGAAAAGGGTTAGAATTACGCCATTTGCTCGACTGCAAACCTTGATAGAAAAGTTAGCAAAGAAGGAATAATGCCCTGTATCAGAAATTTTAAAAAGGATAGGGCGGGTGCCAGACAAGTCCCGTCTTGCGCCGCGAGTAGAACCTGCTATCGCTGCGGAAAAGCCAAATAAGAGAATGAAAGCTAGTCCACCTGTCATTGTTTCAGGACTACAAATTAGGGAGGATACCACCTTCCGAACATTTGGTCGACGGACCATCCGGTCCTAGACCTTCGCTACTATAAGGATGGTATGGCGTCCCACTACCGGACAATTAAGATTAAAACAACGACACGAGAAGGAAAGTCTCGTCGGGAGACTTGAGTCCGAAGAAAGTGCTACCGCAATGAAGGGGACTCATGAGAAGGAAACCCGACAGCTATCACATGACAACCGCAAGGATGTACGTAAAAGACCACTAGAAGATGCTATGGAAAAGCTAAGAACCGATATTCGGCGATTAGCAAGGGAAAGAGAAGAGAAATTCGGAGATGAGGTCGACTCGTCGTAGTTCATGGATGATGAATATGCGGAAGTTAACATGGTTGAAACACGAGCTTCGTCGGCTTCACAAGGTGCCCCTGCAGCCGCGAGAAGAGAGGAGCCGTAGGTAATGAGGAGGCAGCTTCAAGAGAAAGATGATACGATCGCCCAAATGGCAAAAAGGATGGAAGAGATGGCTGTAGCCCTAGCCACTCTCCAGACTCAGGTTCAACCCCAAAGAGATACACTCCCAGAAGTTATTCACATTGTAGACAGAGGAAAGGAGATTACGTCAGTCAACGGGGATGATCAATTAAAGAAGGATGCAACACAAAGCATGATTCCGGAAAAGGATATCAAGAGCATAGTGGAACAGTAGGTGCGAGAAGCCTTGGCACAATCAAAGAGCGGGACATCCATTCGGACGGGTAGACCTTACCCTGAAGAATTCGACGCTGTCCAATATCTGAAAGGCTTTGTACCACCTCTGTTCAAGACCTTTGATGGAACCGGAAACCCTCTGCAGCATGTTGCACATTTTCGTGCCAGTTGTTGCAATGCCGGCGGAAGTGATGCTTTACTCTTCCGACAATTTGTCAGCAGCCTGTCAGGGATCGCCTTTGATTGGTATGCGGAATTACCGAACGGTTCGGTGAAGACATTTTCAGAATTAGAGAACCTCTTCATCAAGCGATTTGCCGGAGCTCAGCACCACATCACTATAGGTGATTTAGTGTTAGAGAAGCAGAAGCCGAACGAAACTTTGGTGGACTACATACTTCGATGGAGGAATCTAAGTATGAAGTGTGAGCCACAGCTATAGGAACAACATGCAGTCGGCATTTTACTGAAGAGCATTCATGGCCCGATAGCACTTCTCCTCAAGGGATTTACTATTAAGACATTCAAGAAGTTGTTAAGCAAGGCCAAAAGCTTGCAAGAGGAGGCGAAGCAATTAAGTTTCACCGATAAAACAGACAAATAGAAGCCCGTGAAAACTTTTAAAAAGAAGTCTGGGATTGTCGCAGCTGTCAATAAAGGCAAGCAGCCGATACAAATACCGTCAGAACGGCCGCAGCAACCCCGACCCAGCTATCAGTCATCCCAACAGTATGAACAACCGCCTCGTCCACAACGTACATTAAAGGAGCTTTTGAGCAGAGAGTATCCGTTCAAGAATGAGGCGATGCCGAAAATGTTTCGCGATCCGATGAAGAATCCGGATTTCCAACCGCGGAACCTAAGAGACCGAAGAAGTCGACAAGAAAGGTGATCCCAACTTTTGCCCTTACCACCTGATGCTTGGGCATAAGATAGAAGATTGTATTACCTTCAAAAGTTGGCTCAACGACAATCTTTGGAAAAGGAATATAACGATCCCGAAGGAGTACATGAAGGAACCCCAGAAAGGAGGTTCCGTCAATGTTATCTCGACGAATCTCATTGTTCCGATAGATCCCTATGCGACTGATGATGGATGGACTACCGCTTGGACAAGTCTTCGAAGAAGATTTTGGATCACATCCAAACTGCTTCGGTGAGGACCTCAATTCAGGGTTCGAAACCTGTCAAGTCAGCACTATCACTTGCGATAGAAGAACCACCTCAACAGGATACGATTGAAGAGAAGAAGAAAATTGATGAAGAAGAGAAGACTGAGGCTCTTAAGGCTAGACTAGGGGCTGCTTATCCTAGGATAGTTGTTTCCGTTTCGGGGGAGAAATTCCTTGAACCTCTGACTCTGTATGATTATTTGCTCACTCCGGTGGGATCTTATAATGATAAGGGTTATGGCGTTGGCTACGTTTTGACTTTTTCTAACGATTACGTAACTAGCGACAACCAACCTAATCCGGACATCGTTTCCGATACAAATGACAATTCTCAAATCATACACAATCTCGACAATCGCAATGACAAAGAAGACATCCACCAAAGAGGCTACGAGAGTTCAACAAGCAACTAATCTATTTGCCAGTTTCGAGGAGCGCCAATCACGATAGAGTTAGAGCCTTCAGACTCTGAAGCTAATCCAGAAGAACCTGTCATTCCGATTCATTAGGAGACACCAACAAACTCAATACCAGATTCAGAAGAAATCATAGAAGTCAACTTAAGAAGTGGAAGAGTTCTACCTCCGAGAATGGGTCCAATGGACAAAGTAAAGTAGGTGGTTGTTCAGGAAGAACCAACCCCGGTAGAAGAGATACCCATTCAGGAAGAAATCGAGACACATGGAAATAAAGTGGACTACAACGTGCTAGCCCATCTTAGGAAACTACCGGCCAAACTGAGCATCTATGACACTCTCATCTTATCGAAGGAGATGAGAGAAGCTCTGATCAAGGCCTTACTTGATCCAGAAATTTGCTTAGCTCAAATGACTGGAGATTCCTTAGATGAGGTTTGCTCGTTAAAGGAACAGCGAGGTGTTACCTTCACGGACAATGACCTACTACTTGGGACAGCAGACCACAACCGACCGTTGTACATTTCAGTTACAATAGGGAAGTTTACACTCTCCAGAGTATTGATGGATCCAGGAGCATCAATCAATATAATGAATCTTAGAACGCTAGCATATTTGGAAATTGATGCTCGCGAGCTTCAAGCAGACAAAATGCTATTAAGAGGATTCAACCAGAAAGGAGAAAGAGCCCTCGGATCAATAACGCTGCTAATGAAGACAGGTGACTTGGCAAAGACAACCGCGAAATTTCACATAATTGATTCAGAAACGTCGTTCAACGCTCTACTGGGCCGACCATGGATACATGAAAACGAGGATGGTACCATCATCCCTACACCAGTGCATCAAATACTACGATGGAGGGGAACAGTGCATCAAAGGTGACTTACAACCATTCTCTGTACATGAAATTAGAATCCATGAAGATGCAGCTTATTATGCACCTCCGAAGAAAACAATCTTCTCCAGAGATACCATAACGAATGAAGCAAAGGAAGTTCGGGATGACGAAGAACCTGAAGTTCTAGTCCAACAGTCACTCACCATTCCCTTACGGTGAGATGGTGAAAATTTCTCCACAACTCGCATCCGAGATCGAGGCCGGGGACGAGGTCATGGCAGAGACGTTAGGACAGTTGGATAGAGGAAACCAGCCATCAATGTTGATTGGGAAGATAATTTTGAAGAAGAAAAATAGATCAAGCAAGAAGCAGCGACAATAAGTCGGAAGAAGCCGCAATTCAGGATCTCTCTCTAAGATGAAAAGAACGAGGAATATAAATCGATGTACGAGAAGATTAACCACTATGTACATACTATGACCCTGACCCCGATCCATTCTAATAAGATCGAGGGTATGGTGGTCAAAGAGGTACATAGCGGCGGTGCAAAGCCCATCAAATTCTACCGTGGTGCTCCTTCCTCCAAAGCTCGAAAATAATGTACAATTTGAAGATGCTACTTCATCAGAATTAATGGAATTGCCTTTTGAGTGGTACTCTCCCTGTGTTCAAAATTTAATTCAGCATGGTTTCTTACCTCGACAATGGACAAAAGGTCAATCACAACGTTTTGAAAATTTAAGGAATAACTCCGGTCGTCCACCCAATTCAAAGCATGGTCTCGGATTCGGCACCGTAGGATCAGTTGACGATACTAAATTTTGTCTGGTTGTCACTTGCGAGTCCAATGAAAACTGCATGAAAACTACAGAAGAATTTGAAGATTTACAATTTGGAGACGCTCCACCAGAATTCGAAGAAGAGATTAAATCTACAATAGATGAGTTAACGGAAGTTAACTTAGGTACTAGCGAAGAACCTAGACCTACCTTTGTTAGCTCCTTACTAAATAAAGAAGACTCCGAAGAAATAATCAAGTTATTAATGGAATTTAAAGATTGTTTTGCTTGGAACTACGATGAGATGCCAGGATTAGCTCCAGAGGTCGCAGTCCATAAGCTAGGAGTAGATCCTACTTCTGTCCCAGTCAGACAAGGTCCCAGAATAATGCGTCTAGAAATCGAAAAACAAATCATAGCTGAAGTTAAAAGCTAAAAGACGCTAAATTTATCCAAGAAGAACAATACCCGACTTGGTTATCCAATTTGGTACCAGTTAGGAAGAAGAATGGTCAGATCAGAATTTGTGTGGATTTCAGAGATTTAAACAAGGCATATCCAAAAGATGAATTTCCTCTACCGATCCCAAAATTAATTATCAACATTGCTTCAACACAAGAAATATTCTCATTCATGGATGGATCTTCAGGATACAACCAGATAAAAATGGCTCCAGAAGATGAAAAACTTACGACGATTCGTAACGCCGATCGGAGTATATTGCTACACAAGGTGATGCCATTTGGACCGAAGAACCCGGGAGCAACATACCGTAGAGCGATGACAAGAATTTTTGATGATCTCATCCATAATCAAGTTGAATGCTACGTGGACGATGTGGTCATCAAAAGCAAAGTAAAGGAAAACCACTCGTATGATTCGAGAATTGTTTTCGAACGATTAAGTCAATTTAACCTTAAGATGAATCCCTTAAAATGCGCCTTCGGCGTCACCTCCGGGAAATTCTTAGGATTCGTTGTCCGACATTGTGGAATTGAAATCGACCCGGAAAAGATTAAAGCTATATTAGAAATGCCGCCTCCCAAAACCTTAAAACAACTACGATCTTTTCAAGGGAAGTTGGCATATCTTCGACGCTTTATCTCAAACTTGTCAGGTAGGTGTCAGCCTTTCTCGGCACTAGTTAAAAAGGACACCAAATTTTTTTGGGAAGAGAAATGCCAGAGGGCCTTCGAGGACATTAAGCAATATTTAATGACACCTCCTGTCTTAGCAACCCCGGCCTCGTGTAGACCGCCGATACTTTACACTGCGGCTTTAGACGACTCTCTCGGAGCCCTGTTAGCTCGGGTCAATGATGAGGGTAAAGAAAATGCTCTTTACTACCTAAGCCGTCGTTTACTTCCGACGGAAATAAGGTATCCCGCAATTGAAAAGCATTGTTTAGCCCTGATCTTCGCCACTCAAAAGCTCAGGCACTACATGCTTTCTCATAAGGTCAACCTGATCTCGAAATTTAATCCATTGCAATACTTGATGACTCGTCCAATGCTTTCCGACAGACTTGCCAGATGGTCAATGATATTATTGCAATTCGATATAACTTTTGTGCCTCTTCGTGCCGTAAAGGGACAAGTCCTAGCAGACTTCCTCGCAAAGACACACTTTGCCGGCAGAATCTCCTCTCAATGACAACTTGCCAGACGAACAAATAATGAGCTTAGAAGACTCTGATGATCGACGTTGGGAATTATATTTCGACGGAGCATCTTCAGCACACAAAGATGAAGAATCACAAGTGATAGTGCCCGGTAAGGCAGGGATCGGATTAATCTTTATAACACCGGAGCGGGGGATGTTAACGTACTCCTACCACTTGACAGAGCCGTGTACAAGGAACGAAGCAAAATACGAAGCCCTCATAACAGGACTGGAATTAACTATTCAAATGGAGATAACGAACATTAACATCTACGGGGATTCGCAGTTAGTCATTCAACAGATCGCCGGACAGTACAAAATTTTAAAGCCAAGACTCGAGCAATACTTCCAGTATGTCATACAGTTGTTGGAACAGATTTCGAATGTGACGATCTACAAAATTCCCAGGAAAGAAAACGCTTTAGCAGATGCGCTAGCCCGTCTCGCAAAAGAATTTGCCTGCTTGCAAGATGAATCAGTAGAAGTGTCAATTCACGGACATCAGGTCCTATCACAGCTCGACATAGACACAATACACAAATCAGAAAAAGGAGAAGAATCAGTTGCAACAGTGATAGAAAACATAGAAGATTGGCGACAGCCATTAATAGACTACCTGCAAATAGGAAAACTACCAGACGATAGGTCGCTAGCCCATCAGATCAAGAAAAGAACTCTGTCCTACGCATTAATAAACAACACAATATACAGAAGGTCTTTCGATCAAATGTGGCTAAGGTTCCTAAGCAGGTCCGAGGCTCGTGAAATTGTTAAAGAGGTGCATTCAGGACTCTGTGGCGCTCACCAGGAGGGTTCGAAGATGAAAATGAAAATTAAAAGACTAGGGTACTACTGGCCCTCGATGATGACCGACTGCATGAAAATCGCCAACAACTGTCACCAATGCCAAGTGCACGGAGTGGTTCTACATCAACCTCCAAAAGTGCTACATCTGACAATTGCGTCGTGGCCATTTGAATGTTGGGGCACAGATATAGTGGGTCCAATAAAACCACCATCTTCAAAAGGACATCACTTCATTCTTGCAGCTACAGATTACTTTTCCAAGTGGCAGAGGCAGTTCCACTCAGAGAAGTGAAAGCACACCACGTGTTTACAGTTTTTCAAGAACCAAGTTGTCTACCATTTCGGAGTGCCGCGCAGGATCATCTCAGATAATGAGTCAGCATTCAGAAGCACGCAAATCAACAATTTTGTCAGGAGACATGGAATCGACTGGCGGTATTCAACAATTTATTATCCAAGGGAAAACGGTCTGGCTAAGGCTTTTAATAAAACTCCCGTTCAAATTTTAAAGAAAACTTTGGACGATAATAAGAGAAATTGGCACGAGAAGTTATTAGAAGCCTTATGGGCCTACCAGACAACCTTCAGATCTCCTACTCAAGCTACACCTTACGCTCTGGTGTGTGGGTCCGAGGCAGTGTTACCCTTAGAGGTCCAACTTCCATCACTCAGAATTGCAGTTGCAAACAAAATCACGACGGAAGAGAATGCCAAATTACGACTAGAGGAATTAGAAAGCCTGGAAGGGAAAAGACTTGCAGCGCAGCAGAATTTAGAATTATACCAAGCTAAGATGGTTCAAGCCCATGACAGATTGGTCCTCCCAAGAACCTTCAATGTTGGTGACTTAGTTCTCGTTCTCAAGAGACCTATTCTTGCACATCGCAAGATAGGAGGAAAATTTGAACCCACTTGGGAAGGACCGTTTGTGGTTGAAGCAGTATACTCAGGAGGCTCTTACCAGCTAGTGAATTGTCAAGGAGAACGACATATGCTTCCGATCAACGGACGATACTTGAAGAAGTATTACGCTACCTAATGTTTCAAAGGAATGGATTCTTCATCCCTAGAAGCACGGGTGAAGTAATTACTTATGACTGGGTCCGAACCCAAAAATAATAAAAAATGTGCTAAAATAAATAAAATCATGATAATAAAGTTTTCCTTGTTTTCTCTTCCATATCAAAATCTCTTTCCCGATCTTATCTCACTTCATTCTTGTTAAATTTAAAAATACAAAAAGTAATAAAAAAAGCTGTCTTTAATAAACATTTTCTTAATGTTCTTGTTCTTAGTACAGCCCCTGATCCTTTTCCTTGTCTTTTTGCAGGGAAATGTCGAACGGGCGGTTGGTCCTGAACTTTAGAAAAGGCGTAAGCCGTGCACTCGACGAATGAGGGTGAAAGATGGAGCGATAATAGGGATTGACTCAGACTTCGCACCAGCAGGCCTGCAATACGAGGAAGGTGATTGGGTCCCAATTGACCGAGAGGAACTGCCCAGTCAGACAGTAATGAAAGTGGGTGGCCCAAGCCACCAATCTAGCAGCAGGAAAAGGAAAACAAACACTGAAGAAGGCAAGAGAATCAAGTCTGTAGTCGCTACAGCAGAGGGCAGGCTTGTCAGTGCCGCGCCCACAGAAATTCTGGAAGTACGAAGAGCTACTCTCACAGCAACTCAGCGAAGAAATAAAAATCGTTGTATCCGTAATATGTTAACTAAACTAGCAGCGAACCAGCGTGACGAGGCGCGTGCTACGCCGCTGCATATACTTCAAGGACGCCGGTTCACTGAGTACTCGAAGGAAGGAGGCCGGCTCCGAGGATAACGAAGAGACCGGGGAAATCTCAAGAAGAACAGAAGAAGGAAGGCTACCACGCCACCAGATAAAGCCACCAGTAATGCATAATCTTGTTGCAGAAGCAACCCCGGAGGATGTCCCGACGGACACCATCCCCGAGGAGCCGAGGTATGCAAAAGAACGTGAAGGGATTGAGCCATATATCCCACAGTACGTCACCAGGCCTCGTCATTTGCAGATTATTCCAGAATACGAGCTAGAGAGAATGCAGAATGTCGAGAAGAAAACTTTTGAATACTTCGAGAGAATCAGAGGCAGGAGGATCAATATACTAGAAGGCCTCGAGCTACAAACGGACGTGTTCTCAGAATACGAACAACAACAAATTGTGGATTGCATCTGGGATTTGAAAAGAATGGGCCTAGCGGGCCGCCTAAGAGAAAACACTTACTCGGAACCCCGGAGATGGATGCCAGGGAAAGGGAGAATTACAATACAATGTGGATGCTGCTACAACTTCGCAGAAGACAGGAAGGGAAACCCACCGGGGATACTCCGTCATGGCCAGGTGGATCCAATGCCATTAGTCATCAAAAGGATGGTAAAAAGAGTGATATCATGGAGGGTACTGCCAGGAGATTGCATACCCAACAGTTGCATCATTAACATTTACAAGAAGGGTGACTGCATACCACCACACATAGATCACCACGACTTTGTCAGACCTTTCTGCACAGTTTCTTTTACGAACGAATGTAATATCATGTTCGGATCCGACCTCCGGATAGCAGGCCCGAGTTAGATCCGAGGGCCGATAAAGATACCATTACCGGTAGGTTCCGTCATGATACCGAAGGGCAACGGAGCGAGATGTCTCTAAACATTGCATACCGGGAGTACCAATGAAGCGGATCTCGGCTACTTTCGAAGGATGGTTGACGAGAAAGCAACTTACCACTTCCGACCGGACCCGGAGCTAGAGAGCCTCCGGCCTTACGAGCTGTGAGTTACATGGAAAATATCACACCTCCAACGTACATCCATACGGAATCCTTGCCAAGGATGGCTTGTAAGGTGATGTTATTGACCATGTACCTCACTATTCAGACATGGATTTTTGACAGATACCTTTTTAGATGGATCGACAAAGATCATACATATTCTGTTTTGAGTCTATATGGATTGTATGAGATGTATTCCAGATCGAGTTGTATGATGTATCTTCAACATGATTGGAATGAAAGTGACCATGTCACATTTTTGGCCTTCACCTCTTTTGTGCAAGTTGACTGAGAAACGACATTAAAGTTAAATGAACTTCGAACAAAGAACAGAAAAGAAACAAAAAAAAAAAAAAGAAAACTTTCCTTAAAAATCTAAATAAAAAATGATGATGAACTCCAAATTCACGATAAAATAAATTTGAATCGTTAAAAGACAAACAAAATGAACATAAATTTCAAATCAAATCTCAATCAAATTCAAACTCAAACTTCCAGATCTGAAATCCAATCCATTCTACTCTCTCCTTTGTCTGGGATGGAAGCGATCGAATCTATTAACATGGAGCCACGAGGTTTTCGATTCGAATCTAGTGGCAAGGAATTATATCCAATCCAAACTAGCAACTCTCAATCAACTCTTTTGAATGGGATATGTAGCATCTACATATTCCCTCCTAATTTGTTTCTTTCCACAAAAATCTTTTACAACTTTCTTGAAATTCTCGAAACACCAAAATTCCACACTTTTCAAATCAACACTACAAATCTTTGCAAAATCAATTAACATCAAAATCAAACTTTTGGGGTTGAGAATTTTACATCCGAGACTGCATTGCTTTAGGTTCTTTCCCTATCGCAATGAAATACATCAAAATCAAACTTTTGGGGTTGAGGATTTTACATCCGAGACTGCATTGCTTTAGGATTCTTTCCCTATCGCAATGAAATACATCAAAATCAAATTATTGGGGTTGAGGATTTTACATCCGAGACTGCATTGCTTTAGGATTCTTTCCCTATCGCAATGAAATACATCAAAATCAAATTCTTGGGGTTACGGATTTTACATCCAAGACTGCATTGCTTTAGGATTTTTTCCCTATCGCAATGAAATACATCAAAATCAAACTTTTGGGGTTGATGATTTTACATCCGAGACTGCATTGCTTTAGGATTCTTTCCCTATCGCAATGAAATACATCAAAATCAAATTCTTGGGGTTGAGGATTTTACATCCGAGACTGCATTGCTTTAGGATTCTTTCCCTATCGCAATGAAATACATCAAAATCAAATTCTTGGAGTTGAGGATTTTACATCCGATACTGCATTGCTTAAGGATTCTTTCCCTATCACAATGAAATACATCAAAATCAAATTTTTGGGTTGAGGATTTTACATCCGAGACTGCATTGCTTTAGGATTCTTTCCCTATCGCAATGAAATACATCAAAATCAAATTCTTGGGGTTGAGGATTTTACATCCGAGATCGCATCGCTTTAGGATTCTTTCCCTATCGCAATGAAATACATCAAAATCAAATTCTTGGGGTCGAGGATTTTACATCCGAGACTGCATTGCTTAGGATTTATTCCCTATCGCAATGAAATACATCAAAATCAAATTCTTGGGGTCGAGGATTTTACATCCGAGATCGCATTGCTTAAGGATTCTTTCCCTATCGCAATGAAATACATCAAAATCAAATTCTTGGGGTCGAGGATTTTACATCCGAGATCGCATCGCTTTAGGATTCTTTCCCTATCGCAATGAAATACATCAAAATTAAATTCTTGGGGTTGAGGATTTTACATCCAAGACTGCATTGCTTTAGGATTCTTTCCCTATCGCAATGAAATACATCAAAATCAAACTTTTGGGGTTGAGGATTTTACATCCGATACTGCATTGCTTTAGGTTCTTTCCCTATTGCGATGAAATACATCAAAATCAAACTCTTGAGGTTAAGGATTTTACATCCAATACCACATTGCTCTGAAATCTCTCCTCATTGTAATGATTCAATCCGATCAATTCAATTTTCTTTTGAGGTTGAAGATGTTACATCTAAAACCATAAAATTCCAATTTTCATTTCAAGTTCAAATCCCTTCAAATTAATTTTGACAAAACTTCAATCTAAATTAAAACTCCAAATTGAAATCTAAGCTCACACATCAAAACTTAAACTGAAACAAAATAAAATCTAAATTGAAATTCCCCGCGATCATGTGATTTGGGATTCACCTCCTTTTCCTTTCCCCAGCCGAGAGTTCGGGAATCTCCGGTCTCGCAGATATACTTGACACTCCCCGACGGAAACTCTTCTACTTTGTCCTAAGTTTGTCACTTGGACTTTTGTATTGGTTTTGTTGATCGCTTTGGTCAACACCAATACGCGCGGTGTGCTCCGTCAGCTCACCACACCAATTGGGGGTCCATTTGTTGACCTCATTTTTGATGAGGTCTTCTCTTCTTCTCTTTAGTACTTAGGATCTAGCCTTAGGCTTTTCCTTTGACTATCCTAGAGGATTAGAATTGGGACCCACCACTTAGAAATTCAAACCACTTCTTAACTCCCCGCAAACTCAACAAACTCGACCGTAGACCCCTAATCACCTATAGGGTCGAAATCAAATGCGGAAGTTTAAAGGATGAGTTCCTATAGGACTCTTTGGCCTTAGGACCGCCCCGGGTGGCCCTGGTCTGGTGAGGGCTGACCTACACACACACTACACTTATACACTACACTTTCACACACCTCCTAAAACCACACCCATACCCAACTTGACTTCGTGACTCATAGAGTTGATTCACATGGATGGTCCTTAACCCCTAAGCCCTTGACTAAGAGGGTTAGGAACAACATAGTGGATGCCTCAAATGAGTCCCTTCCTGACTCATGTGGCCTTGATATGGCTTCATGGCTCAACAAAAAAGATTTCATTCCACTTACATTTACCCAATCTTCAATTTTGCAAATTTTCAATTTTTGACCCCCGGGACCCTACACCCGCCTAGCCTACCCAAAACCCTTGAAATTACCCAAATCACCCAAAATTCCCTAAAACCATTCCTAAACATTTCCTCACCAATCAAGTTGATCATCCATAGCCAAAAATACCAAAAATTCCAAAAATACCTCCCAATACCCTCCAAATACCCAAAATACCCCTCTTGACCCAAAAATCCAAAAATTCAGAAAATTCCCAGAAAATTCCAAAAAATCCCAAATATTCCCAATTTCATTTTGTTCAACTACACCATGGGACAATTTTGTCAATTTACCCTACGTTTATCAAAACCCCCAATTTGACCCATTTTAACCCAAAGTGAACCCAATGTCAAACCAAACCTATCCAATTGACCCAAATTCTGGTCTAGTTCAATTCTAAACTTCAATTTAACATTGCCAACACCAATCTAGACCAGATCCAAGTCTAATTTGATTGACATTTGAATCCAATTTCAATTTTGGCATTAAAGCCCCTTTTTAGCCCAATTTGGACCCATGACCCAAACCTAGCCCAAACTAACCCAATTCAACTCCAATTAACCCCAAACCTTTTCTAAACCTTCCTTAACATCCCCACAAACAAAACACTAACATGATTTACCCAAAATTTAGACCCAAACCCCACTCAAATTCAACCCAAAGCTAAAAGGCCCAATTTTGACCTAAACCCAAACCTAACCCAAATAAGCCCAAACCCCAAAATCAAAACCCAACCAAAGCCAAAACCTCTTTGAAACACTCCCATGAACATTTCGCAACATTTATCTTACATCAATTTCAACCCTAGCCCAACATTGGCCCAAGTTAGCCCAATTTGACCTACATTGGCCCATTTACCAAAGAGGTCAAAATCCAACCCAATTCAAGTCCAAACCACTTCAAATTTATTCCAAATCATTCATGGAACCTTCCTAAATTAAATTCAACACTTATTGGATCCAATCCTTTACAAAATTATCATCCTAAAATTTGTTTTGAATTCTAAAAGCCCACTCTCTAAACCATCTTGAAAGCCCATCCAGAGAGAAATCCAAAAGCCCAAAGCCCACATGACAATTCCTTCTCATCATCCCTTTAATTGGGATCAATTCCTAAGTCCCAAATCAATCATCAAATCAACCTAAATCAAGCACCATCTAAATTTTTCACTAAATTGCCAAAATCTCCAAATTCCTTTTTCATATAAATGGATCCACTTTTCCTAACTCAAGGATGAGCCAAATGAAGCCACATGCAAGCCATGGACAAGCCACATGAAGCCATGGAAGGTTTGACATGTGACCAAGCCATTAATGGTAAAAGGAGGGCCCCCTTTCCTAATCCTTCATTAAGCCTTTTTAACCATAAGCATGCCACACACTAAACCATGCTTAGCCACCTCACCATGGATGGAGACTTCACCACTCCATGGCAGCTGACCCAAGTGACTCTTTTCAGTCCAAAACCAGGCCTTGGGTGGTGCACCTAGCCCAAAAGGATGGGTTGACCCAAATCAAGCCAAAGTGGCCTCTCCCCCATACCATTTTAATCCAAGCACTTTACACATGTCCAAGCCAAATTGACTTCACCATTGCCAAGCCCTGACCTCCCTGGTCAAGATGGTGACCCCTGCCTACCGGCCAGCCACCTGGACCGCTGGAAAACACCACACCCGAGGGCATCATGTGAGCCCAAGCTTGGAATTCTCACATGCTGAGTTGCCCCATGCCCAATGGCCACCATGGCTGTTCTTCTCCTCACTGCGAGCAGACTCGATCCCAAGCCCTAACTCCCCCGGGAGAGCCTCCAGCCAACTCTATTTAAACCCCACCTCTCTCGGCCATGGGAGAGGTGTTGAACCAACCTTAAGGAAACTCGCCAAAATCATTCCGTACCACTCTCTACACATAGAGCACTTGATTCCCACTCGGATTCCAGCCTAATTCCCTCTAGCCGAGCTCAATTTCGAGTTCAAACTTCAACGAAAAACCAGGACACTTCTTCACAGCTGGACCAATCTCCAAATTGATTGATCCTACACCTTCACCAGACTAAGGGAAGAAGTCCACCAGCAAAAGCCCCCTCTCCAGGCCACCCATCTGTTCCAGACTCCAAGCTTTGTAATCGGCTGTGGTCGAAATCCTACCTTGACAATTCACTAGGCCAGGAGACTTCATCTGGAGCTTGCTTGGACACAATCAAAGGTGACACAACCCTCAGATTGAAGCCACACTTCTCTGAGCAAAGGTATGGTCTCACTCTTCCTCCCGAGCTTCTAAACATTATCCATTTTTATTGAGTCAATTTCATGCCACATAAACTGTATGGATGTGTTCGTCTTCTCGAGACAAATCCATAGAGCATAAGAACGTACAATTTGGTCAAGTATCGAGTGAGATCTTAAGCCTAGAAGATGGACGGTTCTCGGGCTAGGAGGCTTGGGGACGATGAACGGATGTCGTTCATTCAATATACGCGCGGACGGACGGCTCAGATGGCGTCGGACCAGGAGGTAATACGTGAACCGCGGGCCTCGTGGCGCTGAGTTGGAAGGCGGCGTCGAATGGGAGCGCGCCGCGTGGCCATTCGGAGATGCCGAGGATGACAGGGCGCCGCGTGGATAAGTAGGAAATTAGGTTATTTTCCTATTTATTTAAATTACCAGAACTTGAAAAATGCATAACTTTGTGTAGGAAAATCATAAAAATAAAATAAAAATACCCTCTTGCTCAGTGAACAGAGGAGAATAATGTGGAAAAGAAATCACTTAATTTCATCAAGTATTTTATTTTTAATGATTTAATTACTCTCTGCACATTTTCAATTCTCCATGCATGTATACAATTCACCATGGCATGAGACCATAGGGCTTTTGAAGCCTCTGAATTTGGGAACATTCCCTAAATTTTCTAAAGTCAGAGGCCACCCCTATGGAGAGTTATTGATTTTTCAATTCTAGGTCACTATTCTGAATATTTTGAATTAATCCACTTAGAATAACCCTAATTGGCTTAAACACCCAAAATAGCTCCTTAATCAATTAGAGCTAATAATACATCAAATTGACTTGAAATCAATTCTCCACTAACCTTTAGGATCAGAGGAACCCACCATAAAACTTTGAAGTCAATTGGACTTGGTTAGCCCTACCAAATGGGTTGATTAAACCATTTAGCCATTTTAAACTTTAAAAATTCATAACTTTCAAAATGCTTTTCAAAAATTCACCAAATTAGTTTTTGATCCTCTCTGATATCAGGGGAATTTAAGAAAAATAAAATTGCAATTTTTCAAAAAAGTTGATTTTTTTACATTATTTTAATATTTTTAATAATTAAAAAATAATAAAAAACACAAAAATGATAAAATTCACCAAAATGTCACATTTTGAATTTTAATCACTTAGGAACAAACCCCATATTTTTCTTAAGTCTCTATAATGAGATATTAAATTTTAAAGCCCTAAGGTAATTTTAAAATTAAAAAAAATGTATTTTTTAGCATTTCCACTAAAATAATTCTAATAAATTAAAGAAAAATCAGAAAATTGTAAAAATTGATTCTCTGATTTCCTTGATATCAGAGAGATTTTTGAAAAATATAAAATTCATTTTTCAACCTTTATTTTATTTTTAAATTAATTAATACTCCAAAAGTCAAAATAATTATAATAAAAAGAATATAATTCAAAAAATCACCAAAATTGGTCCAAGTGGTCCTCTGGTCATTAGCAATGTCCCATAATTTTCTTAAGGACAGAAAATTTCCCTTGGTCATATTATTAAATTTTCCTTGGAAATCCCTATTTTCCACAAAAAATAATTACATAAATAAATTAAATACAGAAAAATCACATTTTCTCCTCTCATGCCTTTATTGACATATGAGTGAAGTCACATAAAAGTTTTAAGTTCATTTAAGCTCAATTTAGTGAGTTATGAAATTATTAAGCTTGTAGGGCAAAATGGTAATTAAAATTTTAACCTTTAATTAAAACTTTAGGCTTAATAAAATTAAAGAGTAAAGTATTTGATTCTAATCTGATTTGGATGATTGAAATTTGAATAATAAGGGTAGAAACCTATTAAAAAATTTAAAAATAATTAAAATAAGCCTTAATTAAATAATTGATTAAATTTGGAAGAATAATAAAATTGGAATTATTAAAATAGGGATATTATTAGGAAGAGATTTGTTCTTTAATTTAAGAATCCCTAAATTAATCATCTCAATAATATATAATTCCTAATTAAAATGATAATCCAAATTTAAGATTTAAAATGCTAAAAGACTTAATCATTAAATTAAATTAAAGTTAAAATTATTTAAATTAAATCCTTTTAAAATTTCAATTAAATTAATACTTTAACAATTAAAATTAAATCATCTTTAAAACATAAAAAAATAAAATATTAAATTATAATTAAAAATAAAATTAAATTAAAAATTAAATTAAATAAAATAAAATAAAATTAAAACATATTAAATTAAATTAAATTAAATTAAATTAAATTAAATCAAATTAAATCAAATTAAATCAAATTAAATTAAATTAAATTAAATTAAATTAAATCATATTTAATTAAATTAAATTAAATTAAATTAAATTAAATTAAAATAAAAAAATAAAATCAAGTTAAAATTAAAATTAGATTGAATTAAATAAATTAAATTAAAATTAAAACTAAACCAAATTAAATTAAATTAAAGTTAAATTAAATTGAATTAAAAATAACATCACCTAAGACATAAAGAAATTCAAAAATAAAACAACTTGAACACTATTCCAAACTTAAACCCATTAACTGAAATTAAATCATAAACCATTTGAACAATCAATTTGCCCTCGAAAGCTTTTGTTGTCATAACTCCTAAACAGAACGTTAAGTGAAATGTTACTTCCCTCATAGGATATTCAAATGTCCTAGTTCACCGAGTAAGATAACAACAAAACTTGAATTCCCGGACGATTAATTCATTTGTATAATTAAATTCTCTTGGACTTAAAAATAATCCTAGAAATATTGAAAAGATGTTTAAGACTCGTCTTAAGCACTTCCTCGATATGACGGGATGCTTATAAGAACAATTGAACTTAATTGTTCTTTGATGAAGAAAATCATCCTCAAACCAAAACACAAGAACCTAGAAGTCATAGGAGATGACTAGCTATAGGAGTAGGACCTTGGTAGAAAACCATAATCTTTCCCTTAGCTTTACCTAGGGACTTGCTTTAAATGCTTAAATATTCTAATTGTGTTTTAAGTGCAGCTTGGGATGACGGGAAGACCCTCCAGGTACGCTTTTATTTTATTACAATTTACCTTATTGTAATTTATTTAATCGCATCGCACTTACTTTTCTTGCATGATAAACAACTGTTGCATGAAAATCCACACTTTTAGGATAGTCCCTAAAACCGAAACCAAAACTAAATTAAAAGTCATTACAAGATAAAATTCACCGCCACAACATTTCAAAATATAAAACAACTCAAAATTTAATCACAAACAGAATACAAAACTACAACTACAACTAAATTAAAACGTCTTGTTGGATGATCGGGAATACCTCGGATGATGTAACCTACTTGTTGCTAACGGGATTTCCCACGCTCTAAATGAAAGTGTGGAACTCATTTAGTTGAGTTTAGCAAATTCATCTGGACTAAGTGAATCCGATAAAAATAACGATGTCGGAAGGATGGAACCGTGGGATCTTAACCGGTGTTGTTATAATCAACTTTATGATTTGTTTTAATTAAAACATAAAAAACACTTAGATTTTAAAACTTCTCTAAACCAGAACACTTTCCTCATCTCTTGATTTTTAATATTCTAAAACTAAAAGTCTACAACAACAAGGAGCTCGGAGCATGGTGGGTAGCACGACCATCGTCATCAGCAAAACTTGAGTTTACTTCAGCAAAACTTTCTTAGAATTAAATAACTAAGCCATAGGACTTCGAGGTAGTTTGCCTAGTGCAACATAAATCCTCAACCTTTTGTTAGGTATCTGCATTGTAAATTAAGCCCTAACCGGTCTTAGGATTCCGAGGTAGTCGTCCGATACGACATAAACCCTCACATCTTCTAGGCTATTTGTATGATCATGTCATACGAATATAAGTCCTAATTAATTAAAATTGGCAAGATCAAAACATTAAATAAATATTAGGACTTTCCTAAATTCAATCCAAACAATAGGATAGTCGGGAAATTACCGAAGTTCGCTTCGAATCTATAATTTCTCCTACCTTTCTTCCTTTTGGATTCCCAAAATAAATTGTTCCAAACTTGATTCATTCCCTATTGAAATTCAAAAATTCAATCCCTTGAAAACTTAAACTTTGAAATTCTTGAGAGCGTAATTATTGATTATTATCGAGAGTTTTCTTAAGTGATTCCCGTCATTTAAGATGTAATTAACTATAGGGGCTTGCCCTTATAGGGAATTTTAAGAACCCGAGTAATATAAACCCTGCTTAATTCATTTATATTAAGCAGGGGAATTTGTCGGCTTATAAAATTGGTTCGTAGACCAAATAGATATCACAAATCTTTTAGTTTATTTAATCGAGCCCCACCATGAAGCAGTGTGTCTATCCTTAGGGATAGATACACGGTTTGTGGTGCGGTGCTCGTTTATATAAACTATTTGGGATGTGAGATCAGTTTGATTTCATATCTTAAAATTTTCAAACTTAAAATTATTTTCAAAATCAAATGCTACTTTGTAAATTATATATATATATATTTAAATCAAATTTAAAATCTAAAATTCGGCAACAATTTCTGTTAGGCGACCCCCTTTTCAAAATAAAACACACAACCTAAAAATATGTCGATAACCTTATGAAGAAACTGAACCAATTATTCAAAAATGTCATGATTCTGATTTTGGAGGACATTTTGGGACTGATAAAACTGCTTATAAGATTCTACAATCTGGATTTTACTGGCCTACTCTATTTAAAGATGTATGCAGATATATTAAAACTTGCGATAAATGCCAAAGAGTAAGAAATATATCTAGAAGAAACGAAATGCCTCTAAATTTTATATTAGAAGTTGAAATTTTTGATGTTTGGGGATTAGATTTTATGGGACCTTTTATTCCTTCGTTTGGAAACTCATATATATTAGTAAGTTGTTGATTATGTTTCCAAATGGATTGAGGCACAAGCTTTACCTAGGTGTGATGCTAAGAGTGTTACAAAATTTCGATGAAAAATATTTTTACTAGATTTGGAATGCCGAGAGTGATTATCACTGATGGAGGAACTCATTTTAGAAATAAATACATTCACAAACTAGTAGAAAAATACAATATTACTCATAAGATATCCACTACTTATCATCCACAGACTAGCGGATTAGCTGAAGTATCTAATCGTGAGATTAAACGTATTTTAGAAAAATCTGTAAGCCCAAATAAGTTAGATTGGTCTATTAGATTAGACAATCGCATTATGGGCTTATAGGATCGCTTATAAAACTCCGATCGGAATGACTCCTTACAGTGCTTATATATGGAAAAACATGTCACTTACCAGATTGAATTAGAACATAAAGCATATTGAGCGATTAAAAAATTTAATTATAATATGAAGGAAGTCTGGTGAGAAGAGATTGCTCGCAATTAAATGAATTGGAAGAATTAAGAAATGAATCATATGATAATGATCGGATTTATAAAGAAAAGATGAAATTATGGCATGATTGGAAGATTAATCGGAGAAATTTTGAACCGGGACGAGAAGTTTTGCTATATAATACTAGATTGAAATTATTTCTCGGAAAATTGAAGTCTCGATGGTTAGGACCTTTCACAATAACTCAAATATTTTCATACGGGACTATAGAAATCAAAGATCCAAAAACTGGACATAAATTTAAAGTTAATGGACATAGATTAAAACCATATTTCGAAGGTATAAGACCTAACTATAAAGAGATTTTAATGCTTAGTCGACCTGATTAATAATTGAAATTAGGTCGGGCTGACGACGTTAAACCAAGCGCTTTATGGGAGGCAACCCATATTAGTTATCTATTTTTATTGTATCTTAATAGTTAGTCTATATTATTGAAACTTTACTACTTAATTATTATTAAGAATCATCACATATTCG
Organism: Papilionanthe hookeriana x Papilionanthe teres; assembly: GCA_022702705.1. Lineage (NCBI taxonomy): Eukaryota > Viridiplantae > Streptophyta > Magnoliopsida > Asparagales > Orchidaceae > Papilionanthe > Papilionanthe hookeriana x Papilionanthe teres. Next base: position 106,994,235 of record CM040428.1, on the reverse strand, counting down.
AACCATTATGATGAGAAATGAAATTATTCGATTTAGAGCGAAATTGGACATTATTTTGGAATCTCGCCGACAGCGAGGTTCGCGCCTAAATTAAATTCAGTTTATTTATCGATCTAGCTGACAGCGAGAAACGTCCCGACGACAGCGAGAACATGAGAGGCAGTTTTATAACTGAGTCGCCGACGGCGAGAAACTTCTCACCAACAGCGAGGAAGTTATAAAGATGAGTTATTTATAATTTGAATGCCGATTTGGACGGTTTCAACACCAATTCCTTAGTGAAAACCCATTCTTAAATCATTCTAAATCTGCCTTCTTCACTAGAATTTATTCCATTCACCATAATGGCCTCCAAATTCTTAGATTCCTCTAATTCTGGAGTGTTTAACCTGAGGAAATTTGTGAGTGCGGAAGCGCAGCGGATCTTCAACAATGTTTTGGTAAAGAAAAGAGTTATCAAGGAACGGGGATTTGTCAATCGAGGATTAGAGAATTCCACTACGAAGATAGAAGAAACGATCGCACGACGGCATCGGGAGGTATTTTGTTACACTACGTCTGCTGTTTTTATTCCAGTTATGAAAGAGTTCTACTCTAACTTACATGCGATCAACAATGGGAATTTCTACGTCCGAGGAAGATGGGTGACGTTTACTCCATCAAGAGTAAATGAATTATTCTCTACAGAAAACATCCGGTATGTCACTATTCAAATTTTGTGCCTTCTCGATATAATATGAATGAGATATTTCGATATCTGACTGATGAACCGGAAGATTGGGAAATGCGTGAAGATGGGTATGTTAGTTTCTCTGCATCACTTTTGAATCCTGTCTCAAAGCACTGACACTTTTTCATCTCATCTAAATTGTTACCTACTATGAGGGTAAACATGGTTTCGAAGGAATGCAGTATATTGAATTATTGTATTCAAAATGGATTACCTATTGATGTTGGATCAATAATTGTTGAGTCTGCATTGGGTTTAATTGTGCATGGGTCAGTTCACGGACTAGGACACCCATCTACTATTTTTGCATTATGCAGTCAGTACCAGGTTTCTTATGAAGCTTGGGAAAAGGTTCGTTACCTTGGAAGCCGCTTGATCCTACGTATATGTTCCCTACTTTGGACAATAATGATGATATTACATTTATCTCTGATAGAGCTTCACAGAATAAACTTATAGCAAGGCCTATTTCAGATAAAACGGAGTTACTTATGAAGAAAATTAAAGGAATGGAGAAAGAATTGCAAAAAGTGAGAGATTCAATCGACAATATATCTGATTTATTTGATCACATTGACTGGAGGATGAAGGAACACTTTGATCATTCTGGACATCTGGAAGCTAGCTTTCTTCATTTACTGAGACAGAAGGGTTGGATCACTGAAGAATCTGCTTTGGAGTTTCCCTTTAGGCCTTTCTATAACTTATTTGTGCATCATCGTCATATCAAAAATATCAGAGAAGATGAAGATTCTGACCTTGAAGAGTAGTAGTAAAGATTTCCATAGTATGTTTGTATTTATGTTATTTGATTTGATTTAGATTTTATTATGTGTGGAGTGATGATTTGAATATCTCAAACTTAATTGAGATATGTGTCATAGTTTTGTATCAGCATTTAGTGTGTCGTGGATTGGTTTTCGATGCTGATTAGTAGTAAGGATTGGAGAATTGAAGTTTGATTATAGAGTTTAAAATTATGTTAGTTTGTACATCTCATGGATTTCAATATTAAAGTTAATTTGTTGTGTTGTGTGAATTTGTTTGTGTATAAGTAGCTAATCTTCATATTAAATTAATAAATGATGTGATCGGAAATATAATATAAGGCAAATCAAGGACGAAAATGAGTGACGAATTTCAGAAATTTAAAATTTTTGGAATCTCGCCGACGGCGAGAAAAATCCCGCCGATAGCGAGATCGATATCGCTGACAGCGAAGAATTTCTCGCCGACAGCGGATTTTTCCTGAGAGTTTTTTGTTCCAAAAAATATTAGCTCGCCGACGGCGAGAAAAATCTAGCTGACAGCGAGGTCGGGAAAAACATATACTTTGACCAGTCAAAAACACTATTCATCAACCCCAACCTCTCATTTTCGCAAAAACCGTCCTAGGGCTTGAGAGATCTTGGATTTGAAGCGATTTCAACACTTTTTCACACCGGATTTCATCTTCCCTTGGTAAGAGCTTCACTCCTATGCAAATTTTTTTTATTTTCACCATATATTTTCACCACATTACAAATTTTGGGAAAAATCAAAATGTGGAAGAAATATTCAGTGGAAATCCATGGAATTTGATTTAAATTGCTTATAAATGTTGTAGGAAGCCTTCTTAGTATTATTTTTAAGTTTAGTGAACATTTTCACAATTTTCACAGATCGATCGTATGGCTCTACGACAAAAACGTTGAGTAGAATTCGACGAAGACCGATTCATCAATGCACGAGCACAGGCTAAATATTTTGAAAACATACAAGGAAGAAAGTGCATTGCAAATCGGGTTTTCAAAAATCTGAGAGAAGTAGAGTGGATTATTAAGGAACGAGGTTGGGAGAATTTCTGTTACGTTCAATATAGAGCAGCTGTAGAAGTGGTTAAAGAATTTTATGCCAATTTGATCGCCGCTGAAGATGCACCAAGTAAAGGTACGAGGGTTTTTTGTAGATTTCAATGCTGCAAGAATTAACTTGTTCTATGAAGTTCATGACTCGCACTTTAGCGAGTATGAAACTTTTGGAACGATGGAAGGACCACTGGAGGAAGTCATTAGCTTTCTCACTGATGGAACCGGAGTTTGGAAAATTAAGCTGCAGGAAAGATTGAATTTTCCTCTTTCTAAATTAAATGCGATCTCAAAGCCTCGGCATTACTTTATTTGTTCTACTCTGTTACCCACATATCACCACAGTGAGGTAACACGAGATAGAGCAATTCTGAATTTCTGTATTCAGAAAAATAGAAGCATCAACATTGGGAGAATTATTTATCAACATTGTTATTTTAATGACTTTATATGTTTGTAATATTCAGGTTTTTGAGACATTGGATGTTAGTTAGATTAATTTGCTTGAATTGTGATAATAGTTTAGTTTTTGTTTTTGTGTTAGTTAATTGCATTTGTTTTTATGTTAAATAGGATATTAGTTTTCTTTAGTATGTTTTTATTTTATTTTATTTTATTGTTTTAAGTTTTTAAAATTGTTAATATGTTAGTTAAATTATTTTAATATGTTAGTAATTCATATGTGTAGTGTAGAGTTATTTTAATTGTTGTGTTTAATACTTATCTTAGATTTTATCCCTGCATTTTCCTTAAATTGTTATATATATATGGAGAATACTAACGAGTACATGTTCAATGAAAAATGAAAAAGCTCGCAAAAATTTCAAAGAAAAAAAAATACCTAAACTTCAAAGGTATGATTTATTTACTTTCCCTTTTTCATTATTTAGAGTAGATATAAAAATTTAAGTTTGGGGGGAGTAAAATACAAATTTAGTTATTAACTTGTTCTCAATTTCTATTTTCAAATTATTATAAAATGATTTTTATAAGCAAATTTTTCAATTTAATTAATATGAATTATTTTATTTAATTATTATAAAAGGTTAAATGAAATATTTCTAGTGCTTTAATTAATTAAATAGAATAAAATATTTGGTTAAAGGGAATAAGAATATAGTAAACTATTTTTAGTAAGGAAAACTATATTCTAAAATTAAAAATTCTTAAGTATTCAAGTGAAAAAGAAAAGATTAAAAATCAATGAAGTAAAAACTTTGAAGTATATATAAGCTAAGAAATATTTCTAAGTTTCCAATTTAGGAAGATGAAAATGAAGTTCAAAATTATTAACAAGTTCTCCAGATACAGTAATCCTCATTAAAAAAAAAGGAAAAAGAAAAAGAAAAATGAGGAGAAGCTTGAGGAGATGCCTTATCAAAAATTGGCTTCATTTGAATTAACCTAAAGGGAAAAACTTAGATATTTCCAAACTTATGTTTATGGATTAGAATTTTACCTAATAGTGTTTTCTTGAATTTCTTATCATATGAATATCTTAAGTAGTTATTCTTTTAAATATAGTCATTCCCGAAATGAATAGTAAGCTAGAAATCTTAGACCGCATAACTAAATAATTTATTTCTATAAGATTAATTAAATTACATGAATTATTTTTTATTTAACTTTATTATGATATTAATTAATCTAATTCATAGTTTATTTAAATTGAAAAATCTTATCATAGAACTCATTATTTTTATGTAGTACTAAAGTTACTTGAGGACAAGTAATAAGTTTGGGGGATTTTGATCACTGAAAAATTTATGAAGAAATTCATACCTATTTTTTGATGAAATTACACTTTAAAAAAAGGTATTTTCTTTATTTTGTTGCAGGAATGGAGAATTTAGGTGATAAAAGCAAAAATCATAAAAATGAGCAAATTTGGAGCAAAAAGGAAGAAAATAATGAAATTTGTGCTGAGTCGCCGACGGCGAGATCGATCCCGCCGACGGCGAGGTTACGAGGAGACATTTCTGAAGGATTTATAACTATCTCGCTGACAGCAAGCCCGAGCCCGCTGACAGCGAGCTAGCGCGGTTCGAAGGCCTTCTAGATGCCTCGCCGACAGCGAGGTAGTTCGTCGCCGACGGCAAGCTAGTTCAAATGGCGTAGATACATTGAACCTGGACACTTTTTGAAGAGATGCTTACACACCTCTTGGTCCTTTGCTCACCTCTATATATGGAGGCCAAAATTCAGCTTATAAGTGTGTGTTAATTGGTGTTATTGGGTGTTAAGTGTTATAAGTGTGTTATTTTGTGTTGTGTGTGTCAATTTGAGTCTTTAGTGAGTCTTTAGTGAGTTAGTGAGTTTTTAGTGAGTCTTCTTGTATCTGGAAGAAAGATTCAAAGGAACTGCTAGAGTCCGTCAGGGATAAATTGAGATAAGTATTTGTATTTATTGTTTTTAACTTTAAATGAAATCCATGCTTAGTTTAGTCAACATGCATTCTAAGTTGTTTATTAGTCTTTCTCCCTGTTTATGAAATTAAGTGACTGGATGAACTAAAAATAAAAGTACTTTTATATATTAATAAATTGTGATAATTTTTACTTAAAACTTAATTTACTTTCAAGCTGGCCATTTGATTTGTTAAAATGTGTTGATTATCAACTATAGTAAAAATTACATCCGATATTCGGGAATTCAAAAGCCTTGGAAGGAGGGTGCAAATAAATAGGGAAATAATATCATCGGTCGTAGAATTGAGCATTTTAGTGTGACGGACTAAAATATTCAATTCGGTCCTATTGTTTGAGAGGCCGAAGTGTAGATGTTAGCCCTCGGGCGAGGGAACGTGGGAGCTCGAAGTGGCGATCGGTATCCTCCCAGCCTAGCCGCAGATTCAGTAATCAAACATAGGATTAGTCAATATTTTTTACACCTAGACCAAAGGGTAAAGAATAGGAATGCTCCTATTTGTTACAATACCTTAAAATTATCTATTTAAATTCATCAATCACTTAAATTTCTAAACAAGGGGAAAGATACTTTTTCTGAATAGTTAAGACTTATTTAGCAATTAGTTTAATTTCTTGCACTTTCAATACGTATTAATTTTCTACTTAGTTAAGTTACCTAATTGAATACTTAGTTTACTTTATTGCGCTTAAATTTAGAATTCCAAATTTTTGTATACTATTATTATTATTATTATTTTAAAATTAGTTGTTATTTAATTTTCTCTTTCCCTGTGGGATCGATAACCAGGACTCCACTAGAGCCCTGTATTACTTGATATGATACGTATGCCTGCATAGCATCCACAACATAAACAATTACAATTCTATACATATAATATAGCGGGGTCAAGTTTTTGGCGTCGTTGCCATTAAATTAAAAATATCATAATATAAAATTGTGGGTCATACATCCAGGATTGATAGTGGGTACATCTTTCCTTTAAAACAAAAATTTCTAGAAAACAAATGATCAACATTAATCAGAAGTTTACTTAGAGAATAAGAAATTGCCTAAGATGTACTTAACCATAAGAGCTTGCTTTTATAGAAGATTTAAAAGAACCCATGATAGATATCACATCTAGAAATCTCTGGTTAAGACTTCATGATTTTTCTTGTATAGAAATTCAAGAATGTGGTATTCTAGAATCTTCTTTTATAAGGATTATCATAAATATCCTTTTCTATTGTTTTCTATTAGCCCTAAATTTCTTAAGTCCTTTATAGGACTTACAGAAATAAGATTAGGGCTATATTAAACAGAGTGGTGACTCCTTCACATAATACATGACATTGGCGGCGACGAACACGATGACACACATTTTCCCGTCGCCATCAAGAGAGTGGCGACACCGGTGGGGATTATCTCTCTTCTCGTCTTTTTTTATCATTTGTTTTTGTTTGACATTTCATTCTTTGACAAATAAGAACTACAAAAAAAAAGAAATTCCCATTTTATAAATAAGTCAATAAAATTCATTTTTCTTAAAATTTCAGAAAAGTTACAATGGATTCTTCTAATTCAATCTTTTCTTATTATCAAGACTTCAATACACCAATGGAGGAAGATATTTTCTTTTATCAGGATGATTATGGATTATTGAGTGAAACCAAATTTGCACTAGATAATCCATATCAAACTGATATACTCTCTTTTGAAGAATTTGATCTTCAACCTTATGAAGACTTTCTGAATTTTACAGAAGACCTACCTGAATATACACCTGAAGAACATTATACTCTTGAAGAAATGAAAAGACAAATTAACAGGAAAGGGAAACTAGTCTACGAGGAGGATGATATTCCACTACCATTGTATAGAAGTTGGATCTTGTTCCAAAAATATTCATAAAAATAGGGCTCATCCGTTTAAAAGGAAGAAAAGGTGTAACAAAAATGATAATTTTGAAACACCTGAATTTCAGCAAAGTGTTTTTGGAAACCCTTCCTTTTTATACGAGAATCAGTATATTTCAATTCCTGTTGAATACACTGATAATTTCTTTCAATCTAAAATTTTTCCCTCAATTCATGTTATATATTTAGTGTTTAAGAGATTAGCGTGAAAAGATAAATGTTCAATTTCTCATTTGTTGGACAAAATGGGATGTGCAGTCTCTAAAACAATGAAAATGAGAATTTTAGCAATAGAAAACTCTATTTATGAAGAAACGGGTTATCAAAGCCCAACAGATGATCAATGTACTCAAGTGCCAGTAAAGTTCCGACTAGGTCCAAGAGTAAAAGATGTGATTGTTATAAAAGACAAAGCCAAATATGACAAACTAATGGTCGAAGTGGAAGATATATCCACTAAAATGATAGATTTGGTCCATATGTTACAAAATGCATATTGTTCATATGATGATACACCACCTAGAGGATCTCATCCCATACTAAGAAATAATGTATGGAAACGAAGATCGTCTGAAAAAAATTCAGATGCTGTGAGCACTTCTGCAGATAGTTCACAAGAAGGAACTTCTAAAGAACATCTTGCAAAATCTTTTGAAGAAAGATTGAAGAAGTTAAAGAATGATATCAAACAATTATCAGTACGAGGAAAGAAAGATACTTCTGATAATTCAAATGAAAATGTTGCCAACATTAATATGGTAAAAACACGGTCTACTTCTTTAGCATAAGAGCTAAATGAAGAGGTGACCAGACCCGCAATTACGCAGTAAATTAACTTCCAAAAAATGGCCAAAAACTTGACCCGATTTATAAATAGCGGCTAGTGTGCAAAATCTTAAATGATATAAAAATTAGAAAATATTTTACACACTAGGGGTACTACGCAAGTATACGTATCGTTTCAAGTAATATTGAGTTTTCTTTAAAAACCCCAGTATCGATCCCACGAGGAAGTGAAGTAAGAAGTCTTTAATCAAATTCTAGTTTACTACTAATAGTCCTTAGTTTGGAATGTCGATTAAAATTGTTTTTTATCTAGCAACTACTCCTAAATGCAAGTGTTAAATGTAATAGTAACTATAACTAAATGCAAATAATAATTCTAAAGATAACCCTTTTTGGATGAGTTAGTTTGGAGAATTTTGAAATATTAAAAACTACTATTCTTATGTAATCAAATAAATAATGTATAGGATTGAGATGCAATTAATATTGTATGTGCCAAATAGGAGAAATCCTATTCTTTACCCTTTGGTCCATGCATAAAGAACATTAACTAATCCTATGCTTGGTTACTGAATCTGCGGCTAGGCTGGGAGGTTACCGGCTCTCACTTCGAAGCTCCCACGTTCCCCTCGCCTGAGGGCTAACATCTACACTTCAGCACTCAAACGATAGGACCGAATTGAGGATTTTAGCCTGTCACTCTAAAATCTCCAATTCTACGCCCGATTAATATTATTTCCCTATTTATTTGCATTCAATTCCCATGAACTTCACCATCCATGTAATTTGAATGTGGTTCCACTTTGTTGAGAATTACATATTCCCTTTCAGGACTTAACACAATTACAACGAATTTTAACACTACAATGGGACCTTATTGTAATGTAAATGAAGTGCAAGTAAAAACCATCACATTTGTAATTAAATTTACTTCTACCATGCATCACAAAATCCTAAACATGATTTCTACTTATTGCAAAAGAAAAGTAAAAGGAAAACAATGTCATAATCTTCTTATGCCACTATTTTCAAAGAGAAGAAAGAGTAAGAGAGATACATCACAAAACATGAAGGAAACACAAAGGAAACTTTTTTTGACCAAAGCAAATCCACTACGCAAATGTTTACAAAATCATAAGATAATGAAGAACAATACTTAGTTTTTTTCTCTTTGAAAGAAAGACGAACATCTCTCCCATAAAGTCTCCCGGCGATCCATGTAATGCTAGCGAAATCCCTTACAAATTCTCTCAAAATCTCCTCTCTAATCTTTCCAAAAGGGTAGAAATCTACATTTCTACTCTTAATCTAAGAATCCTAAACATTCCTCTAAGTTTTTCTCTCCTTTCCTCTATTGTTTCTCACTTTTTTCAAACCTATATTTGCCATTTTAAAGAGTATGGACGATGTTTGAAGAGTTTCCATAAGCACCCCTTCAAAAAGTGTCCAAATACATCAAATATTGGCCCAAAACTGCCAAAAGTCGGTTAAGGGTTGTCCGGGCCACTGTCGGCTGCCTTTTTGGCCATTTTCCGACTGTCTCAGGAAAATCTCACCGTCGACGAGATCGATCTCGCCGCGCGGCTCCACCGTTTCGCTCCGTTTTGCTCCGTTTCAACTCTGTTTTGCCCCATTTCAGTTGCGTTGCGTTCGTAACAGATAGCCTTATCGAAAGGTGTCAGTGCAGAATTTCATTTCTTGCTCGTTTTTGCTCCAAATTGCACTATTTTTGTTTCCTTTTGCTCCAATAACCATTTCTTATACCTAAAACCAATAAACATACAAAATACCTTCCTTTAAAGTGTAATATCATCAAAAATAAGTAAAATGATATAGCAAAAAGCGTATATATTTTAGGCATGTAAAAATCCCCCAAACTTAACTGTTACTTGTCCTCGAGTAACACTTTTACTACATAAAAATATAACTCAAGGCAATGTACTTTTCACCTGTAAGACACAAAAATTTTTATTCAAAAGAATATATTGGTTAGATTTTTAGAAAGAAATTCAGTAACTCAGGTTAACATTACATGTATAAGAATATTTAGCAATCAAGTCTAAGGGTTCTAGTCTTCTATTTATTTCAAGATAAACCATAATTTGTCACATTAAGAGTGCCTTGAAAGATTATGTGAAAAAGAAGTTCATGTAAACTTCATCAGAATGTAGGTCAATACTTTAAATATAAATTCAGAAATGAAATCAAGTTCTCTTTTTAGGGTGACTCAAGTGAAGCCAATTTTTGATTAGGCATCTCCTCAAACTTCTCCTCATAAATATTTTTCTTTCTTTTTTTTTTATAAGATGAGGATTACTATATCTGGAGAGTCTGTAATGATTTTGAACTTCACTCTCTTCTTTCTAAAGTTCAAACTTGAAACACATCCTTACTTTATAATTAGGTATGAGCCTTATTATTCATCATAAAGTCACAATCTCTTCTTAACACATAATACTTTAAGTCTGTTAACATTTCAAAAAAATAGTTTTCTTTACTTCAAATAGTTAACTATAATCAAATTCTTTCATACCAAATATCTCACCCTTATAAAATTAACCATTATTACTAAAAACTTTCATCCAATCCTTCCATAATATTCATCTAAAATAAAAAGTTTTAGTTATCTCAAGTGAGGTTCAATTGCCAGAAGTTATGCTAGTAATTTTTGAAAATATAACAATTAAGAACAAATAAGAGTTAATATTTTTCTTCCCCCCAAACTTAAATTTTAAAATATTTTGCAATTAATTCCATAAAATGTAATAGGAAGAAAAAGTAAAGGTTGAATCTACTTGCTACTACAACATCCTATCAAATTCATATACATACATAATCAGGATAGAAAGACTGTTGAAGAAAGTAAATCTAACCTAAAACATGCTTGTAATAAAATTACACTAAAAGGAAGTACTTTCACATTAAAATTTTATTTTTCTTCCTACCCCCACACTTAATTTTTAACATATGTAGCATTTAGTACAGAAAATATAAGCAGGAACAAAACAGTTTAAAAATTTTATCTACCACAAATGTCTATGAAAACCCATTTACAATTATTCATTAGGACAGAACAATATGCAGCTGTCGGCATATTTTTAGGTTGTATTGTATTTTAAAAGGGGGTCGCCTAACGTAAGTTGTCGGCGAATTTAAATTTTAAATTTGATTTAAATATATATATAATTTAGAAAGTAGTATTTGACTTTGAAAATAATTTTAAATTTGAAAGTTTTAAGATATGAGATTAAACCGATCTCACATCCCAAATAGTTTATATAAATGAGCACCGCACCACAAACCGTGTATCTATCCCTAAGGATAGACACACTGCTGAGGGTGGGGCTCGATCAAATAAACTAGAAGTTTTGTGACATCCGTTTGGTCCGCGAACCAATTTTATAAGCCGACAAATTCCCCGCTTAATATGAAAGTATTAAACGGGGTTTATATTACCCAGGTTCTTTAAAATTCCCTATAAGGGCAAGCCCCTATAGTTAATTACATCTTAAGTGACGGGAATCACCTAAGAAAACTCTCGATAATAACCAATAATTCCGCTCTCAAGAATTTCAAAGTTTAAGGTTTTCAAAGATTGAATTTTAGAATTTCAATAGGGAATGGATCAAATTTGGAACATTTTGTTTTGTGAATCCAAAGGAAGAAAAGTAGGAGAAATCACAGATTCGAAGTGAACTTCGGTAATTTCCCGACTATCCTATTGTTTGGCTTGAATTTAGGAAAGTCCTAATGTTTATTTAGTATTTCAATCTTGCCAATTTTAATTAATTAGGGCTTATATTTGTATGATAAAATCAAACAAATAACTTTAGAAGATGTGAGGGTTTATTGTCGTATCGGACGACTACCTCGGAATCCTAAGACCGGTTAAGGCTTAATTTGCAATGCAAATGCCTAACAAAGAGGTTGAGGATTTATGTTGCATTAGGCAAGCTACCTCGGAGTCCTATGGCTTTGTTGTTTAATTCTAAGAAAGTTTTGCTGAAGTAGGTTCAAGTTTTGTTGATGACGATGGCCGTGCTGCCCACCATGCTCCAAGCTCCTTGTTGTTGCAGAGGTTTAGTTTTAGAAATTATAAATCGGGAGATGAGAAAAGTGTTTTGGTTTAGAGAAGTCTTAATTTCCAAGTGTTTTGTATTTTGATTAAAACAAATCTTAAAGTTGATTATAACGACACCGGTTAAGATCCCACGGTTCCATCCTTCCGGCATCATTATTTTTATCGGATTCACTTAGTCCAGATGAATTTGCTAAACTCAACTAAATGAGTTCCACACTTTCATTTAGACCGTGGGAAATCCCGTTAGCAACACGTAGGTTACATCATCCGAGGTATTCCCGATCATCCAACAGGACGTTTTAATTTAGTTGCAATTGTAGTTTTGTGTTATGTTTGTGATTAAATTTTGAGTTGTTTTATATTTTGAAATGTTGTGGCGGTGAATTTTATCTTGCAATGACTTTTAACTTAGTTTTGGTTTCAGCTTTAGGGACTATCCTAAAGGTGTGGGTTTTCATGCAACAGCTTGCTTTATCATGCAAGAAAAGTAAAGTGCATCCGCAATAAAGCAAATTGCGAGGAAGTAAATTGCAAGAAAGTAAATTGCAATAAAATAAAAGCGTACCTGGAGGGTCTTCCCGTCATCCCAAGCTACACTTAAAACACAATTAGAATATTTAAGCAAGTTCCTAGGTAAAGCTAAGGGAAAGGTTATGGTTTTCTACCAAATTCCTAATCCTATAGCTAGTCATCTCCTATGACGTCTAGGTTCTTCGTGTTTTTGTTTGAGGACGATTTTCTTCATCAAAGAACAATTAAGTCCAATTGTTCTTATAAATATCCTATCATATCGAGGAAGTGCTTAAGAAGAATCTTAAACATCTTTTCAATATTTCTAGGATTGTTTTAAGTCCAAATGAATTTAATTATATAAATGAATCAATCGTCCGAGGTTTTCAAGTTTTGTTAACTTGCCCGATGAATTAAGACATTTGAATATCTTATGAGTGAAGTAGCACTTCATTTAATGTTTCATTTAGGAGTTATAATAATCAAAGCTTTCAAGGGTAAATTAGTATTTAAATGATTTGATTTAAGTTAAAGGGTTTAAATTTGGAATAGTTGTTCAAGTTGCTTTAGATTTATTTTGAATTCTTTATGTCTTAGGTGACGTTATATTTAATTCAATTTATTTTAATTGAGTTTTAATTTTACTTAATTTAATTTAATTTGATTTGATGTTTAATTAATTTGATTTGATTTAATTTAAATTAATTTTTTAATTTAATTTAATTTAATTTAATTGTTTAATTTAATTTAATTTAATTATTTAATTTAATTTAATTTAATTTAATTTAATTTAATTTAATTGTTTAATTTAATTTAATTTAATTATTTAATTTAATTTTAATTTAATTTATAATTTTAATTGAGATTTTAAAAGAGTTTAATGATTTAATTAAGTCTTTTAATATTTTAAATTTGAGTTATCATTTTAATTAAGAGTTAAATGTTAATGATATAATTAGTTTAGGGATTTTTTAAATTAAAGAATAAATCTCTTCCTAATAAATATCCCTTATTTTAATAATTCCAATTTTATTATTCTTCCAAATTTAATCTATTATTTAATTAAAGTTTAATTATTTTAAAATTTGTTTAATGAGTTTCTACCCTTTAATTATTTAAATTTCAATCATCCAAATCAGATTAAGATCAAATGTTTTACTTGTTGATTTTTTTATTAAACCTAAAGTTTTAATTAAGGGTTGAAAGTTTAATTACCATTTTACCCCTTAAGCTTAATAATTTCATAACTCACTAAATTGAACTTAAATGAACTTGAAATTTTTATGTGACTTCACTTATATGTCAATAAAGACATGAGAGGAGAAAATGTGATTTTTCCGTATTTAATTTATTTATATAATTATTTTTGGTGGAAAATAGAGATTTTCAAGGAAAATTTGAAAACATGACCAAAGGAAAGTTTCTGTCCTTAAGAAAATTAGGGGACATTCCTAATGACCAGTGAAGCACTTGGACCAATTTTGGTGATTTTTTGAATTATATTATTTTTATTATAATTATTTTGAGTTTTGGAGTGTTAATTAATTTAAAAATAAAATAAATGTTAAAAAATGGATTTTATATTTTCTAAAAATCTCTCTGATATCAAGGAAACCAGAGAAACAAATTTTGCAATTTTCTGATTTTTCTATGATTTATTATAATTATTTTAGTGAAAATGCTAGAAAATACATTTTTTTTTAATTTTAAAATTACCCTAGGGCTTTAAAATTCAATATCTCACTAAATAGACCTAGGAAAAATGTGGGATTTGTTCCTAAGTGATTAAAATTCAAAATGTGACATTTTGGTGAATTTTATTATTTTTGTGATTTTTATTATTTTTTTTATTTTTTAATTATTAAAAATATTAAAGTATTATTAAAAAATCAACTTTTTTAGAAAATTAAAATTTTAATTTTCTTAGGTTCCCCTGATATCAGAGAGGCTCCAAAACCAATTTGGTGAATTTTTGAAAAGTATTTTAAAAGTTATGAATTTTTAAAGCATAAAATGGCTAAGTGACTTAATCAAACCCAATTAGTGGGGCTAACCAAGTCCAATTAACTTCAAATTTTTATGGTGGGTTTCTCTAATCCTAAAGGTCAGTGGAGAATTGATTTCAAGTCAATTTGATGCCTGGTTAATTCTAATTAATTAAAGACCTATTTTGGGTGTTTAAGCCAATTAGGGTTGTTTTAAATGAACTAAGTCAAAACCTATTTTTCCTAGGGTTCTCTGGTCATAAGGAACATCACCAAATTTTCCTAGAATTTATTTCATAACATGCTATTTACTGGAATTAAAATACTCAAAACAGTGACCTAAACTTGAAAAATCAAGAACTCTTCATAGGGATGGCCTCTGACATTGGAAAATTCAGGGAATGTTCCCAAATTCGGAGGCTTCAAAAGCCCTATGGTCTCATGCCATGGTGAATTGTATGCATGCATGGAGAATTAAAACAATGCAGAGAGTAAATAAATTATAAAAAATAAAATATTTGATGAAATTAAGTGATTTCTTTTCCACATTATTCTCCTCTCTTCACTGAGCAAGAGGGTATTTTTATTTTATTTTTCTGATTTTTCTACACATAGATATGAATTTTTGAAGTTTAGGGAATTAAATAAATTAGAAAATCCCTAATTTTCTACTTATCCGAGTCGACGCCGCCGCATCCTCAGCGACTCCGAAAGGCCACGCGGCGCGCTCCCATTCGACGCCGCCACTTGAGTCAGCAGCCCGGGCCCCGCGGTTCTCGTACCGTCTCCTGGTCCGACACGATCCTGGCCGTCCGTGTGCGCGTGTATTGAATGGACGGCATCCGTTCATCGTCCCCAAGTGTTCTCACCCGAGAGCCGTCCACACTAAATCCCTAAGATCTCACTCGATTCTCAATGGATTTTTACGTTCTTATACCCTATGGATTTGTCTTGAAGAGACGAACACATCTATACGGTTAACATGCATTGAAATTAAAGCATTTGAAATGGAAAATCTCCGTAAGCTCGGGATGAAGAGTTAGCTCATACCTTGGCTCGGAGAAGTGTGGCTTCAATCCGAGAGTTGTTGCACCTTCGATCGGGTCCCAGCAAGCTCCGGATGAAGTCTCCCGGTCCGGTGAATTGTCCGGATATGATTTCGACCAAGCCCGATCACAAAGCTTGGAGGTCGGAGCAACCGGGTGGCCCGGAGATGGGGCTTTTGATGGTGGACACCTTCTCTTGGTCCGGTGAAGGTGTAGAGCCAATCAATTTGGGAATTGGCTCACTCGTGGAGAAGTGTCCCGGTTTTGGGTGGAATTTCAACTCGAAATCGAGCTTACGGAGGAGAAATGGCAGGGGATTTCACTGGGGATCAAGTGCTCTAAGGATGGAGAAGGGTCCGGAACAATTTTGGCGAGTTTTGGCAAGGTTTGTGCTTCTTCTTGTTCATGGCCGAGAGGGGTGGAGTTTAAATAGAGTTGGGCTGGGGGCCTCCCGTGGAGTTAGGGCTTGGGATCACTTGCTCCGGTGAGGAGAAGATCAGCCATGGTAGCCACCTGGGGATGGGGCAGCTCAGCAAGTGAGAATTTCAATGTTGGCTCACATGTGAGATCTCGGCCATGGTGTTTTCGGCGGCTCGGTGGCCGGCCGACCGAGCAATGGTCACCATCTTCGGTCGGGTGGGTCGTGGTCGGGGTTTAGTGTAGCAATCGGCAAATGCCATGTGTAAAGTGGTTGAATCAAAGTAGAAAGGGGAAGGGGCCATTTTAGCTTATTTTGGTCAACCCATGCAAATGGGTTGGGTGCACCTCCCCAAGACCTGGTTTTGGGCCGAGGAGGTCAGGTGGGTCAACCTCCCATGTGTGGTGGAGTCTCCATCAAGGATTAGGTGGCAAAGCATGGTTTAGAGTGTGACATGCTTAAGGTAAAAAAGGCTTAAGGGAGGCTTAAGAAAGATCCCCCTCTTCTTGCCATAAATGGACTAATGACAAGTCAAAGCCCTCATGGCTTCATGTGGCTTCGAGAATGGCTTGTTCATGGCTCCATTTGGCTTGGGAAAAGGTTGGCTTATTTCATGAAAAAGGGTTTTAGAAATATTTGGCATTTAGGGGGTAATTTGACATGTGGCTTGATTTGGAATGGTTTAATTGATGATTTTGCAACTTAGGGGTGATTTTGATCAAATGGATGATGAGGGGAAGTGTCATGTGGGCTTTAGGATGATTTGGGCTTTTGAATTTTGAAGGAAATGGGCTTTTAGGAGGGTTTAAGGGATGGGCCCTTAAGTTTAAAAATGAATTTATGGATGGGAATTTTCTAAAGAGGTTGGGCCAAATAATTGTTGGGTTTAGCTCATGGATGTGTCATGAGTGATTTGAAACAAATTTGGGGTGATTTGGATTTGAATTGGGTTGAATTTGGGTTAGGTTTGGGTTTAGGTCAAAAATGGGCCTTTTAACCTCGGGGTTGAGTTTGAGTGGGGTTTGGGTTCAAATTTTGGGCAAATCATGTTAGGGTTTTGTTTGTGGGAATGTTAAGGAAGATTTAGAAAAGATTTGAGGTTAATTGGAGTTGAATTGGGTGAGTTAGGGTTAAGTTTGGGTCATGGGTCCAAATTGGGCTTTAAGGCCAAAAGTGAGATTGGATCCAAATGTCAATCAAATTGGACTTGGATTTGGTTTAAATTGGTATTGGGAATGTTGAATTGAAGTTTAGAATTGAATTGGGCCAGAATTTGGGTCAATTGGATAGGTTTGGTTTGACATCGGGTTCACTTTCGGGTTAAAATGGGTCAATTTGGGGGTTTTGACAAAAGTAGGGTAAATTGACAAAATTGGCCCATGGTGTAGTTGGACAAAATGAAATTGGGAATATTTAGGATTTTCTGGAATTTTCTGGGAATTTTCTGAATTTTTGGATTTTTAGGCCAAGAAGGGTATTTTGGGTATTTGGAGGGTATTGGGGGGTATTTTTGGAATCTTTGGTATTTTTGGGTATGGATGATCAATTTGAGTGATGTGGAGATGTTTGGGATTGATTTTGGAAAATTTTGGGTAATTTGGAAATTTTGCAAAAATTCGGGTAATTTCGAGAGTTTTGGGTAGGTTTAGTAGGTGTAGGGTCTCGGGGTCAAAAATTGAAAATTTGGGAAATTGAAGATCGGGTGAACCTAGGTGGAAAGAAATCATTTTGGTTGAGCCATGAAGCCATTTCAAGCCTATATGAGCCATGAAAGGACTCATTTGAGGCATTCACTATGTTGTTCCTAACCCTCTTACCGAGGGCTTAGGGGTTAAGGACCATCCATGTGAATCACCTACATGAGTCAGGAGGTTAAGTTGGGTATGGGTGTGGTTTTAGGAAGTGTGTGGAAATGTAGTGTGTAAGTGTAGTGTAAGTCAGCCCCTTCACTGCACTGAGCCACCTGAAGCGGTCCTAAGGCCAAAGAGTCCTATATGAACTCATCCTTTAAACTTCCACATTCGATTTCAACCCTCTAGGTGATTAGGGGTCTATAGTCAAGTTTGTGGAGTTTGCAGGGAGTTTAGAAGTGGTTTGAATTTCTAAAAGGCGGGTCCCAATTCTAGTCCTCTAAGATAATCAAAGGAAAAGCCTAAGGCTAGATCCTAAGCACTAAAAAGAAGAAGGGAAGACCTCATCAAAAATGAGGTCAACAAATGGACCCCAATAGGTGTGGTGAGCCGACGGAGCACACCGCGCGTATTGGTGTTGACCGAAGCGATCAACAAAACCAACACGGATGTCCAAGTGACGAACTTAGGACGAAGTAGAAGAGTTCTACTGGGAGTGTCAAGTATATCTCCGGAACCGGAGATTCTTGAACTCTTCACTGGGAAAGGAAAAGGAGGTAAATCCCAAATCACATGATCTGGGAGAATTTCGATTTAGATTTTATTTTGTTTTAGATTTTTATGTGTGAGTTTAGATTTCAACTTGGAGAGTTTTTTTTTAGATTGAAGTTTTGTCAAAATTAATTTGAGGGATTTGATTTGAAATGAAAATTGGAGTTCTGAGGTTTTAGATGTAACATCTCCAACCTTGAAAGAAAATTGAATTGATTAGATTGAATCGTTGCAATGAGAAGAGATCTCAGAGCAAAGTGGTGTTGGATGTAAAATCCTTAACCTCAAGAGTTTGATTTTTTTTTTTGATGTATTTCATCGCAATAGGGAAAGAATCCTAAAGCAATGCAGTCTCGGATGTAAATCCTCAACCCAAAAGTTTGAATTTTGATGTATTTCATTGCAATAGGGAAAGAATCCTAAAAGGTGCAGTCTTGGATGTAAAATCCTCGACCTAAAAGGTCGAATTTGAAGTATTTCAAAGGCAATAGAAAAGAATCCTAAAGCAATGCAGTCTTGGATGTAAAATCCTCGACCCAAAAGGTTGAATTTAATGTATTTCAAAGGCAATAGGAAAAGAATCCTAAAGCAAGGCAGCCTTGGATGTGAAATCCTCGACCCAAAAGGTTGAATTTAATGTATTTCAAAGTGCATAGGAAAAGAATCCTAAAGCAAGGCGAGTCTTGGATGTAAAATCCTCGACCCAAAAGTTTGAATTTTGATGTACTTCATTGCAATAGGGAAAGAATCCTAAAGCAGTGCAGTCTTGGATGTAAAATCCTCGACCCAAAAGTTTGAATTTTGATTGAGACTTGAAGCCTGGAAAGATTGAATTCGGAAATTTGGAAATTTGGAAGGATGAGTTTGAACTCGATTGAAATTTGATTTAAGATTTGATTTGAAATTTGGAAGATCAAGTTTGAAACTTGATCGAGATTGGATTTGAAATTTGATT
Source organism: Papilionanthe hookeriana x Papilionanthe teres (assembly GCA_022702705.1). NCBI lineage: Eukaryota > Viridiplantae > Streptophyta > Magnoliopsida > Asparagales > Orchidaceae > Papilionanthe > Papilionanthe hookeriana x Papilionanthe teres. The sequence continues at coordinate 106,975,150 of CM040428.1, read as the reverse complement.
GGGAATTTGATTTGGAATTTGTAAAGATGAAATTTGATTTTGAAGCTTGGAAAGATGGAATTTGAGATTTGTGTTGATTTCGTTTATCTTTTAATGGTTCAAATTTTATTTTATTGTTTATTTAATGTTCATGTGAACTTGTTGTTTGTCATTTTTCAGATTTTTTTTTTAGAAAGTTTTCTTTTATTCTCTTTTTTTTGTTTTATTTCTTTTCTCGTTCTTTGTTCGAAGTTCATTTAACTTTAATGGCGTTTCCCAATCAATTTGCACAAAAGAGGTGAAGGCCAAAAATGTGACATGGTCACTTTTATTCCAATCATGTTGAAAATACATCATACAACTCGATCTGGAATATATCTCATACAATCCATGTAGACTCAAAGCTGATCGTGTATGATCTTTGTTGATCCATCAAAAGAATCATCCGTCAAAAATCCATGTACTGAATAGTGAGGTACATGGTCAATAACATCACCTTCCAAGCCATCCTTGGCAAGGATGCCGACTGGATGTACGTTGGAGGTGTGATATTTCCCATGTAACTCACAGCTCGTAAGGCCGGAGGTTCTCCGACTCCGGGTCCGGTTGGAAATGGTAAGGTATTTTACTTTCATCCATTCTCCCGAAAGTAACCGAGATTCGCTCCACCGGCACTCCCGGTATGCAATGCTTTGCGATATCCGCTCCGTTACCTCGCGAGTATCATGACGGAACCCACCGGTAAAGGTATCTTTACCGGCCCTCGGAACTCACCCGGCCTCGCTATCCGGAGGTCGGATCCGAACATGATGTTACACTCATTCGGGAAAGAGACCGTGTAAAGGTCTGACGAAGTCGTGGTGATCAATATGTGGGGGTATGCAGTCACCCTGTTTGTAGATATTGATAATGCAGCTATTGGGTATGCAATTTGCTGGCAGTACCCTCCATGTTATCAATCTTTTTACCATTCTCTTGATAACTAATGGCATCGGATCTACTTGCCCATGACGGAGTATCCCCGGTGGGTTTCCTTTCGTCTTCGACGAAAGTTGTAGCAGCATCCGCATTGTATTGTGATTCTTCCTTTCCCCGGCATCCATCTCCGGGGTTCCGAGTATGTGTTTTCCCTTAGGCGGCCCTGCTCGGCCCATTCTCTTCGCATCCCGGATACAATCCACGATTTGTCGTTGTTCATACTCCGAGAATACGTCGGTGTGTAGCTCGAGGCCTTCTAAGTATGTTGATTCTTCTTCCTTTAATTCTCTCGAAGTATTCGAAAGTTTTCTTTTCAACATTTTGCGTCCTCTCCAGCTCGTATTCCGGAATGATCTGCGGATGGCGAGGCCTTGTGACATATTGTGGGATATATGGTTCAATCCCTTCACGTTCCCCCGCATACCTCGGCTCCTCGTGGATGATGCTCGTCGGGACATCCCCCGGGGTTGCTTCGCAACAAGGTCATGCACCGCTTGGTGGTTCTATCCGGTGGCGTCGTAGCCTTCTTTCTTCGATCTTCCGGAGATTTCCCCGGTTCTTCTCGTTATTCTAGGAGCTGGCCTCCTTTCTTCAGGTTCCTGGTGAACCGGTGTCCTTGAAATGTGAGTGCTGGCATTAGCAATTGTCTCGTCGCGCTGGTCCGCAGCTAGTTTTGTTAACATCTTACGGATACGGCGATTCTTATTCCTTCGTTGCGTGGCTGTGAGAGTAGCCCTCCGAACTTCTTGAATCTCCGGCGGCGCGGCGCCGACAAGCCCGCCCTCCGCCGTAGCGACTACGGACTTCATTTTCTTGTCTTCTTCGGTGTTTGCTTTTCTTTTCTTGTTGTTGGATTGGTGGCTTGGGCCACCCACTTTCATCACTCGTCCGTCCGGCAGTTCTTCTCGGCTAACCGGGACCCGATCACTTTCCTCGTACTGTAGGCCTGCTGGTGCGAAATCCGAGTCAATCTCGATTATCGCTCCATCTTTCACCCTCTTTTCATTGAGTGCAAGGCTTACGCCATTCTTAAAGTTCAAGACCAACCGCCCGTTCGACATTTCCCTGCGAAAAGACAAGGAAAGGATCAGGGGTCGTACTAAGAACAAGAACATTAAGAAAATGTTTATTAAAGATACATTTTTTATTATTCTTATATTTTGAAATTTAACAGGAATGAAGTAGGATAAGATGAGGGAAGAGATTTTGATTTGAAAAAGGAAACAAGGAAAACTTAATTATCATGATTTTATTTATCTTAGCACGTTTTATTATTTTTTTAGGTTCGGACCCAATCATAAGTAATTACTTCGCCGGTGTTTCTTAGGGATGAAGAATTCATTCCTTCGAAACATCAGGTAGCGTAATACTTTTTCAAGTATCGTCCGTTGATTGGAAGCATATGTCGTTCTCCCCGGCAATTCACTAGCCGGTAGGAGCCTCCCGAGTATATCGCTTCAACCACAAACGGTCCTTCCCAAGTGGGTTCAAATTTTCCTCCTATCTTGCGGTGTGCAAGAATAGGTCTCGAGAACGAGAACTAAGTCACCAACTTTGAAGGTTCTTGGGCGGACCCGCCTTGTCGTGGGCTCGAACCATTTTAGCTTGGTATAGTTCTAAATTCGTTGCGCCGCAAGTCTTTTCCCTTCCAAGCTTTCTAATTCTTCGAGTCGTAGTCCGGCGTTTTCGTCCGTCGTGATCTTGTTTGCAATCTGCAATTCGAGTGAAGGAAGCCGAACCTCTAAAGGTAACATCGCCTCGGACCCATACACCGGAGCGTAAGGTGTAGCTTCGAGTAGGAGTTCGAAGGTTGTCCGGTAGGCCCATAAGGCTTCTAACAATTTCTCGTGCCAATTTCTCTTATTATCGTCCAAGGTTTTCTTTAAGATTTGAACGAGAGTTTTATTAAAAGCCTCGCCGAGACCGTTTGCTCTTGGGTAGTAAATTGTCGAGTATCGCCGCCGATTCCGTGTCTCCCGACAAAATTGTTGATTTGTGTGCTTCCGAATGCCGACCCATTATCCGAGATGATCTCGCGCGGCACTCCGAAACGGTAGACAACTTGGTTCTTGAAAAACTGTAAGCACGTGGTGTGCTTTCACTTCTCTAAGTGGAACCGCTTCCGCTCACTTGGAAAAGTAATCTGTAGCCGCAAGAATGAAGCGATGTCCTTTTGAAGATGGTGGTTCTATCGGACCCACTATATCCGTGCCCCAACATTCAAATGGCCACGACGCAATTGTCGGGTGTAAGCACATTTGGAGGTCGGTGTAGAACCACTCCGTGCACTTGGCATCGATGACGGCTCTCGGCGATTTTCATGCAGTCGGTCATCATCGAGGGCCGTAGTACTCCTAGTCTTTTAATTTTCATTTTCATCTTTGGACCCGATCGGCGAGCGCCACAGCAGTCCCGAATGCACCTCTTTAACAATTTCACGGGCCTCGGACCCGCTTAGGCATCTTAGCCACATTTCGATCAAAAGACCTTCCGTACAATGTGTTGTTTATTAATGCGTAAGACGCAGTTCTTTTCGATCCGATGAGCCGCGACCTATCATCTCGGTAGTTTTCCCGTTCGCGGTAGTTCATCAATCGTCGTCGCCAATCTTCCGTGTTTTCCGTCACCGCTGCAATCGATTCTTTTTCTCCTTCCGATTTGTGTATCATGTCTATGTCAAGTCGTGATAGGACCCGACGTCCGTGAACCGACACTTCCACTAATTCATCTTGCAAACGAGCAAATTCTTTTGCGAGACGGCTAAAGCATCTCGCTAAAGCATTCTCTTTTCTAGGAATTTTGTAGATTGTCACATTTGGAATCCGTTCCAACATACCGTACTAGCATATCGGAAGTATTGTTCGAGTCTTGGCTTTAGAATTCGTCATCGTCCGACGATCCGTTGAATGATTAACCGTGAATCCCCGTAGATGTCGATGTCCGTTATCCCCATTCGAATGGTTAATTCCAATCCCGTTATGAGGGCTTCGTATTCCGCTTCGTTGTTTGTACACGGTTCCGTCAAGTGGTAGGAGTATCTTAACATCCCCCGCTCCGGTGTTATAAAGATTAGCCCGATTCCCGCCTTACCGGCACTATCACTTGCGATTCTTCGTCTTTGTGTGTCGAAGATGCTCCGTCGAAATATAATTCCCAACGTCGATCGTCGTGGTCTTCTAAGTTCATTATTTGTTCATCCTGCGGATCGTCATCGAGAGGAGATTCGGCCGCAAAGGGTGTGCTCGCGAGGAAGTCCGCTAAGACTTGTCCCTTTACGAGCACGCGAGGCACGAAAGTTATATCGAATTGCAATAATATCATCGACCATCCGGCAAGTCTCGCCGGAAAGTGTTGGACGAGTCATCAAGTATTGCAATGGATTAAACTTCGAAATCAAGTCGACCTTATGAGAAAGCATGTAGTGCCCGAGCTTTGAGCGGCGAAGATCGGGGCCAAACAATGCTTTTCAATTGCGGGATACCTTACTTCCGTCTGAAGTAAACGACGCGCTTAAGTAGTGAAAGAGCATTTTCTTTACCCTCATCATCGACTCTAGCCAACGGGGCTCCGAGAGAGTCATCTAAAGCCGCGGTGTAAAGTATCGCCGTCTACTCGAGACTCGGGCTCGCTAAGACAGGAGGTGTCATTAAATATTGTTTAATGTCTTTGAAGGCCTTCCGGCATTTCTCTTCCCAAATAAATTCGGCATCCTTTTTAACTAGTGCCGAGAAAGGCCGACACCTACTCGACGAGTTCGAGATAAAGCGTCGAAGATATGCCAGCCTTCCTTGAAAAGATCGTAGTTGTTTTAAGGTTTTGGGAGGCGGCATTTCTAAGATGGCTTTAATCTTCTCCGGTTGATTTCAATTCCACGATGCTCGACAACGAATCCTAAGAATTTCCTGGAGGTGACGCCGAAGGCGCATTTTAAGGGATTCATCTTAAGGTTAAATTGTCTTAATCGTTCGAAAACAATTCTCAAATCATACAAGTGGTTTTCCTTTACTTTTCTTTCGATGACGACATCGTCCACGTAGCACTCGACTTGATCGTGGATGAGATCATCAAAAATTCTCGTCATTGCTCTTTGGTAAGTTGCTCCTGCGTTCTTCGATCCGAATGGCATCACCGTGTAGCAAAATACTCCGATCGGCGTTCGAATGTCGTAAGCTTTTCATCTTCCGGAGCCATTTTTATCCGGTTGTATCTCGAAGATCCATCCATGAATGAGAATATTTCATGTGTCGAAGCAATATCGATCATCATTTCGGAATCGGTAGAGGGAATTCATCTTTTGGACATGCCTTGTTTAAATCTCCGAAGTCCACACAAATTCCGATCCGACCATTCTTCTTCTCGATCGGCACCACATTGGCTAGCCAAGTCGGGTATTGTTCTTCACGGACAAATTTAGCGTCTATTAGCTTTTTAACTTCGGCTATAACTTGTTGTTCGATTTCTAAACGCATTCTTCCGGGATCTTGTCCGACCGGAACGAAGTAGGATCCACTCTTAGCTTATGGACCGCAACCTCTCGGAGCTAATCCCGGCATTTCATCGTAGCTCCAAGCAAAACAGTCTTTAAATTCCATTAATAACTCGATTATTTCTTCGGAGTCATCTTTGTTGAGTAAGGAGCTAACAAAGGTAGGTCTAGGCTCTTCGCTAGTACCTAAGTTAACTTCCATTAACTCATCTATCGTGGATTTAATTTCTTCTTCGAATTCCAGTGGAGCGTCTCCAATTTGTAAATCTTCAAGTTCGTCTCGTAGTTTCCATGCAGCTTTCATCGGACTTGCAAGTGACAACCAAGCAAAATTCGACATCGTCAATCGACCCTACCGTGCCGAATCCGAGTCCATACTTTAAATCGGGAGGACGACCGAGTTATTCCATAACTTTTCAAAATGTTGTGATCGGCCTCTTGTCCATTGTCGAGGTAAGAAACTACGTTGAATTAAATTTCGAACACAGGGAGAGTACCACTCAAAAGGTAATTCCATTAATTCGATGAAGTGACATCTTCGAATTGTACATTATTTTCGCTTTTGGAGGTAGAAGCACCACGGTAGAATTTGATTGGCTTTAGCACCGTCACTACGTACCTCTTTGACCTCCATACCCTCGATCTTATTAGAATGGATCGGAGTTAGGGTCATAGTTTGTACGTAGTGGTTAATCTTCTCGTACATCGATTCGTATTCTTCGTTCTTTTCATCTTCGAGGGAGATCTTCGTATTGCGGCTTCTTTCGACTTATTGTTGCCGCTTCTTGCTCGATTTCTTTTTCTTCTTCGTAACTATCATCCCAATCAACATTGATGGTTGGTTTCCTCCGTCCAATTGTCCTAGCGTCTCTACCACCCGCCTCGTCCCCGCCTCGACCTCGGATGCGAGTCGTGGAGAAACCTTCACCATCTCGCCGGAAGGAGTGGTGAGTGACTCGTTGGACTAGAACTTCAGTTCTTCGTTCTCCCGAACTTTCTTTGCTTTATTTGTTACGGTATCTCCGGAGAAGATTGTTTTCTTTGGCGGTGCATAATAAGCCGCATCTTCATGGATCCCAATCTCATGTACTGGAGAATGGTCGTAAGTCGCCTTTGATGCACTCGTTCCCCTCCATCGTAATATTTGATGCACCGATGCGAGATGATGGTACCATCCTCGTCTTCATGTATCCATGGTCGGCCCAAGAGAGCGTCGAACGACGTTTCGAATCGATTATATGAAATTTCGCGTTGTCTTCGCTAAGTCACCGGTTTTCATTAGTAGCGTTATTGACCCGAGGGCTCTTTCTCCTTTCCGGTTGAATCCTCTTAATAACATTTTGTCGGCCTCGAGCTCATGAGCATCAATTTCCAAGTATGCTAGTGTTCGAAGACTCATTATATTGATCGATGCTCCCGGATCCACCAATACTCCGGAGAGCGTAAATTTCCCAATTGTAATCGAAATGTACAACGGTCGGTCGTGATCCGCCGTCCCAAGTAGTAGGTCATTGTCCGTGAAGGTAACACCTCGGCCGTTCCTTTAATGAGCAAACCTCATCTAAGGAATCTCCCGCCATTTCGTGCTAAGCAAATTCTCGGAACAAGTAAGGCCTCGATCGAGCTTCCTCATCTCCTTTGATAAGATGAGAGCATCGTAAATGCTCGCTTAGCCGGTAGTTTCCTAAGATGGGCTAGCACGTTGTAGTCCACTTTATTCTCATGCATCTCGGCTTCTTCTCGAATGGGTATTTCTTCCGCCTGGGGTTGGTTCTTCTCGAACAACCACCCGCTTTCCTTTGTCTTTTGGACCAATTCTCGGAGGTAGAACTCTTCCACTTCTTAAGTCGACTTCCGTAATTTCTTCCGAATCTAGTGTCGAGTTTGTCGGTGTCTCCTCCCGAATCGGAATGACCGGCTCTCCTGGATTATCTTCCAAATCGAAGGTTCTAACTCTATCGTAACCGGAGCTCCTCGAAACTCGCGGATAGATCCGTTGCTCGTCGAACTCTCGTAGCCTCCTTGATGGATGCCTTCTTCATCATTTTGATCGTCGAGATCTTGTATGATTTGAGAATTGTTGTTGGTATCGAAATCGACGCCCGGATTGTCGCTAGTTACGTAATCGTTAGAAACGATCAAAACGTAGCCAACGCCATCACCCTTATCATTATATGATCCCGCCGAAGTGAGCAGATAATCATACAAAATCGGAGGTTCGAGGATTTCTCCCCGAATCGGAAACAACTATCCTAGGATAAGCAGCTCCTAGTCTAGCCTTAGGAATCTCGGTCCCCTCTTCTTCGTCAATTTTCTTCTTCTCTTCGATTGTCTCCTCGTCGAGGTGGTTCTTCTATCGCAAGTGATGAGCACTGGCTTAACGGGTCTCGAACTCCGAATTGAAGCTCGCACCGAAGCGGTTCGGATGTTATCTAAAATCTTCTTCGAAGATCTCGTCCAGGCGGTAGTCCATCCATCGTTGGTTGCATATGGGTCTATCGGAATGACGGGATCGGTTGAGATAACATTGACGGAACCTCCTTTCTGGGGTTCCTTCATGTACTCCTTCGGGATTGTTATATTTCCTTTTCGAAGGTTGTCGTTGAGCCAACTTTTGAAGGTAATGCAGTCTTCTATCTTGTGCCCAAGCATCCGATGGTAGGGGCAAAAGTTGGGATCACCTTTCTTGTTGACTTCCTCCGGTCTTTTGGGCTCGGCACTGGAAATCCGGAGTTTTCATTAAGCCGCGGAACATCTTCGGTACCGCTTCATTCTTGAACGGATATTCCCCGCTCGAAGCTCCCTCAATGTACGTTGCGGACGAGACGGTTGTTCATACTCGCGTGAGACGATCGATAGCTGGACCGGGTTCGTCGGTAATTTTGTTGTGGTTCGTCTGCGCCGTTCCTGGTGGTATTTCGCATCGGTTGTTTGCCTTTGTCAACCGCCGCAACGATCCCGGATTTCTTCTCGAAGGTCTTCACCGGCTTCGCTTGTCGGCCTTGTCGGCAAAACTTAATTGCTTCGCCTCTTCTTGCAAGCTTCCGGCCTTGCTTAACAACTTCTCAAAAGTCTTAATAAGTGAATCCCTCGAGGAGAAGTGCTATCGGGCCGTGAATGCTTTTAAGCAAGATGTCGACTGCATGTTGTTCTTGCAGTTGTGGTTCACACTTCATGCTTAAATTCCTCCATCGAAGTATGTAATCTACTAGAGTTTCATTCGGCCTTTGTTTCTCTACCACTAAATCACCTATAGTGATGTGGTGCCGAGCTCCGACAAATCGCTTAATGAAGAGACTCTCTAGCTCCGAGAATGTCTTCACGTAACCGTTGGGTAATTCCGCATACCGGCCGAAGGCGATTCCCGACTGCATCGCTAACGAACCGTCGGAAGAGTAGCGCATCGCTCCCGCCGGCATCGCAACAACCGGCACGAAAGTGTGCAACATGCTCGTCTGGGGTTCCCGGCTCCGTCGAAGGTCTTAAACGAGAGGTGGTACGAAGCCTTTCGGGTATTGGACAACGTCGAATTCTTCGGGTAAGGTCTACCCGTCCGAATGGATGTCCCGTTCTTCGATTGTGCTAAGGCTTCTCGCACTCCGTCGCTTCTACCAAGTTCTTGATATCCTTTTCGTGGATCATACTTCGTGATGTATCCTTTTTAGCCGGTCATCCCCATCGACGGATGTAATCTCCTTTCCTCCGTCTACGATGTGAATGACTTCGGGGGTGTCTCTCATGTGGTTGTACTTCGACTCCGGAGAGTGGCCGAGCTATGGCCATCTCTTCCATCCTCTTCGCCATTCGAGCGATCTCGTCGTCCTTTTCCTCGAAGCCGTCTCTTCATCGGCCCGGCTCCTCTCTTCTGCAACTGCGAGAGCACCTCGAGAAGCCGATGAAGCTCGTGTCTCAACCATGTTGATTTCTGCATATTCATTGTCCATGAATTCCGATGAGTCGATCTCATCTCCGAACTTTCTTCTCTTTCTTTCGCCAACCGTCTGGATGTCGGTTCTCAACTTTTCCATGGCATCTTTTAGCGGAGCTTTCGTGTATCTTCGTGGTTGTCATGCGATGGTTGCCGGGTCCTTTTTTCACGAGTCCCCTTCATCGCAAGAAGCACTTTCTTCGCATTCCAGCCTCCCGGCGAGACTTTCTCTCTCGGGCCGCCGTTTCGGTCTCAATCGCCCCGTAGTGGGACGCCATACCATCTTTCTAGCAGCAGAAGGTCTATGACCGCATGGTCTATCGACCAAATGCTGGAAGGTGGTATCCTCCCTAATCCGTAATCCCGATACTACGACGAGCGGGCTAGCCTTCATTCTCTTGCTTGGCTTTTCTATCATGACGGCGGGTTCTACTCGGGGCCCAAGACGGATTCGACCGGCACCCGCCCTATCCTTCGTAGAATTTCCGACACGGGCAGTTTTCCTTCCTTGCTAGCTTTTCTACCAAAGTTTACAGTCGAGCAAACGGCGTAGTTCTAGTTCTTTTCTTGCGGCTATCGTTGTAGTATGCGGGCTGTGGTAATGTGGCAGCAATCTTGCGAACATTCTCTTCATCCTCTGCGGCGGAGAGGGGATGGAACCCGCTTCCTCCCAAAAGTGGTATGTAGTCAGGCAGGTGGTGTATATTCCGTAGCGGTGTATATTCCCGGCAACTCCGGAATTTCCTCCAGAAGGCAATCTCGGCAGCTTCCGGCTTCCCCGGCGATCCTTCTATTTCTATTTCTTCTTCGGGTCTTTGTCGGCGACGGAATCTTCGAACCGGACCCGATTTCGAAGACGTAAGGTCTTACAGGAAGATCCGTACCCTCCACGGTAACGTGTTTATCATAGTTCGGATTTCTTTCCCTTCGATTCGGCGTAAGTCGGGGTAGGTACGAAACAACTAGACCGATGGGGGTAGTAAGAACGAGTCCTCCCGCGGACGGCAGCACTTCTCCTAGTCGGGACCCTTCGCAGGGAGGAAACTCTTGGGTCGACCTAAGGTCGAACTCGAGCAGTGGTTCCTCGCCTCGGATACCTTGTTCGTCGCTGCAAAGAGGAGACGTCGGTGACCTCGACGTTCGTAGTTTTCGAATCCTCGTCCAAATCGGATGACCTCCATTGTCGGGCAGCTCATCCTTATAGACAGCCGAAGTCCGACCTGTTGGTGAAGGAGAAAATCGGCTTCGGGGCTTCCATTTCACGCAGGTGATTCTCGTCTGTCGAGTCCCAGTTATGCTTCTTTTCTTCGGACGAAAAGAAAGGAATTAAAAAGAGTCCGAACTCATTCTTTGTTCATGTATTTATAAAAAAGAATCATTTGTTAAAAGAATCACTTATTAGAGGGTTTGTTTATTTAGAACGGAATGTTCAAAGGTGTAGAGAAGGTAAGGAATCCGATTCAAAAAGGAAAAGAAAGTCTTAAGCAAGACTTCCCGACTCGAAGGATCATTCCTAAACTTACACCTATTGGGGGTCCACCCCACCTCAGAAATGAGGTGAAAGGATCTCGGAACCTCTCTGTTTAGGGGTGTCTAAACAGTGGCTCCTAAATCCGAGAGAATGTTGGCTATACTTGTTCAAGATAGAAATGAACATAGTATTCCAACGGAAAGAAGGGTAGTTTGATCCACTAAGGACATGAATGCACTACCGATTTTTGAAAGCAGAATCATTTGATTATAATGGAGAGAGGAATTCTCCCCAGTGAGTCGCCGAAGTTGTCGGCATATTTTTAGGTTGTATTGTATTTTAAAGGGGGTCGCCTAACGTAAGTTGTCGGCGAATTTAAATTTTAAATTTGATTTAAATATATATATAATTTAGAAAGTAGTATTTGACTTTGAAAATAATTTTAAATTTGAAAGTTTTAAGATATGAGATTAAACCGATCTCACATCCCAAATAGTTTATATAAATGAGCACCGCACCACAAACCGTGTATCTATCCCTAAGGATAGACACACCGCTCGAGGGTGGGGCTCGATCAAATAAACTAGAAGTTTTGTGACATCCGTTTGGTCCGCGAACCAATTTTATAAGCCGACAAATTCCCCGCTTAATATGAAAGTATTAAACGAGGTTTATATTACTCGGGTTCTTTAAAATTCCTATAAGGGCAAGCCCCTATAGTTAATTACATCTTAAGTGACGGGAATCACCTAAGAAAACTCTCGATAATAACCAATAATTCTGCTCTCAAGAATTTCAAAGTTTAAGGTTTTCGAAAGATTGAATTTTAGAATTTCAATAGGGAATGGATCAAATTTGGAACATTTTGTTTTGTGAATCCAAAGGAAGAAAGGTAGGAGAAATCACTGATTCGAAGTGAACTTCGGTAATTTCCCGACTATCCTATTGTTTGGCTTGAATTTAGGAAAGTCCTAATGTTTATTTAGTATTTCAATCTTGCCAATTTTAATTAATTAGGGCTTATATTTGTATGATAAAATCAAACAAATAGCACAGAAGATGTGAGGGTTTATTGTCGTATCGGACGACTACCTCGGAATCCTAAGACCGGTTAAGGCTTAATTTGCAATGCAAATGCCTAACAAAGAGGTTGAGGATTTATGTTGCATTAGGCAAGCTACCTCGGAGTCCTATGGCTTTGTTGTTTAATTCTAAGAAAGTTTTCTTGAAGTAGGTTCAAGTTTTGTTGATGACGATGGCCGTGCTTCGCCCACCATGCTCCAAGCTCCTTGTTGTTACGAGAGGTTTAGTTTTAGAAATTATAAATCAGGAGATGAGAAAAGTGTTTTGGTTTAGAGAAGTCTTAATTTCCAAGTGTTTTGTATTTTGATTAAAACAAATCTTAAAGTTGATTATAACGACACCTAGGTTAAGATCCCACGGTTCCATCCTTCCGGCATCATTATTTTTATCGGATTCACTTAGTCCGGATGAATTTGCTAAACTCAACTAAATGAGTTCCACACTTTCATTTAGACCAGTGGGAAATCCCGTTAGCAACACGTAGGTTACATCATCCGAGGTATTCCCGATCATCCAACGGACGTTTTAATTTAGTTGCAATTGTAGTTTTGTGTTCCGTTTGTGATTAAATTTTGAGTTGTTTTATATTTTGAAATGTTGTGGCGGTGAATTTTATCTTGCAATGACTTTTAACTTAGTTTTGGTTTCGGTTTTAGGGACTATCCTAAAGGTGTGGGTTTTCATGCAACAGATTGCTTTATCATGCAAGAAAAGTAAAGTGCATCCGTAATAAAGCAAATTGCGAGGAAGTAAATTGCAAGAAAGTAAATTGCAATAAAATAAAAGCGTACCCGGAGGGTCTTCCCGTCATCCCAAGCTACACTTAAAACACAATTAGAATATTTAAGCAAGTTCCTAGGTAAAGCTAAGGGAAAGGTTATGGTTTTCTACCAAATTCCTAATCCTATAGTCTAATCATCTCCTATGACGTCTAGGTTCTTTGTGTTTTTGTTTGAGGACGATTTTCTTCATCAAAGAACAATTAAGTCCAATTGTTCTTATAAATATCCTATCATATTGAGGAAGTGCTTAAGAAGAATCTTAAACATCTTTTCAATATTTCTAGGATTGTTTTAAGTCCAAATGAATTTAATTATATAAATGAATCAATCGTCCGAGGTTTTCAAGTTTTGTTAACTTGCCCGATGAATTAAGACATTTGAATATCTTATGAGTGAAGTAGCACTTCATTTAATGTTTCATTTAGGAGTTATAATAATCAAAGCTTTCAAGGGTAAATTAGTATTTAAATGATTTGATTTAAGTTAAAGGGTTTAAATTTGGAATAGTGTTCAAGTTGCTTTAGATTTATTTTGAATTCTTTATGTCTTAGGTGACGTTATATTTAATTCAATTTATTTTAATTGAGTTTTAATTTTACTTAATTTAATTTAATTTGATTTGATGTTTAATTAATTTGATTTGATTTAATTTAAATTAATTTTTTAATTTAATTTAATTTAATTTAATTGTTTAATTTAATTTAATTTAATTATTTAATTTAATTTAATTTAATTTAATTTAATTTAATTTAATTGTTTAATTTAATTTAATTTAATTATTTAATTTAATTTTAATTTAATTTAATTTATAATTTTAATTGAGATTTTAAAAGAGTTTAATGATTTAATTAAGTCTTTTAATATTTTAAATTTGAGTTATCATTTTAATTAAGAGTTAAATGTTAATGATATAATTAGTTTAGGGATTTTTTAAATTAAAGAATAAATCTCTTCCTAATAAATATCCCTTATTTTAATAATTCCAATTTTATTATTCTTCCAAATTTAATCTATTATTTAATTAAAGTTTAATTATTTTAAAATTTGTTTAATGAGTTTCTACCCTTTAATTATTTAAATTTCAATCATCCAAATCAGATTAAGATCAAATGTTTTACTTGTTGATTTTTTTATTAAACCTAAAGTTTTAATTAAGGGTTGAAAGTTTAATTACCATTTTACCCCTTAAGCTTAATAATTTCATAACTCACTAAATTGAACTTAAATGAACTTGAAATTTTTATGTGACTTCACTTATATGTCAATAAAGACATGAGAGGAGAAAATGTGATTTTTCTGTATTTAATTTATTTATATAATTATTTTTGGTGGAAAATAGAGATTTTCAAGGAAAATTTGATAACATGACCAAAGGAAAGTTTCTGTCCTTAAGAAAATTAGGGGACATTTCTAATGACCAGAGAAGCACTTGGACCAATTTTGGTGATTTTTTGAATTATATTATTTTTATTATAATTATTTTGAGTTTTGGAGTGTTAATTAATTTAAAAATAAAATAAATGTTAAAAAATGGATTTTATATTTTCTAAAAATCTCTCTGATATCAAGGAAACCAGAGAAACAAATTTTGCAATTTTCTGATTTTTCTATGATTTATTATAATTATTTTAGTGAAAATGCTAGAAAATACATTTTTTTTTAATTTTAAAATTACCCTAGTGCTTTAAAATTCAATATCTCACTAAATAGACCTAGGAAAAATGTGGGATTTGTTCCTAAGTGATTAAAATTCAAAATGTGACATTTCGGTGAATTTTATTATTTTTGTGATTTTTATTATTTTTTTATTTTTTAATTATTAAAAATATTAAAGTATTATTAAAAAATCAACTTTTTTAGAAAATTGAAATTTTAATTTTCTTAGGTTCCCCTGATATCAGAGAGGCTCCAAAACCAATTTGGTGAATTTTTGAAAAGTATTTTAAAAGTTATGAATTTTTAAAGCTTAAAATGGCTAAGTGACTTAATCAAACCCAATTAGTGGGGCTAACCAAGTCCAATTGACTTCAAATTTTTATGGTGGGTTCCTCTGATCCTAAAGGTCAGTGGAGAATTAATTTCAAGTCAATTTGATGCCTGGTTAATTCTAATTAATTAAAGACCTATTTTGGGTGTTTAAGCCAATTAGGGTTGTTTTAAATGAACTAAGTCAAAACCTATTTTTTCTAGGGTTTTCTGGTCATAAGGAACATCACCAAATTTTCCTAGAATTTATTTCACAACATGCTATTTACTGGAATTAAAATACTCAAAACGGTGACTCGAACTTGAAAAATCAAGAACTCTTCATAGGGATGGCCTCCGACTTTGGAAAATTCAGGGAATGTTCCCAAATTCAGAGGCTTCAAAAGCCCTATGGTCTCATGCCATGGTGAATTGTATGCATGCATGGAGAATTAAAACAATGCAGAGAGTAAATAAATTATAAAAAATAAAATATTTGATGAAATTAAGTGATTTCTTTTCCACATTATTCTCCTCTCTTTACTCGAGCAAGAGGGTATTTTTATTTTATTTTTCTGATTTTTCTACACGAGAGATATGAATTTTTGAAGTTTAGGGAATTAAATAAATTAGAAAATCCCTAATTTTCTACTTATCCGAGTCGGCGCCGGCGCATCCTCGGCAGCTCGAAAGGCCACGCGGCGCGCTCCCATTCGACGCCGCCACCCGAGTCGGCAGCCCGGGCCCCGCGGTTCTCGTACCGTCTCCTCGGTCCGACGCGATCCTGGCCGTCCGTGCGCGCGTGTATTGAATGGACGGCATCCGTTCATCGTCCCCAAGTGTTCTCACTCGAGAGCCGTCCACACTAAATCCACTAAGATCTCACTCGATTCTCAATGGATTTTTACGTTCTTATACTCTATGGATTCGTCTTGAAGAGACGAACACATCTATACGGTTAACATGCATTGAAATTAAAGCATTTGAAATGGAAAATCTCCAGAAGCTCGGGATGAAGAGTTAGCTCATACCTTGGCTCAGAGAAGTGTGGCTTCAATCTGAGAGTTGTTGCACCTTCGATTGGGTCCCGCGAAGCTCCGGATGAAGTCTCCTGGTCGCAGTGAATTTTCCGGATATGATTTCGACCAAGCCCGATCACAAAGCTTGGAGGTTGGAGCAACCGGGTGGCTCTGGAGATGGGGCTTTTGATGGTGGACACCTTCTCTTGGTCTCGGTGAAGGTGTAGAGCCAATCAATCTGGGAATTGGCTCACTCGTGGAGAAGTGTCCCGGTTTTGGGTGGAATTTCAACTCCGAAATCGAGCTTACGCAGGAGAAATGGCAGGGGGATTTCACGGGGGATCAAGTGCTCTAAGAATGGAGAAGGGTCTGGAACAATTTTGGCAGAGTTTTGGCAAGGTTTGTGCTTCTTCTTGCTCATGGCCGAGAGGGGTGGAGTTTAAATAGAGTTGGCTGGGGGGCCTCCCAGGGGAGTTAGGGCTTGGGATCAGCTTGCTGCGGTGAGGAGAAGATCGACCATGGTAGCCACTCGGGGATGGGGCAGCTCAGCAAGTGAGAATTTCAATGTTGGCTCACATGTGAGCTCTCGGCCATGGTGTTTTCCGGTGGCCAGTGGCCGGCCGGCCGGCAATGGTCACCATCTTGGTCGAGTGGGTCGTGGTCGGGGTTTAGTTTAGTGCATTGGCAAATGCCATGTGTAAAGTGGTTGAATCAAAGTAGAAAGGGAAGGGGCCATTTTAGCTTATTTTGGTCAACCCATGCAAATGGGTTGGGTGCACCTCCCCAAGACCCGGTTTTGGGTCGAGGAGGTCGGGTGGGTCAACCTCCCATGTGTGGTGGAGTCTCCATCAAGGATTAGAGTGGCAAATCATGGTTTAGAGTGTGACATGCTTAAGGTAAAAAAGGCTTAAGGGAGGCTTAAGAAAGATCCCCTCTTCTTGCCATAAATGGACTAATGACAAGTCAAAGCCCTCATGGCTTCATGTGGCTCTGAGAATGGCTTGTTCATGGCTCCATTTGGCTTGGGAAAAGGTTGGCTTATTTCATGAAAAAGGGTTTTAGAAATATTTGGCATTTAGGGGGTAATTTGACATGTGGCTTGATTTGGAATGGTTTAATTGATGATTTTGCAACTTAGGGGTGATTTTGATCAAATGGATGATGAGGGGAAGTGTCATGTGGGCTTTAGGATGATTTGGGCTTTTGAATTTTGAAGGAAATGGGCTTTTAGGAGGGTTTAAGGGATGGGCCCTTAAGTTTAAAAATGAATTTATGGATGGGAATTTTCTAAAGAGGTTGGGCCAAATAATTGTTGGGTTTAGCTCATGGATGTGTCATGAGTGATTTGAAACAAATTTGGGGTGATTTGGATTTGAATTGGGTCGAATTTGGGTTAGGTTTGGGTTTAGGTCAAAAATGGGCCTTTTAACCTTGGGTTGAGTTTGAGTGGGGTTTGGGTTCAAATTTTGGGCAAATCATGTTAGGGTTTTGTTTGTGGGAATGTTAAGGAAGATTTAGAAAAGATTTGAGGTTAATTGGAGTTGAATTGGGTGAGTTTGGGTTAAGTTTGGGTCATGGGTCCAAATCGGGCTTTAAGGCCAAAAGTGAGATTGGATCCAAATGTCAATCAAATTGGACTTGGATTTGGTTTAAATTGGTATTGGGAATGTTGAATTGAAGTTTAGAATTGAATTGGGCCAGAATTTGGGTCAATTGGATAGGTTTGGTTTAACATCGGGTTCACTTTGGGTTAAAATGGGTCGATTTGGGGGTTTTGACAAAAGTAGGGTAAATTGACAAAATTGGCCCATGGTGTAGTTGGACAAAATGAAATTGGGAATATTTAGGATTTTCTGGAATTTTCTGGGAATTTTCTGAATTTTTGGATTTTTAGGCCAAGAAGGGTATTTTGGGTATTTGGAGGGTATTGGGGGTATTTTTGGAATCTTTGGTATTTTTGGGTATGGATGATCAATTTGAGTGATGTGGAGATGTTTGGGATTGATTTTGGAAAATTTTGGGTAATATGGAAATTTTGCAAAAATTTGGTAATTTCGAGAGTTTTGGGTAGGTTTAGTAGGTGTAGGGTCTCGGGGTCAAAAATTGAAAATTTGGGAAATTGAAGATTGGGTGAACCTAGGTGGAAAGAAATCATTTTGGTTGAGCCATGAAGCCATTTCAAGCCCATATGAGCCATGAAAGGACTCATTTGAGGCATTCACTATGTTGTTCCTAACCCTCTTACGCAAGGGCTTAGGGGTTAAGGACCATCCATGTGAATCACCTACATGAGTCAGGAGGTTAAGTTGGGTATGGGTGTGGTTTTAGGAAGTGTGTGGAAATGTAGTGTGTAAGTGTAGTGTAAGTCAGCCCTTCACCTGCGACTGGGCCACCTGTGGCGCTCCTAAGGCCAAAGAGTCCTATATGAACTCATCCTTTAAACTTCCACATTCGATTTCAACCCTCTAGGTGATTAGGGGTCTATAGTCAAGTTTGTGGAGTTTGCGGGGAGTTTAGAAGTGGTTTGAATTTCTAAAAGGCGGGTCCCAATTCTAGTCCTCTAAGATAGTCAAAGGAAAAGCCTAAGGCTAGATCCTAAGCACTAAAAAGAAGAAGGGAAGACCTCATCAAAAATGAGGTCAACAGCGACAAAAAGTAAATTTAAACTAATCATGTTAGATTGAAATTAACTAAACCAAAGTCTAACTAACATAGCATGTTTCAGCTAAGGAATATAAAAATGTTCTTCAAGACCTAAACAAAGTTGTAACACAAACATAAACACACAATTCAAATACAATCACAAATGATAAATGAGGTCAATTCTTCCTTTATCTCATCGCATCTCACTAATTTACTTCCAATTTCTAACGGAATCACTACACTAGTAAATTAGGTACTTTAAAATGATTTTATAGATTATAATCCCAAAGATAAGATTATCCCTAATAAATTGGTTTCTGGACACCAATCTCAGGTATCATCTAATCCTTATAATTAATCACCTTTAACAGTTATAAAGATAGTGTAAGATCATCCTAATGTTATTCATCAAATAGGTTCGCGACTCCTACCTAATGAAAATAAGTTGTAGATAAGAAGTAACAAATTAAGATGAAACTATCAATGTTCAAAATTCTTGATTTCTCTTGTAAAACTCAAGTCTGGGTGAGACCCAAGTCATAGTGGACTCATTAATTCAACTACTACAAGAGATCAATTCTAGCCATAATAAGAAGTTACGGAATCAACTCACTCATGACACACAAAGATCAAATTAAACTACTAAAAATCTAAACATCTACTAACATCAAAAATCAAACTGATAATCCATAATTACACATAAAGATCAAGTCAATCTACTCTAAAGCAAACACAATACAACACTAACAATCATGACTCTCAAGCATACTAAATCAAAATACACTGATAACTATGGGTTGCCTCCCATAAAGAGCTTGGTTTAACGTCATTATCCCGACAAATGATTCCTCCTGGATCAAAATTCCATTTAAGTAATCCTCGATCAATCGCCCAATCATTTCCAGATCCAGGGATTCCTACAAAATTCTCAAATTTTAATTTTTTATTCAGCTCTTCCTTTTCAAATGGATTTATATCATTGTTCCTCATATTTCTTTCTAGATCCAATATTCATCTCTTGATTTTGTCAATCTGCATATTAATATCATCCTTGAAATTTATAAGAAATAAATCTTTATAAGATACTTCAATATCTCCCAAATTTTGGATCCGATTCTCTTTAAATAATTCAGATTCAGGATCAAATTCTTCTATGTCACTCTTATGATTCAAGTTATCTTCCAATTCTTTTCCTTTATAATTATTAAATGATTGAGGATCTATCTTAGTTGAGGAAACAGGTTTTTTTAATTCCTTAGGAATTTCTTCCAATGGTCTTCCAATATCCTTATCCTCTTTTCTCAACTCAAAGTTCTTTTGAAATTTATCCTCAAATTCTCTTCTAAGTCCTAGTTCAATAATTTTATCTTGTTCATCATTCAATTCAGGTTTTTCTTGTGATTGAGTCACATCTAAAGATATAAAGACTGGTAGTGTAGATGAATTATCTAAAAAGATAGACTTTAAAATTTTATGTGGTACATCCATCTTAAGTTCATGAGATCTTTCAACAAATGGAATTAAAAGTTTACTATTTTTGGTAGCATCCATCATTTCACACCTCTCCAGAACATACATACAGTCTTCTTTACATAAAATTTTTAACTCATCATGAAAGTCTATTTCATTCTCATCTGTAAACATACTCTCAAAACTTTCTTGGATATGATCTTTACTTAGATAATGAATTTCATCCATCCAAAAATAATCATCATCTTTTCTCTCAGCTAGATATTTCACAGTCTTTAATACATCAAAAGTGACTTCATGGTCATTAATATTCATAGTCAACTTTCCTTTTTGCACATTTATCATAGCTTGTCCAGTAACAAGGAAAGGTCTCCCTAAAATAATTGGAATATCTTTATCTTCCTCCATATCTAATACAATAAAGTCCAAAGGAAAGATAAATTTATCCACTTTAACAAGCACGTCTTCTATAACTCTTTTGGATAAATGATAGATCGATCAGCTAACAGAAGGGTTATAGTAGTGGGAGAAATATCGATTAAACCTAACCTTCTAAATATAGATAGAGGCATCACATTAATGCTCACTCCTAAATCACATAAAGCTTTTCCACATAATTGTTCTCTAATTGCACAAGGAATTGTAAAGCTACAAGGATCTTTAAATTTTCGAGGAAAATTTTTCTGAAGTATAGCGCTGCACTCCTCACTTAGTGCAACTCTCTCATAATCCCCAAATTTCCTTTTCTTGTTTAATATATCCTTTATAAACTTTGCATAACTTGGCATTTGTTCCAAAGCTTCAGTGAAAGGAATATTTATCGTTAACTTCTTAAGTACTTTCATGAACTTTAAAAATTTTTTATCCAACTCATGCTGTCTAAGTCTTTGAGGAAATGGAGGTGGTGGTCTTTCTAAATTGATTTTAGTTGGAGATATTAATTTTTCTAGATCCTTAGAAACATGTTCTTCAGGTCTTTTAATTTCCTTTGTTTCTCTCACACAATCTTTTTCTTTTCTAACCACATCCTCTATATCTCTTCTACTTTTTAATTGGGCAGCTTCTATTTGTTCATTAGTGTTCTTTTTAGGGTTGATCTTAGTGTTGCTAGGAAGTGTTCCTTGGTGTCTATTATTAAGTGAATTAGCAATTTCTCCCAGTTGATTCTCTATGTTTCTAATCACAGCATTTTGACTTTACAACTGGTTTCCCATTTGTAATACCACTTCTTCCATAGTCATTTTCTTATCCTCAAATTGTTGATCATTGTTAGAGTCTGGTGGATAAGAAGGTCTATAGTTTGTGTTCCCCTGATTATTCCAACTTCCATTATGATTTGCATGATTATTTTCCCATTTTAGGTTTCCACCATTAGTAGTATGATTCCAGTTAAATTTATGATGGTTCTCCCAATCTGGGTTGTAAAAGTTAGAGTACGGGTTGTTTATAGTATTTAAAGTCTCATATAATAATTTAGAATCAATCATATGCCCTAACGAACTTTCCTCACTTACAGGAGTAAATTGAGGTTGGTTAATTCCAAATTGGTCCAACTTCCTTGATATCGCAGCAATCTGAGATGCAAGAATTTTAATAGTATCCGTATCATGAACACTAGCTATATTTTTATGATTTACCCTTGTAGAGGGCCATTGAAATTCATTTGTAGTCATTTCTTCAATTAATGCATACGCTTCATCAAATGATTTGGACATTAATGATCCACCAGCGGTAGCATCAATTATAGACCTAAGGGATCCTACTAACCCATTATAAAACGTTTGAATTATTAACCACTCGGGCAGAGCATGATGTGGACACTTTCTTAGGAGTTCCTTAAATCTTTCCCAGGCTTCGTATATTGATTCTCCTTCATATTGACAAAATGAGATAATATCATTTCTAAGTTTAGTAGTCCTTGAAGCTGGAAAATACTTAGCTAGGAATTTCTCATTTAACGCCTCCCAATTTTTAATAGAACCAGGTGCTAATGAGTATAACCACATTTAAGCCTTATCCCTTAGTGAGAAAGGAAAAAGCCTTAGTCTAACAACATCGTCTGACATGCCATTATAACGAAATGTAGCACAAAGTTATAAAAAATTTGATAAGTGTAAATAGGGATCCTCCAAAGGAGTTCCCCCAAACTGATTGTTCTGCACCAGTTGGATAATCTCAGGATTTATTTCAAATGAGTCAGCTTCTACGACAGGGTTTTGTATACTTAAGTGAATTTCATCTGTCGTAGGATTTACATAATCTCTCAATGAAGTATGATGATTTTCCAAGTTATTATCATGAAAGTTTTTCATTTCCAATTCTAGTTTTTCGAGTCCTTTCTGTATTTTTATTTTTTTTATTTCCTTCAAATACGGGATCATAAGGCACAAGTCCTACAGATCCATTGTTTCACATATTTAATACAACAAATAATACATTAACAATTAAACAAATAAAAGATGAAATATACTCAACACAACAAAATATTTTCACGAACACCATATTTTTCACACAAATAGTTTTTTCACAACACTTTTTCATATAAAAACACTTTCACACAAAACAGTTTTTACGACACTACAGTATTCCAAGTCTAAGCCTAATTACTTCAAATAAAATTCTCCTAAAGTTCTTACCGAAGCTTCCCCAGCAACGGCGCCAAGAACTTGACTCGAACCGCAATTACGTAGTAAATTAACTTCCAAAAGATGGCCAAAAACTTAACCCGATTTATAAATAGTGGCTAGTGTGCAAAATCTTAAATGATATAAAAATTAGAAAATATTTTACACACTAGGGGTACTACGCAAGTATATGTATCGTTTCAAGTAATATAGAGTTTTCTTTAAAAACCCCAGTATCGATCCCGCGAGGAAGTGAAGTAAGAAGTCTTTAATCAAATTCTAGTTTACTACTAATAGTCCTTAGTTTGGAATGTCGATTAAAATTGTGTTTTATCTAGCAACTACTCCTAAATGTAAGTGTTAAATGTAATAGTAACTATAACTAAATGCAAATAATAATTCTAAAGATAACCCTTTTTATATGGATGGGTTGGCTGAATTTTGAGATAATAAAATCTATTATTCTTAGGTAATGAATTAGATAAAGTTTAGGAATAAGATGCATTTAATATTGTATGTGCCAAATAGGAGCAATCCTATTCTTTACCCTTTGGTCCATGCATAAAGAACATTGACTAATCCTATGCTTGGTTACTGAATCTGCGGCTAGGTTGGGAGGATACTGACTCTCACTTCTGAGCTCCCATGTTCCCCTCGCCTGAGGGCTAACATCGACACTTTAGCACCCAAACGACAGGACCGAATTGAGGATTTTAGCCTGTCACTCTAAAATCTCCAATTCTACGCCCGATTAATAATATTTTCCTATTTATTTGCATTCAATTTCCATGAACTTCACCATCCATGGAATTTGAATGTGGTTCCACTTTGTTGAGAATTACTTATTCTCTTTCAGGACTTAACGCAATTATAACGAATTTTAACACTACAATAGGCCCTTATTGCAATGTAAATGAAGTGCAAGTAAGAACCATCACATTTGTAATTAAATTTACTTCTACCATGCATCACAAAATCCTAAACATGATTTCTACTTATTGCAAAAGAAAAGTAAAAGGAAAACAATGGCATAATCTTCTTATGCCACTATTTTCAAAGAAGAAGAAAGAGTAAGAGAGATACATCATAAAACATGAAGAAAACACAAAGGAAACTTCATTTAACCAAAGCAAATCCACTATGCAAATGTTTACCAAATCATAAGATAATGAAGAACAATACTTAGCTTTTTCTCTTTGAAAGAAAGACGAACATCTCTCCCATAAAGTCTCCCGGCGATCCATGCAATGCTAGCGAAATCCCTTACAAATTCTCTCAAAATCTCCTCTCCAATCTTTCCAAAAGGGTAGAAATCTACATTTCTACTCTTAATCTAAGAATCCTAAACATTCCTCTAAGTTTTTCTCTCCTTTCCTCTATTGTTTCTCACTTTTTTCTAACCTATATTCGCCATTTTAAAGAGTATGGACGAAGTTTGAAGGGTTTCCATAAGCACCCCTTTGAAAAAGCGTCCAAATACGTCGAATATTGGCCCAAAACCGCCAAAAGTCGGTTCATGGTCATCCGGGCCGTTGTCGGAGGGTTCAAGGCCGCTGTCGGCGGCCTTTTTGGCCATTTTCCGGCTGTCTCGGGAAAATCTCGCAGTCGGCGAGATCGATCTCGCCGTCGGTGATCAGGCTGCTGCGCGGCTCCACCGTTTCGCTCCGTTTCAACTCTGTTTCGCTCCATTTCAGTTGCACTGCATTCGTAACAGATAGCCTTATCAAAAGGTGTCAGGGCAAAATTTCACTTCTTGCTCGTTTTTGCTCAAAATTGCACTGTTTTTGTTTCCTTTTGCTCTAATCACCATTTCTTATACCTAAAACCAATCAACATACAAAATACCTTCCTTTAAAGTGTAATATCATCAAAAATAAGTAAAATGATATAGTAAAAAACGTATATATTTTAGGTGTGTCAAGAGGATGCAACAAATGAATTACGAGCAATTATATGACAACGAGATGAACAAATCAGTCGTCTTGAGAAAAAAATGGAAGAGTTGGTAACAGCTTTACAAAATCCACTAACAAATCCATCACCAGCCATTGAAATCATCAGACCAGAGGCTATCCACATTTTAGAAGACAGAGGAGAGCCAATAGATGTTGAAGAAGGCACTCAGAAGAGAAAGGAATCCCCTCATAGTGGAATTCCAAAAATGATTTTACACAACTTATACAACAAAAGATAAAAGAAACTATGGCTCTGGATCATTAATTCCAAAGGGTATACCATATCCAGAGGAATTTGATTCTGTCAAATACCCTAAAGGTTTCATTCCTCCTATCTTTAAAATGTTTGATGAAACTGGTAATCTTCGACAACATTTAGCACACTTCAGAGCACGCTGCTGCAATGCAGGGGGAAGTGACACTCTTTTATTCCGTTAATTTGTTAACAGTCTCACGGGAGTTGCCTTTAACTGGTATGCGGAACTTCCTAATGGATATGTTAAAACTTTTGTAGAGCTTAAAAGTCTCTTCATTCAACGATTTGCTGGAGCTCAACATCATACTACAATTTTTGATATAGTAGTAGAAAAGCAGAAATCAGGAGAAAGCTTTGTGGATTACTTTTTGCACTGGAGAAATCTCAGTATGAAATGTGAACCACAACTTCAAGAACAACACGCTATTGAAATCCTGCTTAAAAATATTCATAGTCCTATAGCATTTATGCTTAAAGGATTTACAATAAAACCTTTTGAAAAATTACTCAGTAAAGCTACCAATCTTAAAGAAGAAGCTAAGTAGATGAGTGTAACGTAAAAGACTGAAAAGACAAAGACTGTCAAGACATTTGAAAAGAAACCATGAAATGTTGTAGAGAAGGGTAAACAAGTGATGCAAGTTTAACCTGAACAAAATAAACAACAACAAAATCCGTCAACATCACAAACATCTCCGTAATTACAACTTCAACAACCGATCCCAATACCGGCAGATAGAAGAACAATGGCCGAAAGAATGAATAAAGAATATTCATTTAAAACGGAAGCTATCGGCAAAATATAGAGTAGCTTGCTTAAAAAACCATAATTTAAGCTACCAGAAGCTAAGAGGCCAGCAGAAGAAGACATGAAGGACAATCCCAATTATTGTCCTTATCATAGAATGCTCGGACACTAGATTGAAGAATGTTTTATCTTCAAAGATTGGTTAGAGCACAACTTTAAAGACGGAAATATAGTAATCCCAGAAGAATATTTGAAAGAACCTGACAACGGTTTAGTCAATATGATTTTGGCGAAAAAATTAAATCCAACAACATGAACAAAGACACACTGTTCGAAGTAAATCTTCTGACGAGATTGTCGGCATATTTTTTAGGTCGTGTGTTATTTTAAAGGGGGGGTCGCCTAACAGAAGCTGTCGGCGAATTTTTAATTTAATAAATAATTTGAAAAGTAGTATTTGATTTTGAAAATAATTTTAAATTTGAAGGTTTTAAGATATGAGATTAAACCGATCTCACATCCCAAATAGCTTATATAAACGAGCACCGCACCACAAACCGTGTATCTATCCCTAAAGATAGACACACTCGCTCGACGGTGGGGCTCGATTAAATAAACTAGAAGATTTGTGACATCCGTTTGGTCTGCGAACAAATTTTATAAGCCGACAAAATTCCCACGCTTAATATGAAAACATTAAACGGAGTTTATATTACCTGGGTTCTTTAAAATTCCCTATACGGGCAAGCCCCTATAGTTAATTACATCTTAAGTGACGGGAGATCACCTAAGAAAACTCTCGATAATAATCAATAATTTTGCTCTCAAGGATTTCAAAGTTTAAGTTTTCAAGGGATTGAATTTTGGAATTTCAATAGCGAATGAATCAAATTTGGAACATTTTGTTTTGGGAATCCAAAGGAAGAAAAGTAGGAGAAATCACAGATTCGAAGCGAACTTCGGTAATTTCCCGACTATCCTATTGTTTGGCTTGAATTTAGGAAAGTCCTAATATTTATCTAATGTTTTGATCTTGCCAATTTTAGTTAATTAGGACTTATATTTATATGATAGAATCATACAAATAGCCTCGAAGATGTGAGGGTTTATGTCGTATCGGACGACTACCTCGGAATCCTAAAACCGGTTAGGGCTTGATTTGCAATGCAAGCGCCTAACGAAGAGTTGAGGATTTTTGTTGCACTAGGCAAACTACCTAGAAGTCCTATGGCTTTGTTGTTTAATTCTAAGAAGGTTTTGCTGATGACGATGGCCGTGCTACCCACCATGCTCCGAGCTCCTTTGTTGTTGCAGAGGTTTAGTTTTAGAAATCATAAATCAGGGGATGAGAAAAGTGTTTTGGTTTAGAGAAAATCTTGGTTTCCAAGTGTTTTTTATGTTTTAATTAAAACAAATCTTAAAGTTGATTATAACGACACCGGTTAAGATCCCACTGCTCCATCCTTCCGGCATCATTATTTTTATCGGATTCACTTAGTCCAGATGAATTTGCTAAACTCAACTGAATGAGTTCCACACTTTCATTTAGACCGTGGGAAATCCCGTTAGCAACACGTAGGTTACATCATTCGAGGTATTCCCGATCATCCAACAGGACGTTTTAATTTAGTTGTAATTGTAGTTTTGTGTTCCGTTTGTGATTAAATTTTGAGTTGTTTTATATTTTGAAATGTTGTGGCGGTGAATTTTATCTTGCAATGACTTTTAACTTAGTTTTGGTTTCAGTTTTAGGGTCTATCCTAAAGGTGTGAGTTTTCATGCAACGGTTTTTTATCATGCAAGAAAAGTAAGTGCAATGCGATTAAATAAATTGCAAGAAGGTAAATTGCAAGAAAGTAGATTGCAATAAAATAAAAGCGTACCCGAGGGTCTTCCCGTCATCCCAAGCCGCACTTAAAACACAATTAGAATATTTAAGCAAGTTCCTAGATAAAGCTAAGGGAAGGGTTATGGTTTTCTACCAAATTCCTAATCCTATAGCTAATCATTTCCTATGACGTCTAGTGTCTTTGTGTTTTGGTTTGAGGACGATTTTCTTCATCAAAGAATAATTAAGTTCAATTGTTCTTATGAACATCCTATCATATCGAGGAAGTGCTTAAGACAAATCTTAAACATCTTTTCAATATTTTCTAGGATTGTTTTAAGTCCAAATGAATTTAATTATACAAATGAATTAATCGTCCGAGAATTCAAGTTTTGTTAACTTGCTTCGGTGAACTAGGACATTTGAATATCCTATGAGTGAAGTAACATTTCATTTAATGTTCTATTTAGGAGTTATGATGACTAAAGCATTTGAGGGTAAATTGGTGTTCAGATGGTTTGTGATTTAGTTTAATTTCAATTAATGGGTTTAAATTTGGAATAGTGTTCAAGTTGCTTTATATTTAATTTCTTTCGTTTTAGGTGATGTTATATTTAATTCAATTTAATTTAATTTAATTGAGTTTTAATTTAATTTAATTCAATTTAGTTCAATTTAATTTGATTTGATGTTACATTAATTAATTTGATTTGATTTAGTTTTAATTTAATTTGATTTAATTTAATTTAATTTAATTTAATTTGATTTAATTTAATTTAATTTAATTTAATTTGATTTAATTTAATTTAATTTAATTTAATTATTTAATTTAATTTAATTTGATTTAATTTAATTTAATTTAATTTAATTTGTTTAATTTAATTTAATTTAATCTTTAATTTAATTTAATTTTTAATCTTAATTTAATTTAATTTAATTTAATTTAATTTATTTAATTTAATTTAATTTTAATTTAATTTTATTTTTTAATTTTAATTGAAATTTTTAAAAGAGTTTAATAATTTAATTTTAGTTTAATGATTAAGTCTTTTAATATTTTGAATTTGAGTTATCATTTTAATTAAGAATTGAATATTAATGAGATAATTAATTTTGGGATTTTTAAATTAAAGAATAAATCTCTTCCTAATAATATCCCTATTTTAATAATTCCAATTTTATTATTCTTCCAAATTTAATCAATTATTTAATTAAGGTTTAATCATTTTAAATTGTTTAATGGGTTTCTACCCTTTAATTATTTAAAATTCAATCATCCAAATCAGATTAGGATCAAATATTTTACTTGTTAATTTTTTTATTAAACCTAAAGTTTTAATTAAGGGTTAAAAAATTTAATTACCACTTTACCCTTTAAGCTTAATAATTTCATAACTCACTAAATTGAATTCAAATGAACTTGAAATTTTATGTAACTTCACTCATATGTCAATAAAGACATGAGAGGAGAAAATGTGATTTTTCTGTATTTAATTTATTTATATAATTATTTTTGGTAGAAAATAGAGATTTTCAAGGAAAATTTAATAACATGACCAAGGGAAAGTTTCTGTCCTTAAGAAAATTAGGGGACATTCCTAATGGCCAGAGGACCACTTGGACCAATTTTGGTGATTTTTTGAATTATATTATTTTTATTATAATTATTTTATATTTTGGAGTGTTAATTAATTTAAAAAATAAAATAAATGTTGAAAAATGAATTTTATATTTTTTAAAAATCTCTCTGATATCAAGGAAATCAGAGAAACAAATTTTGCAATTTTGTGATTTTTCTATGATTTATTATAGTTATTTTAGTGAAAATGCTAGAAAATACATTTTTTAATTTTAAAATTACCTTAAAGCTTTAAAATTTAATATCTCACTAAATAGACCTAAGAAAAATGTGGGGTTTGTTCCTAAATGATTAAAATTCGAAATGTGACATTTTGGTAAATTTTATTATTTTTGTGATTTTTATTATTTTTTAATTATTAAAAATATTAAAATATTATTAAAAATCAACTTTTTTAGAAAATTGAAATTTTAATTTTCTTAGGTTCCCCCGATATCGTAGAGGCTCCAAACCAATTTGGTGAATTTTTGAAAGGTATTTTAAAAGTTATGAATTTTTAAAGTTTAAAATGACTAAGTGGCTTAATCAACCCAATTAAGTAGGGCTAACCAAGTCCGATTGACCTCAAACTTTTATGGTGGATTCCTCGATCCTAAAGGTCGATGGAGAATTGATTTCAAGTCAATTTGATGCATGGTTAACTCTAATTAATTAGAGACCTATTTTGGGTGTTTAAGCCAACTAGGGTTGTTTTAAATGAACTAACTCAAAACCTATTTTTCCTAGGGTTCTCTGGTCATAAGGAACATCACCAAATTTTCCTAGAATTTATTTCACAACATGCTATTTATTGGAATTAAAATACTCAAAACAGACAACATGAATTTGAAAAATCAATAACTTTTTATAGGATGGCCTCGACTTTGGAAAATTCAGGGAATGTTCCCAAATTCGGAGGCTTCAAAAAGCCCTATGGTCTCATGCCATGGTGAATTGTATACATGCATGGAGAATTAAAACATGCAGAGAGTAAATAAATTATAAAAAATAAAATACTTGATGAAATTAAATGTTTTTTTTCACATTATTTTCCTCTGTTCACTGAGCAAGAGGGTATTTTTATTTTATTTTTTTGATTTTTCTACACAGAGTTATGAATTTTTGAAGTTTAGGGAATTAAATAAATAAGAAAATACCCTAATTTTCTATTTATCCACGCGGCGCCAACTCATCCTCGGCATCTCCGAAACGCCGCGTGTCGCGCTCCCATTCGATGCCGCCACCTGAGTCAGCAGCCCGGACCCCGCGGTTCTCGTACCGTCTTCTGGTCCGACGCCATCTGAGCCGTCCGTCCGTGCGTGTATTGAATGGACGACATCCGTTCATCGTCCCCGAGCATCCTCACCCGAGAGCCGTCCACACTAAATCCCTAAGATCTCACTCGATACTCAATGGATTTTCATGTTCTTATGCTCTATGGATTCATCTTGAAGAGACGAACACATCTATACGGTTATCATGCATTGAAATTAAAGCATTCGAAATGGAGAATCTCCAGAAGCTCGGGATGAAGAATTAGTTCATACCTTTGCTCAGAGAAAAGTGGCTTCGATCTGAGAGTTGTTGCACCTTCGATTGGATCCCAGCAAGCTCCAGATGAAGTCTCCTGGTCTGGTGAATTCTCTAGATGTGATTTCGACCAAGCCCGATCACAAAGCTTGGAGGGCCTGAGCAACTGGGTGGCCTGGAGATGGGGCTTTTGCTGGTGGACACCTTCCCTCGGTCTGGTGAAGGTGTAGAACCAATCAATTTTGGAATTGGCTCACTGTGGAGAAGTGTCCTGGTTTTGGGTGGAATTTCAGTTGGGAAATTGGATTTTATCAGTGGGGATTAGAGAAAATTGACACTGGGGATCAACTGCTCTAAGGGTAGAGAAGGGTTTGGAACAATTTTGGCAGAGTTTCGGCAAGGTTTGTTCAACTCTCTCCCATGGCCGCGAGGGTGAGGGGTTTAAATAGGAGAGGCTCGGAGAGCCTTCCGGGAGGAGTCGAGGCATGGGATCAGCTGCTCCGGTGAGGAGAAGAACAGCCATAGTGACCATTTGGCATGGGGCAGCTCAGCAAGTGGGAATTCCAAACTTTGGCTCCTCCCGAGGTCTCGGCCATGGTGTTTTCCGGCGATCCGAGCGGCTGGTCGGTGAGCATGGGTCACTCTCAGTGTCCAGTGGGTCGGGGTTGGAGGTTTGTGCAATCAATCGGCAATTGCCATGTGTAAAGGCTTTGAATTAAAATGGAATGGGGAGGGGTCATTTTGGCCTTAATTTGGTCAACCCATTGGTTTGGGTTGGGTGCACCTCCCCATGGCTCTGATTTTGGGTCGAGAGGATCAGTTGGGTCGACCGAGGGAGAGTGGTGTGGTCTCTATCCATGATGAGGTGGTTAAACATGGTTTAGTGTGCGACATGCTTAAGGTAAAAAAAGCTTAATGAAAGATTAGGAAAGGGGCCCCTCCTTTTACCATTAATGGCATGGTCACATGTCAAGCCTTCCATGGCTTCATGTGGCTTGTCCATGGCTTGCATGGCTTGTCTTTGGCTTGGGGAAAGTTGAGTCAATTTCATGGAAATGGGTTTTAAGAATTTTGGATATTTTGGTGAAAATTTGCATGAAGCTTGATTTGGAATGGTTTAATTGATGATTTTGAAACTTAGGGGTGATTTTGATTAAATGGATGATGAGGGGAAGTGCCATGTGGGCTTTGGATGGATTTGGGCTTTTGAATGTGGTGAAGTGGGATTTTAGGAAAGTTTAAGGGGAATGGGCTTTTTGATTTTTGGATGGGCATTTGGGTAAAGATTTTGTGAAGAACTTTGTCAAATAAATGTCATAATTGGTTTAGGGATGTTCTATGAAGGGCTTGGAGTCAATTTGGTGTGATTTGGAGTTGAATTGGTTTGAATTTGGGTTTATTTGGTAAGTGGGCCTATGTGGGTCCAAGTGGGCCAAGTTGGGCTAATGTTGGGCTAGAGTTGAAATTGATGTAAAACCAATGTTTAGAAATGTTTATGGGAGTGTTTCAAAGAGGTTTTGACTTTGGTTGGGCTTTGATTTTGGGGTTTGGGCTCATTTGGGTTAGGTTTGGGTTTAGGTCAAAATAGGGCCTTTTAGCTTTGGGTTGAGTTTGAGTGGGGTTTGGGTCTAAATTTTGGGCAAATCATGTTAGTGTTTTGTTTGTGGGAATGTTAGGGAAGATTTAGAAAAGATTTGGGGTTAATTGGAATTGAATTGGGTGAGTTTGGGTTAGGTTTGGGTTATGGGTCCAAATTGGGCTTTAAGGCCAAAAGTGAGATTGGATCCAAATGTCAATAAAATTGGACTTGTATTTGGTCTAGATTGGTATTGGGGATATTTAATTGAAGTTTAGAATTGAATTGGACCAAAATTGGGGT
Organism: Papilionanthe hookeriana x Papilionanthe teres; assembly: GCA_022702705.1. Taxonomy (NCBI): domain Eukaryota; kingdom Viridiplantae; phylum Streptophyta; class Magnoliopsida; order Asparagales; family Orchidaceae; genus Papilionanthe; species Papilionanthe hookeriana x Papilionanthe teres. The sequence continues at coordinate 106,942,908 of CM040428.1, read as the reverse complement.
CAATTGGGTAGGTTTGGTTTGACATTGGGTTCACTTTGGGTTAAAATGGGTCAAGTGGGGGTTTTGACAAAAGTAGGGTAAATTGACAAAATTGGCCCATGGTGTAGTTCGACAAAATGAAATTGGGAATATTTGGGATTTTATGGAATTTTCTGGGAATTTTCTGAATTTTTGGATTTTTAGCCAAGAGGGATATTTTGGGTATTTGGAGGGTATTGGGAGGTATTTTTGGAATTTTTGGTATTTTTGGGTATGGATGATCAATTTAAGTGATGTGGAAATGTTTGGGAATGATTTTGGAGAATTTTGGGTAATTTGGAAATTTTTTGAGAACTTTGGGTAGTTTCAAGGGTTTTGGGTAGGTTTAGTAGGTGTAGGGTCCCGAGGGTCAAGAATTGAAAATTTGGGAAATTGAAGATTGGGTGAATTTGAGTGGAGTGAAATCATTTTGGTTGAGCCATGAAGCCATATCAAGCCCACATGAGCCATGAAGGGACTCATTTGAGGCATTCACTATGTTGTTCCTAACCCTTCTTAGCCAAGGGCTTAGGGGTTAAGGATCATCCATGTGAATCACCTACATGAGTCAGGAGGTCAAGTTAGGTATGGGTGTGGTTTTAGGAGGTATGTGGAAGTGTAGTGTGTAAGTGTAGTGTATAAGTGTAATGTGTGTGTAAGTCAGCCCCTTCACCAGACCAGGCCACCCAGGGCAGTCCTAAGGCCAAAGAGTCCTATAGGAACTCATCCTTTAAACTTCCACATCTGATTTCAACCCTCTAGGTGATTAGGAGTCTACAGTCAAGTTTATGGAGTTTTCAGGGAGTTAAGGAGTGGTTTGAATTTCTAAAAGGTGGGTCCCAATTCTAGTCCTCTAAGATAGTCAAAGGAAAAGCCTAAGGCTAGATCCTAAGTACTAAAGAGAAGAAGAGAAGACCTCATCAAAAATGAGGTCAACAAAGATCCTTATTGAATATTAGGTTACAAAACCTCCCAAGAAAGAGAAGAAAAAGAAAAATAAAGAACCGAAAAGGATTAGAGGTCTTCTAGATATAGGGACTGCAGTTCCTGTTGTATATTTTAGTTCTTATGTTTCTTCGTCTTCTACTACGGTAGTTATATCGGATGAAGGATGAAAAATCCTTGAACCGATGACTTTGTATGACTTCCTTTTTGCTACTATTGTTAATAATAATAATTCCAGATCTACTTACATTCTATCTATTTTGGGGTGATGCTTCTGAAAATGATCATTCAAATTCTAATCCTGTAGACAATACTCAAATCGTACATGATCTCGATCAATCTAAAGACAATCAAAATGATATAAACATTGATGATAACTCTGACAATGACAAGGACTAAAGTGACACTGCTATGCTCCAATTACAAGGAACTCCGATTTCCATAGAATTGGAACCTTCAGACTCTGAGACAAAATAGTTGGACAACCAATTTGAAGAAATAGTTGAAATCAAGTTGAGAAGTGGAAAGATTCTATCTCCTAGAGTGGCTCCACAAGAAAAGGAAAAACAAATAGTCACATCAGAAAAGATCATTCCCCCAATACATTCTCAACTCCGTGAAAAAGATAAGGATGATCTTCATAATAAAGAAGTATATAATGTACTAGCTCATTTGAGGAAGTTACCAGCAAAATTGAGCATCTATGACGCTCTTATGCTTTCCAAAGAAATGAGAGAGTCATTGATAAAAGCACTTTTAGAGCCAGACATTTGCCTAGCTCAACTTGGTAGTACTACTCAGAATGAAGTTTGTCCTTTAGAAGAATCAACAAAGATTACCTTCTCTGATAATGACTTGTTGCTCAGAACAACTGAACATAATCGTCCACTGTATATCACAGTAAATATAAATGACAGGACACTTTCAAGAGTTCTTATCGACCCAGGTGTCTCTATTAACATTATGAATTTAAGAACTCTTGCATATCTGGATATTGATGCATCTCAATTATCAAGAGATATGATGTTACGAGGATATAATCAACAAGGAGAAGGAGCTCTTGGATCAATAACGCTTCTCCTAAAGATAACTGACTTGACGACAACGACAAAATTCAATGTCATTGATTCTGATACCTATTTTAATGCCTTATTTGGTAGACCATGGCTTCATGATCACAAAATGGTTCCTTCTTCATTACATCAATGTATAAAATATTTACAAAAAGGACAGGAATGTTGTATTTTACGAGATTTGCAACCGTTTTCGATCCATGAAATCGGTATACATGAAGATGCAGGATATTATGCTTCTAAAAGAAAACAATATTCTCCAAAGAGACAATGGTGGATATGAAAGAAAAAGACAAAGAAAAGAAAATAAACGGAAATGATCATTTTTCTTCAATAAAGATAAAAGGACTTAATTCCCATCAAACTCATACTCGAGGACGAGGGAAAGAAGATCCAATTGTCACAATGAAGAAACCATTGAAGTTCAAAATTCACCTGGACTCTGAGAAAGATACAAAAGAAGAAACGACATCAGTGGTTTTAAAGGAACCTTAATTCAAAATATCTCTAAAAGAAGAAGACAGAGAAAAAATTTGAATCTATGTATGATAAAATTAATCATTATATACATTCTATGACCCTAACTCCAATCTCTACTGCTAAGATTAAGAATTTAGTTGTCAAAGAAGTATGTAGTGATGAAAAAAAGCCAATTATGTTTAGACTTGGCTCTACTTCTTTAAGTACTGAAACTGATGTAAAAATAGAAGATGAAAATCTTCCGAAATCAATGAAAATTCTTTTTGAGTTGTACTCTCCTTGGGCACAAAAATTTATTCGAAATAGTTTAATGCTCAAAAAATGGTCTTTAAAAAAACCACATTTTATTGAACAAATGTGGAATAATAACAAACGAAATCCTAACTCTAAAGAAGGTGTTGGATTTCGTACTCTAGAATAACTAGATGATACAGAATTTTGCCTAGTCGTCACCAAAGAACATAATTCTAAATTGATATCTGATCTTCCAATCGAAGATGCTCCCTTAGAATTGGAAGAGGAAATTAAATCGACAATTAATGAACTAAAAGAGGTAAATTTAGGAACTAATGAAAATCTAAAACCAACTTTCATTAGTTCATTCCTTAATGATATGGAAGTGAAAGACATAATTCAATTGTTAATAGAATACAAAAACTGCTTAGCTTGGAATTATGACGAGATGCCTGGTTTATCTCTAGAATTCGCAGTCCATAAACCTGGGATAAATCAAATTAAAATCCCTGTTAAACAAGCTCTGAGAAAGATGTGTGTTGAAATAGAACAACAAGTCATTGCAGAAGTTAAAAAATTGATAGAAGCTGATTTCATACGGGAAGAAAATTTTCTGACATGGTTAGCCAATGTGGTGCCAGTAAAAAAGAAAAATGGTCAGATAAGGGTCTGCATAGACTTCAGGGAATAGAATAAAGTATGTCCAAATGACGAATTTCCTTTACCAATTTCTGAATTAATGGTTGATATAGCATTGAAATATGCAATATTTTCCTTTATGGATGGATCATCAGGATATATCATCAGGGTATAATCAAATAAAAATGTTTTCAGAGGATGAAGCAAATACAGCCTTCCAGACACACATAGGGATATATTGTAATAAGGTTATGCCATTTGGGCTAAAGAATGCTGGTGCAACCTATCAAAGAGCCATGACACAGATTTTCGATGAATTAATACACAATCTAGTCGAATGTTATGTGGATGATCTGGTTGTCAACATTAAACAAAAACATGATCATATATACGATTTCAGAATTGTCTTTCAACGGCTACGACAATACAATCTTAAAATGAATCCCTTAAAGTGCGCTTTCAGTGTCACTTCAGGAAAATTTTAAGGATTTTTAGTTTGACATCGTGGGATAGAAATTGATCCTCTCAAAATTGAAACTATTCTAAATATGCCTCCTCCTAAAAATCTAACTCAATTGAGGTCATTTCTAGGAAAGTTGGCATATATACGACATTTTATTTCAAATTTTTCAGGTAGGTGTCAGCCTCTTACTGCCCTAACCAGAAAAGATACCAAATTTGTGTGGGATGAAAAATGCCAATACGCCTTTTAAAATATTAAACAATACTTGACAACCCCTCCTTTTTTAGCAGCCCCTATAGTGGGAAGACCTGTAATCCTTTACACTGCAGCATTGGACAATTCCCTTGGAGCATTATTGGCACAAGTAAATGACGAGGGAAAAGAAAATGCGTTATACTATTTAAGCCATTGTCTGGTTCCAACAGAAATAAAATATCCGACAATTAAGAAACATTGCTTAGCCTTGATTTTTGCAGTTCAAAAACTAAGGCACTATATGCTTTCTGGTAAAGTAACACTTATTTCAAGAGTTAATCTACTACAATATTTAATGACACAACCGACACTTTCTGGAAGATTAGTAAAATGAGCAATGATATTACTCAAAATCGATATAACATTTGTACCATTAGGTGTTGTCAAAGGACAAATCTTGGCAGATTTCTTAGTAGCACACCCAATTCCAACTGGATCACCTCTCAATGATGATTTACCTGACGAACAAATATCAGACATAAAAGTTCCAATGTGCAATGATAAGAACTGTACTTTGATAGAGCAGCATCTGCACAGAAAGATAAAGACAAACAAACAATTATACCAGGCAAAGCTTGAGTAGGATTGATTTTCATCACTCCAGACAAAACAATGATGCCTTTATCCTATCATCTGACTGAACCGTGCACAAATAATGAAGTTGAGTATGAAGCGCTCATAACTGGTCTAGAATTGAAAATACTAATGGAAATAAAAAATATTAAAATCTATGGAGATTCTCAGTTGATTATCAATCAAATCGTTGGTAAATATAAGACCTAGAAACCTCGACTTGAATAGTATTCTCGTTACACTCTGAAGCTGCTTCAGCAAATTCCTGATGTGACATTTTTCTTAATCCCGAGACGAGATAATTCTTTAGTAGATGCTTTGGCAAAACTTGCAAAAGAGTTTGCTTGTCTAGAAGAAGAAGACATACTGATTTCTATAAAAGGATGACAATTCTTTCTCAAATTGACATGGATAATCTTCATAAAATGGTGAAAAGATGACAGTAACAACAAATGACGAAAACGATGATTTGAGGCAACCAATTATTCAATATCTACAAACTGGAAGGTTACCTGAAAACACTTCTATTGCCACTCAAATTAAACCAAGAGCATTATCATATGCTCTAATAAATGATTTCCTTTATAAATGATCTTTTGACCAAATGTGGTTCAGGTGCTTAAACCGAGTCGAAGCTCAAGAGATTGTTAAAGAGGTCCACTCAGGTTTATGTGGCGCATATCAATCTTGACCTAAAATAAAAATGAAAATAAAAAGGATGGGATATTATTGACTGACAATGATGACTGATTGTCTTGACATTGCAAAGAATTTCATCAATGTCAAATACAAGGAGTAGTTTTACACCAGCCACCAAATGTCTTACACCCAACTATTGCATCTTGGCCGTTGGAATGTTGGGGCACCGACATAGTGGGCCCTGTAGATCCTCCATCATCTAAAGGTCATCGATTTATTCTAGCGACTATCGATTATTTCTCGAATGGGCGAAACAATACTGCTTAAAGAAGTCAAGGCAGAACAAGTCCTTTATTTCTTTAAGACACATATTGTTTATAGATTTGAAATTCCTTGAAGGTTCATATCAGACAATGGTTTGACCTTCAAAAATACGAAAATGAACAACTTTATCCAAATACATGGGATAGACTGGAGGTATTCCACAATCTATTATCCTAAATCCAATGGTTTAGCTGAAGCCTTCAATAAAAAATTGGTTCAAATTTTGAAAAAGACATTAGTCAACAGCCCACGACAGTGGCATGAACGATTAATAGAAGCTTTATGGGCTTATAGAACTACATACCGAACACCAACACGGTCTACACTATTTGCTTTGGTATATGGTTCTGAGGCTATACTACCACTCGAAGTTCAAATCCCTTCTCTCAGAGTTGTAATAGCAAATAAAATAACTGAAGAAGAAAATGTCAAATTACAACTTGAAGAATTTGAAATTTTAGAAGGCAAATGTCTACAAGCTCAGCAAAATCTCAAACTGTATCAAGCAAAGATGATACAGGCCCATGATAAATTAGTTCGTCCCAGAACCTTTCGAATCGCTGAATTAGTTTTAGTTCTTTGAAGACATATGCTAGCTCATCGAAAGATAGGTGGCAAATTTGAACCAATATGGGAGGACTCATATGTAATTTGAAAGACATATTCCAGAGGAACTTACCAATTGGTGGATTGTCAAGGAGAAAGAATCTTACCTCCAATCAATGGTCATTTCCTAAAAAAATATTACGCAACATAAAAAAAATGAATGATGACTTATTTATAAACTGAGATAATAGAAAAAATCTTTTCTTCAAACCATCTTTGTGATATGAATCTTGACTTTTATGTTCGCTATTAAACAAATGTTTATAAGCGTCGTTCCTTAACATAAAAAGTCTAAAATGTTACATTATCCTGTTGTTTTCAGGAAAAATTCTAACAACATAATTATTTTCACATTCCGAAGTGGTGTTTGTCTAGCTCTGGACCGATGATGTGTTGAAAAAGGATCTAGAATTCACTTCAATTTTGAACTATCTCAAACTGAATTACTCTACGATGGACCTTTACAATCCATTGTCAATCAACAAGAAGCAGAAGGAAAACCATCTGCATTAGAGTTCAGGTTCCGATAACAAACTATGGAAACAGAAAATCTTATTGACAATGGAAAATTGAAGTCAGTAATGGAAATTCCATCCTGTGAAGATGAAATGGCATCTACTAGCGGAGTAAAGAAATTAGCCTCTGGAATGACTAGAGCCCAGAGGAGAAATGGCAATAAACGGCTCAAGAAACTGGCAGAAAAAGAAAGATAAAACATGAAACCATTGGAAGAAGATGATAGATTTGAATTTCCAATACTTGAAAACATATCTAAAGAGACATATTATGTCTTAGGAGAAGAAATGATCGAAGAAGAGGAGAGAATTGAAAGAACAGTATTCACTCCTGCTCCATACGAGCCAGCATTGGATATCTAGACAATAGAAGTGATAAATGACAAATGATTGCTTCTCAGGAGGAAGTGAGACGTATTAGAACAATCAAGAAACAATCATTCGAACAATTTCAATATATTAATGGTCGAACCATTAATATAAGGGAAGGCATTCAATTGTTCACCCGAGTTTTTAACACAGTAGAGCAAGGTGCCATTATTGATCATGTGATGGAAGCGCATGATCAAGGACGAGCTGGACATTTGAAAAGAAGGATGTACTCTGAACCGAATAGATGGATTTGTGGAAAAGGTCGTATGACAATTCAATATGGATGATGTTATTATTATGTTGTGGATAAGGATGGCAATCCTCTGGGGATATTACGACATGAACAAGTGGATCCATTACCGACAGTCATTATTCAGATCATCAGACGACTCATAATGTGGAATATAATGCATGCTGATTGTATCCCAGACAGTTGCATTATAAATATATATGAGGAGGACAATTGTATACCACCTCATATTTAGTCGTGATTTTGAAACACCCTTCTGCACTCTCTCCCTCATGAACAGGTGTACTATTTTGTTTGGAAGAGAAATACAGATTGTGGGCCCTGGAGAATTTCGTGGATCTTATCAAATTCTCTTACCACGGGGATCAGTTTTAGTCCTGCGAGGCAATGGAGCTGATGTTTCAAAACACTGTATACCGAGTGTGAGTCGACAGCGCATATCAATAACATTGAGAAAAATGCACCCTTAAAAGCATCCTGAGGGATATCAACCAATATCAGAACTGGAAGAGCTACAACCCTTAGAGCTGCCATGACCCCAAGAATGTTTAAACTCCTAAGACATATGCAAAAAAAATGTCTCGGAGTGCTAGACATTTTGTGGTAGGTCTAAAGTATCTAAGAACTTTTGACATAGTAGTTAGCATTGTGTATGTGTGTATTGTATGATACATAATGTAACGTAAACTTTTGCTATCTATGCACATTATTGGAAGTGGAATGAAATCTTGTAAGATATTTCCTAGCTGACTATAATACATCCTCAGGTCTAAGAATGCCGAAATGAACTAAAATGACATGATTAATAACTTATGATAACTAACATGAGAAATATCATTCGGCTTATACAGGTCAAATCCCTAGTGGATATCCCCAGCAAATATCTTAGTGAGTTTGCCACTCTCTCTAATTATTTGATGTAAGTCCTTTTCCTGACATGGAAATTATGGCATTCCTCTAACAAAATATCGACATTGACATTTTGAGAAATGGAATATGACATTCATTTTCTCTCTCTAGTTATTGGATGTAAGTCCTTTTCCTGACACTGAAAGTATGACATTTCTCCAACTAAATATTGACATTAACATTTCGAGAAATGGAATATGACATTCATTTTCTCTCTCCTGTTATTGGATATAAGTCCTTTTCCTGACACGGAAATTATGGCATTCCTATAACTAAATATCAACATTGACATTTTGAGAAATGGAATATGACATCCATTTTCTCTCTGTAGTTATTGGATGTAAGCCTTTTTCCTGACACGGAAAGTATGGCATTCTTCTAACTAAATATCGACATTGACATTTTGAAAAATGGAATATGACATCCATTTTCTCTCTCTAGTTATTGGATGTAAGTCCTTTTTCTGACACGGAAAGTATGGCATTCCTCTAACTAAATATCGACATTGACAATTTGGGAAATGGAATATGACATCCATTTTCTCTCTCTAGTTATTGGATGTAAGTCCTTTTCCTGACATGGAAAGTATGGCATTCCACTAACTAAATATCGACATTAACATTTTGGGAAATGGAATATGGCATCCATTTTCTCTCTCTAGTTATTGGATATAAGTCCTTTTCCTGACACGGAAATTATGGCATTCCTCTATCTAAATATCGACATTGACATTTCGAGAATTAGAATATGACATCCATTTTCTCTCTCCTATTATTGGATATAAGTCCTTTGCCTGACACGGAAATTATGGCATTCCTCTAACTAAATATAGACATTAACATTTTGAGAAATGGAATATGACATCCATTTTCTCTCTCTAGTTATTGGATGTAGGTCTTTTTCCTGACACGAAAAGTATAACATTCCTCTAACTAAATATTGACATTGACATTTTGAGAAATGGAGTATGACATCCATTTTCTCTCTCCAGTTATTGGATATAAGTCCTTTTCCTGACATAGAAAGTATGGCATTCCTCTAACTAAATATCGACATTGATATTTCGAGAAATGGAATATGACATCCATTTTCTCTCTCCTTTAATTGGATATAAGTCCTTTTCCTAACACAGAAATTATGGAATTCCTCTAACTAAATATCGTTATTCACATTTTGAGAAATATAATATGACAACCATTTTCTCTCTCCTGTTATTGGATATAAGTCATTTTCCTGACACGGAAATTATGGCATTCCTCTAACTAAATATTGACATTGACATTTCAAGAAATGTAATATGACACCCATTTTCTCTCTCTGGTTATTGGATATAAGCCCTTTTCCTGACACGGAAATTATGGCATTCTCCTAACCAAAAATCGACATTGATATCTCGGGAAATGGAATATGTCATCCATTTTCTCTTTCCAGTTATTGGATATAAGTCATTTTCCAGACACAGAAAGGTATTCCAATCTTATCCTTCTTAGAAAAGACATAAATTGCTGATGTTCCTTCTCAAAACTGACATATCAGACATCTGACATTCTTTAGGAACGATATGACATCCACCCCTTTCCTGATTATTATGAGACATTTGTTGATAATAAATATACAGACCACCTCGGTCAACGCCAATATGTGCGGCATACTTATGCAGTATTCCACACATATTGGGGGCCCTTTTGTTGACCTCATTTTTATGTGGGTCAACCCTTGACCCAAAAAGTCAACTTTGGTCAAAATGGTCAATCCTGATCTAAAGACCAACCCTATTTACTCAACAGGTCAACCCATGACCTAAAAAGTTAACTTTGGTCAAAATGGTCAATCCCGACTCAATGACCAACCCTATTAACTCAACATGTCAACCCATGACCTAAAAAATCAACTTTAGTCAAAATGGTTAATTCTGACCCAATGACCAACTCTCTATGTCCCAATAAGTCAACCCTTGACCCAAAAAGTCAACTTTGGTCAAAATGGTCAATTCTGACCTAATGACCTATGACTCAACAGGTCAACCCAAGACCTAAAAAGTCAACTTTGATCAAAATGGTCAATTCTGACCTAATGACCAAACTTACTGACCCAACAGATCAACCCTCGACCAAAAAAATTAATTTTGGTCAAACTGGTCAATTTTTGACAAAATGACCAATTATTGATCCAATGACCTGTTTAAGACTCCAAAATGACAAAATTAATCAAATAATTAATTTCAAAATTATTTTAATTCATTAAATGACTAATGATTTTATTTTTAAAAAAATTTAATTAATGCATAATTAATTAAAATGAAAATTAAATTAAAATTCATAAAATGACAAAATGCACCAAAATGAAATAAAAATGACAAGATTAATCAAAAAATTAATTTCAAAATTATTTTGATTAATTAAATGACTAATGATTTAATTTTTAACAATTTTAATTAATGACATAATTAATTAAAATGAAAATTAAATTAAAAACTCATAAAATGACAAAATGCACCAAAATGAAATAAAAATGACAAAATTAATCAAATAATTAATTTTAAAATTATTTTGATTAATTAAATGACTAATGATTTAATTTTTTAAAATTTTAATTAATGACATAATTAATTAAAATGAAAAATTAAAATTCATAAAAATGATAAAATGCACAAATCAATTAAAAGCAATGGAATTAATCAAATAGTTAATTCCAAAATTATTTTTGATTAATTAATGGACCAATAATTTAATTTCCATATTTCAATTACTAACATAATTAATTAAAATGAAAATTAAATTAAAAAGTCATGAAATTAGACAAAATCCAATTTTAAATAAAAAACGACATGCTAATTAATCAAATAATTGATTTGGAATTATTTCCAATTAATAATTGATTAATAAAATAATTTCCAAATTTTTAATTAATGACATAATTAATTAAAATGGAAATTAAATTTAGAAAGGGGTATTAAATGGAATTCTAACCTGTGACATTATGGTTTTCCAAAAAATTCCAAATCTCCTTTAGGACATCACACATGACCTCATGTGGGTTAGACACAACCCATATGACCCATTCAATATGACCTAACCCATTAATGACCCATGACATGCCATTTAACCATGGTTAAAAGCCATCATAAAAGCATTATGATAAAGGAAATGAGGTTGCATGATCCCTTCAATCCAAAGCATGATTCATCCATTTGCATGGAATGAGGTGGTCGACCATCCCAAATGGCTTATCACACACCACTTAAACTACCCAATGGAAGAGAGGCACCACTTAAACCATGCCTTTACCATGGCTAAATGTAATCATAACCATTTCATGAGTAGGAAGCCTATGTGTCACCTTATGCCAAAGTGAACAAGTGACTTGTAAGCTCATGAGAAAGAGCAAGTCCAGCTCATTTTAAGGAGCCAAACCACCTCATGGATTGCCCAATATGATGGAGTCATGGACTTAACTCAATTGTTATCATAATGATAGTTCATTATGAATACCACCTTAAAAAAAACCATAGAGGATAAAATTTCAACTGAAAACTTATCCTCAGCCATCATTAAAAAGGATAACACCTTTCCCAAGTGGAACCAAATGAACCCAAGCCTCCCCATGGCTATACAAGCCCTGCCCAAAACCATGTAGAAGAGAAAAAAATTGATTGAAACCTATTGGCTGCCTAGTTCTCCTAGCTCCCAACACAAAAAATCTTGCTAAGGATCTTAGCAATCCATTCTAGCCAAAATCAATTCATAAGACCAGCCTGATCTAGCCAACTTGACGAAAACCCAAACTGAACTCAAACTAGCCACTTTGCCAAAATTACCCACCAAGGCTAGCTGCAAATCCAAATTGAAGTGAAAAAGATCTTCTTTGGGAGTACTAAAGGCTGACCAACAAGTCTGATCAAGCTCAAGACTATAGTGGCTAAGGTATGGATTTATTTTGCCCAAAATAATTTGTATAATCAAAAAATCATGGGCTAAACTAGCCCAGAAAATTATCATCACCATATAGATATAATCTATATGTCCAGATGATTCCATAGGTTCAAAAATCACTCAATTTCATTGAGAAATGAGTGAGATATTGATCTTAAAAGTTGGACTGTTCGAATTTTTTTCAAATTTACGAGATTAAATATCCACCATCCGTTCCCGTATTTTGGAACGGACGACGCTGATCATGCTATTCTGTGTTTCTTGGCCAGATCTGCGCAGCGGATCCTCCCGCATATTCGACGCGTACTAGGACACGCGGCACACCGACAGAATTTTGGGCTAGCTTAATTCATATTAACCTTAAATAATCAAAAAATCATAACTTTTTGCACAGACTTCATAAAAATAAAATAAAAATACCTCTGGAAAGCTCTTGAAGAGAACAAAATTTTGAAATTAAAATCATAATATTATTTTCGGTATTTAATTTTTAAATAATTAAAAACTCTATGGAGTATTTTATTTATTAAAAATTATTTACAAACCAGAAAAATCTGAAATTATGGGGAATTCATCTTTATGTTTTCAGAGATCTATTCTGATTTTTCTAGATTAGGAAAACACCTTTAACACTTCCTATCATAATTTTCAAGACATTTTGTAATTATTTTAAATAATAATTATAAAAATGAAAATTAAGAAAAATAAAATTGGAAAATGGTTTGAAAATTTAAGGTAATAGACAATAACCTTAAAATGACATTTCTTAAATCATTAGACAATTTTAAGACATTTTCAAAAATTGGGTTAAAATTTATTATTTAATAAATTTAACCCTAAAATTCCAAATTTCTTTAATTACTTAGCCTATTATATGATATACTAGGTTTAACATAACTCACAATAAACCTATAAATAAACCATAATTAAGTCTAAAATGACAAATTAGACATAATAAACCCTAATTAGGTTTACGACACCATTTAAACCTAATTAATTAAAGTTAAACCTTAATCACATTAATTTTAACTAAATAAACCATAATTAAGTCTAAAATGACATATTAGACTTAATAAACCCTAATTAGGTTTAAGACACCATTTAAACTTAATTATTTAAAGTTAAACTTTAATCACATTAAGTTTAACTAAATAAATAATAATTAAGTCTAAAATGACAAATTAGACTTAACAAACCCTAATTAGATTTAAGACACCATTTAAACCTAATTCATTAAAGTTAAATCTTAATCACATTAAGTTTAACTAAATAAACCATAATTAAGTCTAAAATGACAAATTAGACTTAATAAAACCTTAATTAGGTCTAACCCATTAGACCTAATTAAACCATTAAGTCTTAACTAAATTAGACTTAATCAAACCTAAAACCTTATTAGGTCTAACCCATTAGACCTAATTAAACTATTAAGTCTTAACTAAATTAGACTTAATCAAACCTAAAACCTAATTAGGTCTAACCCATTAAACCTAACTAAACCATTAAGTCTTAACTAAATTAGACTTAATCAAACCTAAAACCTAATTAGGTCTAACCCATTAGACCTAATTAAACACTTAGTCTTAACTAGATTATACTTAATCAAACCTAAAACCTAATTAGGTCTAAACCATTAGGCCTAATTAAACCATTAAGTCTTAACTATATTAGACTTAATCAAACCTAAAAACTAATTAGGTCTAACCCATTAGACCTAATTAAACCATTAAGTCTTAACTAAATTAGACTTAATCAAACATAAACCCTTATTAAGTCTACCACATTAGACTTAATTAAATAATTAATATTTACCCAAATTAGGTTTAATTAACCTTAAACGATTAGACTTAACGCATATTAAGTCTAATTAATCAATTAAACCTTACCTAAATTAGGTTTAATTGACCTTAAACCGTTAGACTTAACCATATTAAGTCTAATTAATCAATTAAACCTTACCCAAATTAGGTTTAATTATCTTTAATTGATTAGACTTAACCCATATTAAGTCTAATTAATCAATTAAACCTTACCCAAATTAGGTTTAATTAACCTTAAATATTTTGACTTAACCTATATTAAGTCTAATTAATCAATTAAACGTTACCCAAATTAAGTTTAATTAACCTTAAACAATTAGACTTAACCTATATTAAGTCTAATTAAACAATTAAACCTTACCCAAATTAGGTTTAATTAACCTTAAACAATTAGACTTAACCTATATTAAGTCTAATTAATCAATTAAACCTTACCCAAATTAGATTTAATTAACCTTAAATAAATAGACTTAACCATATTAAGTTTAATTATTCAATTAAACCTTAACCAAATTAGGTTAAGTTAATCCTAAACCAACCCTAATTAACAACAATCAGTCTTAAAATAACTCAAACTTAAATCAAACACAAGTTAAAATTGAGTTCAACCGACATTGAACTTAAGTTAACATTAAGTTTAGGTTCAATATAACTTGAACCTAACTTAAACCTAAATAAAATTTAAGTCCAACCCACATTAAACATAAGTTAACATTTAGTTTAGGTTCAATTTAACTTGAACCTAACTTACATCTAAATCAAACTTAAGTCCAACCCACATTGAACTTAAGTTAGCCTTAAGTCTAGATTCAATATAACTTGAATCTAACTTAACTCAAACTTTAATCAAACCTAAACCATATTTAAGTCTACCACATTAGACTTAATTAAACCATTAAACCTTAATCAACTAAGGTTTAATCAAACTTGAACCATAATTAAGTCTACCACATTAGACTTAATTAACTAAGGTTTAATTAAGTTAATTCTAACTTACTATACTTAATTAATGTTTAAACCTTACTCAAGTAAAACCCAAATAAATCCCGGTTAAATTAAATTAGAGTTACTTAAACCTTAAGTCTTACCTAAAAAGGACTTAGACGGTCTATAATTCTAATTAAGTCTAATCTATTTAGACTTAATTAACCTTTAAGTACTACTTAAACAAGGCTTAAAACTTAATTAGGTCTATTTTAATTAAACCTGACTTTTAACTTAAGTTCTAACAGACATGAACTCAAGTTAATTAGATTCGACCCATATTGAATCTAACATCAAATTTTAACTTAAGTTCAAACAGACATGAACTCAAGTTAATTAGATTCAATCCACATTGAATCTAACTTCAAAATTTAATTTATATTAATTAGATTCAACCGACATTGAATCTAACTTAAAATTTTAACTTAAGTTCAAATAGACACAAACTCATCTTAATTAGATTCAACCCACGTTGAATCTAACTTCAAATTTTAACTTAAGTTCAAACAGACATGAACTCAAGTTAATTAGATTCAATCCACATTGAATCTAATTTCAAATTTTAACATAAGTTAATTAGATTCAACCCACATTGAATCTAACTTCAAATTTTAACTTAAGTTCAAATAGACACAAACTCATCCTAATTAGATTCAACCCACGTTGAATCTAACTTCAAATTTTAACTTAAGTTCAAACAGACATGAACTCAAGTTAATTAGATTCAATCCACATTGAATCTAATTTCAAATTTTAACATAAGTTAATTAGATTCAACCCACATTGAATCTAATTTCAAATTTTAACTTAAGTTCAAATAGACATGAACTCAAGTTAATTAGACTCAATCTATATTGAATCTAACTTCAAATTTTAGCTTAAGTTTAAACAGACATGAACTCAAGTTAATTAGATTCAATCCACATTGAATCTAACTTCAAATTTTAACTTAAGTTCAAATAGACATGAACTCAAGTTAATTAAATTTAATCTACATTGAATCTAATTTTAAACAGATATGAACTTAAGTAAATTAGACTCAATATACATTGAATCTAACTAAACTTAAAATTAACCTCAAAACTTAAGTTTTATCCATATCAAACTTAGTTCGACATAAAATTTCAAACATAAATCAACATAAATGACATAAATTTGATATTTAAAACATAAATTGATAGAATTAACATAAATTTTATATTTCAAACATAAATCAACATAACTGACATTCAAGACATACTAAATCAACAATTCAAATGAATTTTTGACATCCTACAAAATTCTGAGACAATAAAATTTTTTATGACATTATTTCTGACAATGCTTTCTTGCAGGATGAAGATAAGTTTTGTTTAGATTTCCCTTGCATGTTATAGGGCGTGCTAAGTCTGTTTTGCAATACGACATTCCAGAAATGAGACAAATAATAACCATATCAAAACAACAAAACAAAACACAACAACGACATTGTCAAAATAAAACACAACAACAACAAAAACAAAACTTTTAGGATAGCCACAAAAAAAGAGAAGATGACGAAACAAAATGATAAACAAGATGACATAAAACTGACATGACAAAATGACATCTAGGATTGATAGTGGCTACATCTTTCCTTAAAAACAAAAATCTCTAGAAAATAAATGATCAACATTAATCAGAAGTTTTCCTAGACAATTAGAAATTTCCTAAGATGTAATTAACTCTAGGAGCTTGCCTCTATAGGAGATTTAAAAGAACCCATGATAGATTCTCATCAAGAAATCTCTGGTTAAGACTTCATGATTTTCCTTGCATAGAAATTCTAGAATGTAGCATTCTAGAATCTTCTTTTATAAGGAGTATCATAAACATCCTTTTCTACTATTTTCTATTAGCCCTCATTTTCTTAATTTCCTTATAGGACTTACAGAAATAATATTAGGGAAATATTAAACAGAGTGACGACTCCTTCACATAATACATGACATTGGCGGCGACGAACACGATGACACACATTTTCCCGTAGCCATCAATGATGCATCCAAATATTAGAGAATTTATAGCTTTTGGCACTCCTCAGAGTCCTTATACCCTATGGATTGAAAATGCTCCACAAATATTTCAATAAAGGATAGATAATATATTTGCCTAATTTTCCTAATTCTGTCTTATTTATGTTGATGATATTTTAATATTTATCCAAACTCTTACAATATGCTTAAAACTATTAGCTCTAATCTCAGAAAAGGCACAAAAAAATGGAATAGCTTGAAGTAAAAAAGAAAACTATCTTTGTGGCTAATACAATTGAGTTTTTAAGACTTATTATAGATAAAGGAGAAATTGAATTACGAGATCATTGATGGAATCGAAACTGGTCACTGTGATTACCGTCAATTCTCTCATGTTGTTGTAAATGTCGGATGTCTGTCGAGGTCGATGTTGAGGATTCTCCACTCTGTTTATCTATTACATTACCCTAATCTCCATGTTTTGATCATGAAGAGGATAATTAGATATTAAGAAACTTGGAGAAGGAAGAAAAGGGCTGATGAAAATAGAAAATAGTAGAAAAATGAAATATCTGGGTTGTGGTGAATATTACGAAGAAAACTCTAGAATGTCTAATTTTGGAGATCCTTGTATAAGGAAGACCACATGGAAATTCTAGTAACCAGAGTTTTTAGGTATGATACATATTCTGAGTTCTTTATTTTCATATAGGAGAAAGCACCTATAGTTCATTACATCTTAGACAATTAGGATTGTCTAAGAAAACTCTTGATTAACGTTAACAATCATTCTCTAAGAAATTTTATGATCAAGTAAAGAAATGTCAATGTTTGTTCCTAAGGTTAATATGTTTCTATGTATCAGGTACCGCCCTAAAGTTTTGGTCTTATTGTTGTCATTTTGTTTTATTTTGCTATTTTTTTGGTTTTGTTTTATTTTGATTTCGTTGTTTTCTTTTTTTTATGCCATTTTGGTTTATTTTGATTTACTTTTATTTATCATATCGTCATTGTTTGATTTTGATTTAATTGTTGTTTTGTTTTGTAGTTGTTGTTCTGTTGTGGTTTTGGTTTTGTTTAAAAGATTGTTGTTTTGTTGTGGTTTTGGTTTTCTTTTAAAGTTTGTTTTCCCGTCTTTAGAATTTTGTCCTACAAAATAGAGTTAGCACACCCTAATAACATGCAAAGTAAATCTAAAACGGAGTTTATCTTCTATAACCATGCAAGAGAAATAATGTCAGAAACAATGTCATATTTATTGCTCAAATTGTTAATTTAGTTATTAATATTTAAATTTTTTGACAACCCGGTCAAGATGTCCAAGGATCCTTCCCAGGGTCATCGAGTGTCATGATCTTACTTAGTCTGAAAGGTGTTTAACCAGGACCGGAAGACTCTTGTCAACAATCATGTATTGCATAGTCCAAAAAATATTTGTAGATTAAAACACAATGTGTTTCAGTTGCGTTCGGTGATCTTTGTTGATTGATGTTTCATTTAAGTTTTAATGTCCTTTATCAAATTTTAAGGTTTAAATATTTTAAGTCGATTACAATTTAACTGATTAAATTCAGTTATTTTATCATTTTCTTTCATTTTGAATGATTTGATCAAGATTGTTAAGTTTGTGATTATTTAGGTTCAATTTAAGTAGATTATATTGTTTGATATTACTTAAATTCAATTTAGGTAGAATCTAAAGTTTGATTTATTAAGATTCAATTTAGGTAGAATCTAAAGTTCATTATGTCTTAGATTTAATTTAAGTAAAATCTAAGGTATGATTCTTTAAAGTTATGAAGTTTTTTTTAGGTTGATCCTAAGTTTTAAGTTGACATAGGTCCAATAGAAGTTGAACCTAGGATGTCTTTTGTTTTAGGTTAAATTTAGGTTAAAAGTAAGTTTAAGTTGATTTAGGTTCAATATAAGTTGAACCTAGGATATCTTTTGATTTAGGTTCATTTTAGGCTGAGTTAGGTTTAATGTAGGTTGAGGCTATGTCGACATCCGAAGCCGTGTCAGAGATTTTCTCGGTATCAGTGTTGATGTCGTTGTTTTGGAGTCGCCACTCTTTTTATCTATAGTATTGCCCTAATCTTTACGAAATATTGTTTCATTAGATCCTATAGAAGGATTCTTAGATAATAAGAAATTTGAAGAAAATAAGGCAAATAAAATAGAAAACTGTAGAATAAGAAATGTTGGTGATAATCCTCATAAAAAAAGAATTCTAGAATGCCTTATTCTATAAATTTATATAAGGATACTCACATATGAAATTTTCAATAACCAGAGATTTCTAGGTATGATACCTAGCCTGCGTCCTTAAATCTCTAATAGAAGCAAGCTCCTATAGTTAATTAAATCTTAAACAATTTAAATTTGTCTATGAAAACTTCTTATTAATGTTAATCACTTGTTTTCTAAGAAGTTTCAAGAACAAGGAAGGAAACGTCAACGTTCATTCCTAGGGTAATGTGTCATACTACCCTAAAGGTTTGATTTTGTCAATGTCAGGTTTTTTTGCTTTGTTGTTTGTCATTTTATTATTTGTTTTATCTTATGATTTATTAATTATTTTGTGACTATCCTAAAAGTTTAGGTTTTGTGACTATCCTAAAGGTTTAGGTTTTGTTCTATTTGGTTTTGTCGTTTTTATATTTTTTTTGGTTCTATTTTTTTTATTCTGTTGTGTTAATGTCGTTTTGCTTCTACTTTATTGTCATTTTTCCTGTCTTCAGAATGTCATCCTACAAAATAGAGTTAGCACACCCTATGACATTCAAAGAAAATTTAAAATGAAACTAATGTCGTCACTTTGTCTTGATTGTCCTGCAAAATAAAATTAGCACACCCTAAATATGCAAAGAAAATCTAAAATGAGTTAGCACACCCTATAAATTGCAAAGAAAACTTATCATTTGTTCTTAATCTATAGGAAAAAGTGTGTTAGTTCATTTGAATTTAAAAAAAAAACAAAAAGATTTAGATTTTATCATTTGGATCTAAAAGTGTAAAGTTTAATGTTGATTTTACTTAAAATATAACAAAAAGTTAGGTTTTAATATTTTAGATTCAATGTCATTTGAAAGTAATAAGTCCAATGTTGATTAGACTTAAAATCTAATAAAAATTTAGAATTTAATATTTTAGATTTGATGTCATTTGAATCTAAAAAGTATTAAGTATAAAGTTGATTAGACTTAAAATCCAACAAAAAGTTAGATTTTAATATTTATATTCGATGTCATTTGAATAAAAAATGTATTAAGTCTAATGTTTATTAGACTTAAAATCTAACAAAAAGTTATATTTTAATATTTTAGATTCAATGCCATTAGAAAGTATTAATTCTAATGTTAATTAGACTTAAAATCTAACAAAAAGTTAGATTTTAATATTTTAGATTCAATGTCATTTGAATCTAAAAAGTATTAAGTCTAATGTTGATTAGACTTAAAATCTAACAAATAGTTAGATTTTAATATTTTAGATTCGATGTCATTTGAATCTAAAAAGTATTAAGTCTAATGTTGATTAGACATAAAATCTAACGAAAAGTTAAATTTTAATATTTTGAATGTCATTTGAATCTAGAAAATATTAAGTCTAATGTTGATTAGACTTAAAATCTAACAAAAAGTTAGATTTTAATATTTTAGATTTGATGTCATTTCAATCTAAAAAGTATTAAGTCTAATGTTGATTAGACTTTGATAATTAGATTCAATTTCATTTGAATCTAACTTTTTGATTTAATATTTTAACTTACTGTTGGTTAACTTGGATTCAATTTAGGTTGAACCTAAGTTAAAATTTTTATTGACTTAAGTTCAATATGGTTTGAACTTAAATTTAAATGAAGCTTGAGTTCATTTTAAATAGATATGTTGACTTAAGTTTATTATGGGTTGAACTTTAGTTAGGTCTTGGGTTCAAGTTAGATTGAGCCTAAGTTAGATTTCATTGATTTAGGTTCAATATGGATTGACCTTAAGTTTAAATGAACTTGGGATCAATTTATGCTCAACCCACGTTAGAAATGTCAACTTAAACTCAATATGGGTTGAACATGGGTTCAAGTTATGTTGAACCTAAGTTAGATTTTATTGACTTAAGTTAAATATGGGATGAACTTAAGTTAGGTCTTGAGTTAACTTGGGTTCAAGTTAGGTTGAACCTAAGTTAGATTTTATTGACTTAAGTTCAATATGGATTGAACATAAATTTAAATGAACTTGGGTTTAATTTATGTTGAACCTAAGTTAGAAATGTCGACTTAAATTCAATATGGGTTGAACTTAAGTTATGTTTTGAGTTAATTAGGTTCAGTATGGGTTGAACCTAATATTTAGGTTAACTCAGGTTCAAGTTAGATTGAACTCTAATTAGGTTTTGGTTTAGTTAGGTTCAATATGGGTTGAACCTAATATTTAGGTTAACTTGGGTTCAAGTTAGGTTGAACTCAAGTTAATTTTTGTTTTAGCTAGGTCTAATATGGGTTGAACAAAAGTTGTAGGTTTGAATATTTAAATCTTATTAGAATTAGGCTACTTGGGTTTATAAATTACTTAAGTCTAATGTATGTAAGATTTAAGAGAAAACTAAGCCTTTTGGCGTTAGACTTAATTGAGGTTTAAGTATCATTAAACCTTTCTCAGTTATAGTTTAATGATGTAATTAGGTCTAATGGGTTAGACCTAGTTAGGGTTAAGGTTTGATTAAACCTTAGTTAGTTAAGGTTTAATGATTTAGTTAAGTCTAATGGGTTAGACTTAATTAGGGTTTAGATTTGATTAAACCTTAGTTAGTTATGGTTTAATATGTTAATTAAGTTTAATGGGGTATACTTAATTAGGGTTTAGATTTGATTAAACCTTAGTTAGTTAAGGTTTAATAGTTTAATTAAGTCTAATGAGTTAGATTTAATTAGGATTTAATTTGATTAAACCTTAATTACTTAATGTTTAATAGTTTAATTAGGTCTAATGGATTAGACTTAATTAGGGTTTAGATTTGATTAAACCTTAATTAGTTAAGGTTTAATATTTTAATTAAGTTAAATGGGTTAGACTTAATTAGGTTTTAGATTTGATTAAACCTTAATTAGTTAAGGTTTAATGATTTAATTAGATCTAATGGGTTAGAATTTTAGGGTTTAGATTTGATTAAACCTTAGTTAGTTAAGAATTAATGATTTAATTAGATCTAATGGGTTAAACCTAATTAGGGTTTAGATTTAATTAAAACATAGTTAGTTAAGGTTTAATAATTTAATTAGGTCTATTTGGTTAGACCTAATTAGGGTTTAATTTGTCTTAAACTTAATATAATTAAAGTTTAAGATATTTAATTAGGTCTAATTAGGAGTTAGACCTAATTAGGGTTTAATTTTTCTTAAACCTAATGTAATTAAGGTTTAAGTTAATTAATTAGGTCTAATTAAGGGTTAGACCTAACTAGGGTTTAATTTTTCTTAAACCTAATGCAATTAAGGTTTAAGGTATTTAATTAAGTCGAAAGAAGTAGTTAAGAGGGAGATTTTAAAATGGGTGGATGCTGGAATTTTTTATCTTATTTCGGATAGTGCTTGGGTTAGTCCAATACATTGTGTATCAAAAAAGGGAGGAGTGACTGTTGAAGTGAATGAATGTCATGAAATTATACCCACAAGACAAGTTAATGGATGGCAAATTTGTATTGACTAAAGGAAATTAAATGTCTCCACCTGAAAAGATCACTTTCCTCTTCCTTTTCTCGATCAAATGTTGCAGACTTGCTGGACACAAGTACTACTACTTTTTAATGGATATACTGGTTACCATCAAATAACTATTACTCCTGAGGATCAAGAAAAGACAACATTTACTAGCACTTATGGAACCTTTCCTTTTCGAAAAATTCCTTTTGGACTGTGTAATGCACCTGTAACATTTCATAGATGTATGATGTTTATCTTCAGCAATATGATAGATAATGGAATAGAAGTTTTTATGGATTATTTCTCTGTATTCGGGACTTCAATTGAAATCTATTTAGAAGACTTAGCAAAATTTTTGGAGCTTTGCGAGAAAACAAATTTAGTTATGAATTAGGAGATATGTCAATTTATGGTTGCAGGAGGAATTGTACTTGGGCATAACATTTTTGAACATGGTCTAGAGGTTGACCCTACTAAAATTCATGTGATTGAGAGATTGACACCACCCACTACCGTGAGAGTGGTGTGGATTTTATTAGGACATGCTGGATTTTACAGGCGATATATTAAATATTTTTCTAAAATTACTAAACTGTTGTGCAAAATTCTAGAAAATGATAGAAAATTTGACTTTCATGATGAATGTTTGTGTGCTTTTGAATTATTGAAAGAGAAATTAAATACTGCACCTATAATTGTTTCACCAGATTGGGAGAAACCTTTTGAACTCATGTGTAATGCTAGTGATTATGCGATCGGAGTAGCATTGGGTCAAAGGCATGATAAAGTTTTCAAAGTCATTTACTATGCTAGTAAAATGCTTAATGAAGCTCAAAATAATTATAACACTATTGAAAGAGAGTTATTAGCTATAGTATTTGCTTTTGAAAAGTTTAGACCTCTTAATTGGAGCTAAAAGTATTGTGCATACAGAGCATTCAGCTATCAAATATTGAATGCAAAAGAAGGATGACAAACCTAGACTGATTAGATGGATACTTCTTCTACAAGAATTTGACTTTATGATAGTTGATAGGAAGAGATCTGATAACCAAATAGCTGATCATTTGTCAAGATTAAAGTATGATAAATTATCTAAATTTGAGAAGGAAGTAACAGAAACTTTCCCTTATGAACAACTTTATGCTATTATGGGAAGGAATTTACCTCGGTATGCTGATATTGTGAATTATATTGTGAGTGATATTGTACCACCTGATTTAACAAGGCAACAACAAAAGAAGTTTAAATATGATGCAAGATTTTACTTTTGGGATGAGCCCTATCTATATAAACTGTGTAAGGATATGATTATTAGGATATGTGTTCCACAGAATGAAACGAATTTAATTATTCAACAATGTCATGATTCTGAATTTGGAGGTCATTTCGGTGTTGATAAAACTGCTCTTAAGATTTTACAATCTGGATTTTATTGTCCTACTCTTTTTTAAGGATGTATACAAATATATTCAATCATGTGATCGATGTCAGAGAGTAGGTAATATCTCTAGAAGAAATGAAATGCCTCTAAACTATAATTTGGAAGCTGAAATTTTTTATGTATGGGGATTAGATTTTATGGGACCATTTACTACTTCAATTGGGAATTTATATATACTGGTTGCAGTTGATCCTGAAATGGATCGAAGCTATTGCTTTACCTAGATGTGATGCTCGGAGTGTTTCAAAATTTTTAAAGAAAAATATATTTGCGAGATATGAAATGTCGAGAGTGATTATAACTGATGGTGGATCCCATTTCAAGAATAATCAAATTAAGCGATTGATTGAGAAATATAATATTATTCATAGAATCTCTATTGCTTATCATCCCCAGACTAGTGGTTTAGCAGAAGGGTCTAATCATAAAAATAAAAGAATTTTGGACAAAACTGTGGATAATCACAAATTAAATTGGTCTGCTCGATTAGTTACTGCTTTATGGGCTTATAGGACTGCTTTTAAGACCCCTATTGGAATGTTTCCTTATGGACTAGTGTTTGGTAAGACTTGTCATTTACCAATTAAATTGGAGCATAAAGCATATTGGGAGATAAAAGAGTTGAATTTTAATTTGAAAAATGCAAGAGAGAAGAGATTTATGCAATTGAATGAATTGGAAGAAATTAGAAATGCATCTTATCACAATGACAGGATCTATAAAGAGAGAATGAAATTATGGCATGATCGAAAGATATTGAAAAAGAAATTGGAATTTGGATAAAAAGTTTTGTTATACAACATAAGATTGAAGTTATTTCCTAGAAAGCTCAAGTCTAGATGGTTGGGACCTTTTACAGTTGTAAAAGTTCATTCTTTTGGAGCTGTTGATATTGAAGATCCTGATACTGGAAAGATTTTCAAGGATAATGTGCATCGATTAAAGCCTTACTTTGACGGGTTCAACCTGACTTCAAAGAGGTTTTAATACTGAGTCATCTTGATTAACTGAATGGTTTGTTGGGCTGACGACATTAAACCAAGCACTTTATGGGAGGAAACCCATATGTATCTTTGTGGTGTATTTGCTTGTTTGTTGTAGTGTGCATTTTAGATAGTTATTTTGAATCCTAATCACTCCTAAATACTTCTAAAAATTGATAAATATTGGATCGAATTGAGATAATGCAATATTTTGGGCCAAACGAAGTTTGGTGAGATTTTTTACCACTGGCGCCGCCGGCGCCCAATTACAAAGATTTGCTGAATTCCAAAAATACCCCCAATACCCTCCAAATTACCAAAATGCCCCTCTTGACCCAAAAATTCAAAAAAATTCCAAAAATTCCCAGAAAATTTCAGAAAATCCCAAATATTCCCAATTTTATTTTGTTCAACTACACCATGAGCTAATTTTTTCAATTTACCCCACTTTTACCAAAACCCCCAATTTAACCCATTTTAAACCCAAGTGAACCCAATGTCAAACCAAACCTACCCAATTGACCCCAATTTTGGTCCAATTCAATTCTAAACTTCAATTCAACATCCCGAATGTCAATCTGGACCAAATTCAAGCCCAATTTTATTGACATTTGAATCCAATTTCACTTTTGACCTTAAAGACCAATTTTGATCCATGACCCAAACCTAACCCAAACTCAGCCAATTCAACTCCAATTAACCCCAAATCTTTTCTAAATCCTCCTTAGCATCCCCACAGGCAAAACACTAACATGATTTGCCCAAAATGTGGACCCAAATCCCACTCAAATTCAACCCAAAGCTAAAAGGCCCAATTTTGACCTAAACCCAAACCTAACCCAAATGAGCCCAAACCCCAAAATCAAAGGCCAACCAAAGTCAAAACCTCTTTGAAACACTCCCATAAAAATTTCTCAACATTGATTTTACATCAATTTCAACCCTAGCCCAACATTGGCCCAACTTGGCCCACTTGGACCTATATTGGCCCACTTGGACCTATATTGGCCCATTCACCAAAAGAGCCCAAATTCAACCCAATTCAAACCCAAATCACCCCCAATTTGCTTCAAGTCACTCATGACACATCCATGAGCTAAACCCAACAATTATTTAGCCCAAGCCTTTACCAAAATTTCATCCCAAAATCCATTTTAAAATTCAAAAGCCCATTCCCTTAAACCATTTTAAAAGCCCACATTTACCAAATTTTAAAAGCCCAAAGTCCATTACCAAGCCCACATGAAACCTTTTCTTCATCATTCCTTTGATAATCATATTTGACCAAAGTCTTAAACCATCATGAAATCAACCCATTTGTAGCATCATGACAAATCCCATCAATGGAATCCAAAGTTTTCAAAATTCCAAATAACCCTTTTCCATGCAAGTGAGCCAACCTTTTCCCAAGCCATGAGCAAGCCAAATGAAGTCATGGAGCCATGAATAAGCCATATGCAAGCTATGGGGAGCCCTTTCCACCTCACCATGCAACTTATGGCAAGAAGAGGGGAGCCTTTCCTAAGCCTCCACTAAACCTTTTTAACCCCATTCATGATACACTTTAACCAAAATTGGCCACCTCACCTTGGATGGGGACTTCACCACACATATGAGGCTGACCCAAATGATCTCACATCAGCCCAAATCAAGCCTTGGTGAGTGAACCAAGCCAAAACCATGAATTGACCCAAATTGGACCAAAAATGCTCCTTACACCCATGCCATTTAAATCCTTGACTTTACACATGGCATAACCCAATTGATTACACCAAGATCAAGCTCGATCATGTGAGTTTTTTTCAGCAAAAAAACCTTGGTGAATGAACCAAGCCAACCCTCATGGCCACCCAAGCTCCACCATAACCTTCCTTATTTAAACCCCACCTCCATGACCAAGGGGAGGAGATGCAAGATTTACCTTGGGGAGACTATGCCAAATTGTTCCCAAAGCTTCTCCAAGCATTTTTAAGTTCAATCAAATCATTTCCAATTGAGGCCTCACCTCTTGGACAATGGTATCAATTTTTTTTTCTCCTCCAACCGAGCATGTTTTAATTTTCTGTACTTATTCACATGTTTTAAGTATATCATCACCGTATAGATGTGTGCTACTCAATCAGACGATCATTTTAAAAAAAAATTCATTAAATTTCGTTGAGAATCGAGGGAGATATCAA
The DNA here is from genome assembly GCA_022702705.1 of Papilionanthe hookeriana x Papilionanthe teres. Classification (NCBI taxonomy): domain Eukaryota; kingdom Viridiplantae; phylum Streptophyta; class Magnoliopsida; order Asparagales; family Orchidaceae; genus Papilionanthe; species Papilionanthe hookeriana x Papilionanthe teres. The sequence goes on along the minus strand of CM040428.1, from coordinate 106,915,575 downwards.
GGTTTGAAGTTGGACGGTTTTGAGTGAATAGAACAAAGAAAGAGGAGCTCGGAGCATGGTGGGCAGCACGGCCATCGTCATCAGCAAAAACTGAGTCTACTTCAGCAAAACTTTCCTAGAATTAAATAACAAAGCCATAGGACTTCGAGGTAGTTTGCCTAGTGCAACATAAATCCTCAACCCTTCGTTAGGCATTTGCATAGCAAATTAAGCCCTAACCGGTCTTAGGATTCCGAGGTAGTCGTCTGATACGACATAAACCCTCATATCTTCGAGGCTATTTGTATGATTCTGTCATATAAATATAAGCCCTAATTAATTAAAATTGGCGAGATTAAAACATTAAATAAACATTAGGAATTCCCGAAATTCAAAGCCTAACATTAGGATAGTCTGGGAAGTCACTGAAGTTCACTTCGGGTTTGTGACATCCCCTACTCCTCTTCCTTTGGACTCCTAAAATAAACTGTTCCAAATTTGAGTTATTCCCTATTGAAATTTTCAAAATCCAATTATTTGAAAACCTTAAACTTTGAAATTCTTGAGAGCAAAACCACTGATCATTATCGAGAGTTTTCTTAGGTGATTCTCGTCACTTAAGATGTAATTAACTATAGGGGCTTGCCCTTATAGGGAACTTTAAGAACCCAGGTAATATAAACCCTGCTTAATTCATTTATATTAAGCAGAGGAACTTGTCGGCTTATAAAATTGGTTCGCAGACCAAACGGATGTCACAAATCTCCTAGTTTATTTAATCGAGCCCCATCATCAAGCAGTGTGTCTATTCTTCGGGATAGATACACGGTTTGTGGTGCGGTGCTCGTTTGTATAAACTATTTGGGATGTGAGATCGGTTTGATTTCATATCTTAAAATGTTCAAATTTAAAAATTATTTTTAAAATCAAATACTACCTTTTCAAATTATTTATTTAAATTAAATTAAAAATTCGCCGACAATTTCTGTAGGCGACCCCTTTTCAAAACACACAACCTAAAAAATATGCCGACAATTTCTGGCGACTCCGCTGGGGAAAATTTCTCTCTCCATTTTGATCAGATGGTTTTGCTTTCATAAATCGGTAGTGAGTCCATGCCCCTAGTGGACCAAACTACTATTCTTTACGTTGACGTACCCCGCTCATTTCGTCTTGAGTGAGTATAGTCAACTCCTTTTTGGATTCTGGAGCCACTGTTTAGACACCCCTAATCAGAGAGGTTCCGGAATCCTCCCACCTCCCTAAAGAGGCGAGGTAGACCCCCAATAGGTGTGTTAGAATAGGAGCGATCTATTCGTGTGATTTCAATGTGAATTCGACCTCCTCTAAATCTCGGACTGGGTCTGATACTTCATTCCTCTTTAGGTTTGACTTGTTGTAAACATGTCAAACTGAAATTCCGCTCTAATAACCTTCCAATAAACTCTAAACAAAATAAAATTTTGTTAAAATTTCAATTCAAAATGAAATTCTGAAAACCCATCGAATACACAATAATAAAACAAAATGCAAAATTTTGAGATAAAAAATTTCACATGAATAAATTTTAAAGGATGCCCAGTTTACAGGACAAGTGCGTTAACTTGAGTATTACCGCTGAAATTACAAGACACGGGACATCACCGACTTCGGGAATTCTTCGAATGACGAGGGACAATGTCTTCACCGAAGTTGATCTTTTCTTTTGCCTCCGGAGTAGAGTTCGCCGTCGGTAGGGATGAGTCGCACGATCTGTCAGTCATCAAGTTTGGACAAGGGTTCAACGATGTTGAAGTTAAGTTTGGGGATGTGGCTATTGAAATAGTGAAGCCCGAAATGAGCAAGTCCGTTAAGCCTATTGTAATGTTCAACCTGAAGTCTGTTGAGGAACTTCCCATGCCAAAGAAGGAATGGATTGAAAAGAACTCTGTTGTCATTACAAGCGTTGGGACGTCTCCTAAAGCTATTTCTGCTCCTACTGTCGGATTCATTACCGCTGTACCAGTCGCTCCGCTAACTAAAGGAAAAGAGATTCTACACGAGGGAAAGTCAGCCGGCGTTTATGACCTACCATTTTCCAGATTCAATATTGGGTCCAATTCAAAGCCCATACAAGCGACAAAGGCACGAGAAAGAAGACCATCTCTTACGGATAAAGCAACAATGAGTCAATGATTAAACAAGGTATACCCGTTCAAGGAAGAGTCGGTGTCGAAGATATTCCATGACTTGCTTCTAAGTTCGAAATCGAGCTACTCGAGCCAAAAAAGCCGGAGGAGGTCGGCAAGGAAGATCACCCGATGTACTTGCCCATACCACCGGTTGCTCGGCCATACTATAGAAAACTGCTTCAGCTTTAAGGATTGGCTTGAGGAGAATTTCAGAAGTGGAAAGGTGGTAATACTAGAAGAATATTTAAAAGAACCTGAAAAAGTTACGTAAATATGATTTCAGATGATTCAATTGACTTCAACTCGACGACACCAGTGCTCGGGGAAATAAGTGATGTTTCTCGAAAATCTCCAGTTGACCTTAAAGTCATCAAAGGAAAGTCAATTGAGGAGGCTGTGGAAAAACTTCGAGCTAACATTGCACAACTATCTAAAGATCAGAAAAACAACATTGAAGAGGAAGATTACGAACTAGCAGATTTCATGGAAGGTGAATTCGCAGAAATCGACGTCGTCGAGACCCAATCAACATTATCTGCGAGCGACACTCCGCCTTTTGGTGAAGAGAATGCCGCAGAGGATTGGCAAAGGGCCATTCAACAACGAGATGAACATATCAACCATTTGAAGAAGCAACTAGAAGAAGTGATGGCTGCTATGGCCACAATTCAAGGAAAGTCACAATCACCGCAAATAACACCTCCGAAACAAACGAACTAGAGACCATTAATGTTACAGATGAAAGAAGGGAGTTCACCGTCGATGTACAACAGAAGAGGGATTCGGTTCGGGGTCCGTACGAGAACAAGACATTAAGCGAAATGGTGGAACGACGAGTGAGAGAAGCCACGGCTCGGTCCCAAAGAACGAACATCGATTCCGAAGGGTAGACCATACCACGGAGAGTTTGATGCTGTTCAATATCCCAGAGGTTTCGTATCACCTCAGTTCAAGATTTTTGATGGTACCAGAAACCCCCGACAGCATGTTGCACACTTTCGAGCAAGTTGCTGCAACGCGAGGGGTGGCGATGCATTGTTGTGTCGTAAATTTGTGAATAGCCTTTCGGGGGTTGCATTCGACTGGTACGCAGAGCTGCTAAATGGTTCGGTGAGAACGTTCGTAGAATTGGAAGACCTCTTTGTTAAGCGGTTCGGCGGAGCTCGACACCATATCACCATCGGTGATCTTGTGGTGGAGCGACAAAAGCCAACCGAAACATTGGTAGACTACATTTTGCGATGGAGAAATTTAAGCTCGAAGTGTGAGCCACGGCTCCGGGAGCAACATGCGGTTGAAATTCTCTTAAAGAGCATCCATGGACCGAGTTGCATTTCTCCTCGAAAGGATTCACAATCAAAACGTTCGAGAAACTACTTTGCAAAGTCTGGAAGTTTGCAAGAGGAAGCCAAACAGATTGGGTTTTCCGAGAAAATTCCGAAAAGCTAGAGCCGATCAAGAGATTTGAGGAGTACGAGACAATGGCGGTGGTGGATAAAGGCAAGCGACCGATGCGGATCCGGATTGAACGGCCTCGACAACGATACTATCAACGGTCGTCTCAACAGTGGTCGCTTCAGATGGATGGAAGACAGGGTCCATCTACGGCCAAGAAACTAAGCAGAGTATATTCTTTCAAAGATGAATCAGTAGCACAAATGTTCCAGAATTTGATTAAGAAGCCCGAGTTCAGATTTCCTGAGGCAAAGAAACCAGTGAAAGTTAACAAGAAGAATCATCCCAACTATTGCCCATATCACAGAATGCTTGGGCACACCATTGAAGGCTGTATCAGTTTCAAAGAATGGCTGGAGAAAAACTTCAAGAATGGAAGCGTAACAATTCCTGATGAATATTTGAGAGGAACTTGAAATAAGTTATATCAATATGATTTCAGGCGATTTGTTTGCTTCAATTGGTTCCTACGCAGCTGACAACGGATGTGACACTTTTTGGTTGCTATTACTTTTGATGCTGAAAGAAGATATTAGCACGATCAGTATTGGTATGTACCTTCCTTCTTACTGCATTGAATGAATGACAAGGAGTTTGTTTTTGTCCAGAACTGCTCAATGTTTGGAAAGCTTAAATTTGGATATTTTGCTAAGACTATGGTTTCAGGGAAGAATGAAATTAATGCTCTAATAACTGAGTCGTTTACTTTAAGGAATTTGGATCGGGTCCTAAATTGATTTCAAAATGAAGTAGTGTGGTTGAAATACGAGTAATTGATTCGGGATATCACGAGCCTTTTAATTTCCCGCCATGTGGCTGGGTCCGGACTTTCGAATAAATTATAATATCCAAGGATTCATGTTAAGAAACATTTTGGAATTATTAATTAGGGGAGTTTCGACATTCAAAATCTTTAACAAAAATATGCACTGCCGAGATACGATAATTCTCGGAAAACAAAGGAGCAAAAAAAAAAAAAAAGTTCTCGAGGAGAAGCTTGAGGTGAGCACACAATCAAAAATTGGTGTCTCAATCAAGACATTCAAAATCTTTAACATGTGCTCCACCGGATATAGTAATCCTCAATAAAAAAGGAGAGTGAAAAGCTCAATAAAAAAAATGAGAAAGAAAAAGAAAAAGAATGCTCCACGAGAAGAAGCTTGAGGCAAGCATATAATCAAAAATTGGTGTCTTAATCCTCCCCTGATTAATAAAACTTGAAATACAACCTTAAGAAGTTTCCTCTGATATTATGCTTTGAAAAGAGTCAAGTGATTTTATGTCTTTTGGATGGTCATTAACTGGCTCAGAAATATCTTTGGACGGTGAAAAATATTTTAATCACATGAACATAAATTTTGAAATCTACTTAAGCCCGGGAAGAAAGAATTAAACAAATGACAACGATATTAGCGAGTTAATGTAAATTCAACCCCGCGATCGTATCCTTCAGCGCCCAGCAAATACAACTTCAACGTCAGTTCAAAGAACGTCATAGTAATTTCTCGAAGACAGTGTAACACCCTTTACGAAATCGGTGACAAAATCAAATGACAACTGCTACGAACAAAGCTACGGAGTTGCAGCCTCCTAAACTGTGACGTCCTCAGAGATAACACATCTTTATAGTTTCTTGAAAGAATATAAATTCCGATAGCAACTTAAAGAGTGAGTTATTATCTACAGTTGATTTCAATCAGTTGATGGTACCCTCAGAAGTACTGCGCATCGTGATGCATCAGAGACAAATTCTTGTCCTACGAAGCATTGATGTCGCACTTGTCTAAAACTGGGTCCAGCTCTTAAAACAAATGAAACTAAATAAAACTCTGCATCAAACAAAATAAAAGTAAACATTTGAACAAAACAAAAGAACTTTGCACCTTGTGAATTTTCAAAAATCTCTGCATAACATTTCAATAAAATTCAGCACTGCATGAACTTCTACAAACATTCTCTGCACATTACAATATGTTTTCACAATCTCTGCATTCATAAATCTCAGCAATATGTTCGATCTACTGCATTCATAAAACTTGCATTCCCAAATATCAGCAAAATCTTTCTCAAATCTCAGCATAAGCCAAATCTCAGTAAAATTCTTCATAGTCATAGCATAAATCAAATATCAACAAAATTTTTCACAACCACTGCATAAACTAAATCTCAGCAAAAATTCCCCATGGACCTCAGCAAAATTTCCCTCAATCTCCGCATAAATAAATTTCAACAAAATTCTTCAGTCTCAGCATAAGTCAGCAAAATTCTTCAATGTCTCTGCATTCACAGAATCTCTGCAATTCTCAACAATCTCAGCAGTTCTTAGCAATTCTCAGCAATCTCAGCAGTTCTCAGCAATTCTCAGCATTCTCAGCATATCCTCAGCAATCTCAGCAATTCTCAGCATATTCTCAGCACTCGGGATAGGCTTCCGCCTGACTCCCTTCTCAGCATATTCTCAGCTCTCGGGATAGGCTTCCGCCCTACTCCCTTCTCAGCGATTCTCAGTACTCGGGATAGGCACAGTCCTACTCCTTTTTCAGCAATCTCAAAATTTGATCCTCCCAGCAAGAAATTGTAATTAAAGCACTCTGCATTTCGGATAGGCTTTGTCCTATTCTTTCTCGAGCATACACATTTGGGATAGGCTCGGTCCTAATCCTTCTCGGCATACACATATGGAATAGGTTCGGTCCTACTCCTTTCTCGGCGATCTCGAAATTTGATCCTCTCAGCAAGAAATTGAAATTAAAGCACTTTGCATTTCGGATAGGCTTTGTCCTATTCTTTCTCGGCATACACATTTGGGATAGGCTCGGTCCTAATCCTTCTCGAGCATACACATATGGAATAGGTTCGATCCTACTCCTTTCTCGGTGATCTCAAAATTTGATCCTCTCGAGCAAGAAATTGAAATTAAAGCACTTTGCATTTCGGATAGGCTTTGTCCTATTCTTTCTCAAGCATACACATTTGGGATAGACTCGGTCTTAATCCTTCTCGGCATACACATATGGAATAGGTTCAGTCCTGCTTCCTTCTCAGCATACAAATGCGTTCGGGTGGGCCTTAGCCCTACTCTTTTCTCCGCATAAAACTAAAATTGAAACTCAAATTGAAATTCAAACTCAAAATTAAAACTTGAAATAAAAAAAATGAAACGAATCTAAAATCCAATCTCTTAAAATCTTGTGATTTGGAGCTCACCTCCTTTTCTTTTCCCCAGCGAGAGTTCAGGTATCTCCAGTTTTGGGAACATACCCGATACTCCCCAGCGGAAATTCTTTTGCTCTATCCCAAGTTTGTCACCTGGACTTCTGTGTTGGTTGTGTTGATCTCTTCGGTCAACGCCAATACGCGCGGTGAGCTCCGTCAGCACACCACACCTATTGGGGGTCCATTTGTTGACTTCATTTTTGATGAGGTCTTCTCTTCTCTCTTTAGTACTTAGGATCTAGCCTTAGGCTTTTCCTTTGACTATCTTAGAGGACTAGAGATGGAACCTACCCCTTTAGAAACTCAACCACTTCTTAACTCCCTGCAAACTCCACAAACTTGATTGTAGGCCCCTAATCACCTAGAGGGTTGAAATCAAATGTGGAAGTTTAAAGGATGAGTTCCTATAGGACTCTTTGGCCTTAGGACCGCCTACAGGTGTCTCGGTGCAGTGAGGGCTGACTTACACACACACTACACTTATACACTACACTTTCACACATCTCCTAAAACCACACCCATACCCAACTTGACCTCCTGACTCATGAAGGTGATTCACATGGATGGTCCTTAACCCCTAAGCCCTTGGCTAAGAGGGTTAGGAACAACATAATGAATACACAAAATGAGTCCTCTCATGGCTCATATGGGCTTAATATGGCTTCATGGCTCAACCTAAACGATTCCATGTCACTTAAATTTGATTAATCTTCATTTTTTCAAAATTTCGAGTTTTTGGCCCAGGACCCGGACCCTCCTAACCTACCAAAAGCCCCGAATAGCTCAAAATCTCCAAAATTCCTAAATCACCCAAAATTCCTCAAAATTGATCTTAAACATTTCCATACCACTCAAATTGATCATTTACAGCAAAAAATACAAAAAATTCCAAAAATACCCCCAATACCCTCCAAATTACCAAAATGCCCCTCTTGACCCAAAAATTCAAAAAAAATTCCAAAAATTCCCAGAAAATTTCAGAAAATCCCAAATATTCCCAATTTCATTTTGTTCAACTACACCATGAGCTGATTTTGTCAATTTACCCCACTTTTACCAAAACCCCCAATTTAACCCATTTTAAACCCAAGTGAACCCAATGTCAAACCAAACCTACCCAATTGACCCCAATTTTGGTCCAATTCAATTCTAAACTTCAATTCAACATCCCAAATGTCAATCTGGACCAAATTCAAGCCCAATTTTATTGACATTTGAATCCAATTTCACTTTTGACCTTAAAGACCAATTTTGACCCATGACCCAAACCTAACCCAAACTCACCCAATTCAACTCCAATTAACCCCAAATCTTTTCTAAATCCTCCTTAGCATCCCCAAAAGCAAAACACTAACATGATTTGCCCAAAATTTGGACCCAAATCCCACTCAAATTCAACCCAAAGCTAAAAGGCCCAATTTTGACCTAAACCCAAACCTAACCCAAATGAGCCCAAACCCCAAAATCAAAGCCCAACCAAAGTCAAAACCTCTTTGAAACACTCCCATAAACATTTCTCAACATTGATTTTACATCAATTTCAACCCTAGCCCAACATTGGCCCAACTTGGCCCACTTGGACCTATATTGGCCCATTCACCAAAAGAGCCCAAATTCAACACAATTTAAACCCAAATCACCCCCAATTTGCTTCAAGTCACTCATGAAACATCCATGAGCTAAACCCAACAATTATTTAGCCCAAGCCTTTACCAAAATTTCATCCCAAAATCCATTTTAAAATTCAAAAGCCCATTCCCTTAAACCATTTTAAAAGCCCACATTTACCAAATTTTAAAAGCCCAAAGTCCATTACCAAGCCCACATGAAACCTTTTCTTCATCATTCCTTTGATAATCCTATTTGACCAAAGTCTTAAACCATCATGAAATCAACCCATTTGTAGCATCATGACAAATCCCATCAATGGAATCCAAAGTTTTCAAAATTCCAAATAACCCTTTTCCATGCAAGTGAGCCAACCTTTTCCCAAGCCATGAGCAAGCCAAATGAAGTCATGGAGCCATGAATAAGCCATATGCAAGCTATGGGGAGCCCTTTCCACCTCACCATGCAACTTATGGCAAGAAGAGGGGAGCCTTTCCTAAGCCTCCACTAAACCTTTTTAACCCCATTCATGATACACTTTAACCAAAATTGGCCACCTCACCTTGGATGAGGACTTCACCACACAAATGAGGCTGACCCAAATGATCTCACATCAGCCCAAATCAAGCCTTGGTGAGTGAACCAAGCCAAAACCATGAATTGACCCAAATTGGACCAAAAATGCTCCTTACACCCATGCCATTTAAATCCTTGACTTTACACATGGCATAACCCAATTGATTACACCAAGATCAAGCTCAATCATGTGAGTTTTTCTCAGCAAAAAAAACCTTGGTGAATGAACCAAGCCAACCCTCATGGCCACCTAAGCTCTACCATAACCTTCCTTTTTTAAACCCCACCTCCATGACCAAGGGGAGGAGATGCAAGATTTACCTTGGTGAGACTATGCCAAATTGTTCCCAAAGCTTCTCCAAGCATTTCTAAGTTCAATCAAATCATTTACAATTGAGGCCTCACCTCTTGGACAAAGGTATCAATTTTTTTTTCTCCTCCAACCGAGCATGTTTTAATTTTCTGTACTTATTCACATGTTTTAAGTATATCATCACCGTATAGATGTGTGCTACTCAATCAGACGATCATTTTAAAAAAAAATTCTTTAAATTTCGTTGAGAATCGAGGGAGATTTCAAGGTTTGAAGTTGGACGGTTTTGAGTGAATAGAACAAAGAAAGAGGAGCTCGGAGCATGGTGGGCAGCACAGCCATCGTCATCAGCAAAACTCGAGTCTACTTCAGCAAAACTTTCCTAGAATTAAATAACAAAGCCATAGGACTTCGAGGTAGTTTGCCTAGTGCAACATAAATCCTCAACCCTTCGTTAGGCATTTGCATAGCAAATTAAGCCCTAACCGGTCTTAGGATTCCGAGGTAGTCGTCTCGATACGACATAAACCCTCATATCTTCGAGGTTATTTGTATGATTCTGTCATATAAATATAAGCCCTAATTAATTAAAATTGGCGAGATTAAAATATTAAATAAACATTAGGAATTCCCGAAATTCAAAGCCTAACATTAGGATAGTCTGGGAAGTCACTGAAGTTCACTTCGGGTTTGTGACATCCCCTACTCCTCTTCCTTTGGACTCCTAAAATAAACTGTTCCAAATTTGAGCTATTCCCTATTGAAATTTCTAAAATCCAATTATTTGAAAACCTTAAACTTTGAAATTCTTGAGAGCAAAACCACTGATCATTATCGAGAGTTTTCTTAGGTGATTCTCGTCACTTAAGATGTAATTAACTATAGGGGCTTGCCCTTATAGGGAACTTTAAGAACCCAAGTAATATAAACCCTGCTTAATTCATTTATATTAAGCAGGAGAACTTGTCGGCTTATAAAATTGGTTCGCAGACCAAACGGATGTCACAAATCTCCTAGTTTATTTAATCTAGCCCCATCATCAAGCAGTGTGTCTATTCTTCGGGATAGATACACGGTTTGTGGTGCGGTGCTCGTTTGTATAAACTATTTGGGATGTGAGATCGGTTTGATTTCATATCTTAAAATGTTCAAATTTAAAAATTATTTTTAAAATCAAATACTACCTTTTCAAATTATTTATTTAAATAAAATTAAAAATTTTCTGACAATTTCTGTAGGCGACCCCTTTTCAAAACACACAACCTAAAAAATATGCCGACACGCATACCATGGGTTCCTACTCCATAGAAACCCCTCGATCTCGCATTTTCAACCGGTAGAATTTATCAATTTTGAGGTGCAGCGATTGTTCAACACAGTGATGATGAAGAGGAGAATTATGAAGGAAAGAGGCTTGATAAATCGAGGTATGGATAATCCTACTACAAGAGTTGAAGAGATAATAAAGGAAAGACGTTAGAAAATGCTATGTTACACTATCGCTGCCGTAGTTGTTCCAGTTGTGAAGGAATTCTATGCAAATTTTCACGGGATCAACCAAGGATTCGTCTTTGTGCGGGGTAGGATTGTGAAATTCACTCCTGTGAGAATTAATGATCTCTTTATGTTTGAGAATGTACCTATTTGCCACTATTCCAATTTTTATGCCACAAGTGATAATATGAATGATGTGTATCGTTATTTGACGGATGAAAATGAAGATTGGGAAGTTAGAGAAAATGGAAATATTAGTATCCCCTCTGCATCTTTAAATCTGGTTTCAAAACAGTGGCATTACTTTATTTTGGCAAAGTTATTTCCAACTTTGAAGATTAGTAAAGTAACCAAGGAAAGTGCTATTTTGAATTTATGTATTCAAACTGGAAGGCCGATTGATATTAGAAATATAATTGTGAAATCTGTTTTAGGATTGATTGTTCATGGATCTAAATATTGGCTTGGACACCCGTCCACCATATTTCTATTGTGTAGTCAATCACAAGTTCCATATGAGAGTTGGGAAAAGGTTCTTCTTCCCTGGAGGCCTATTGATCCAACTAATCTTTATGACTACCAAACAATAGGAGATGAAGGTGATATGGATCTGCTTGCTGATCAACCAACTCAGACTTCACAACCTATTTAGCCTTATTTTCCTGAAAGTTCCAAAGTGATACTGAAGAGAATCAAGCAGTTGGAAAAGGAGGTACAAAATGTTATGAATCATATTAATAATATATCTGATTTATTTGATCATATAGACTGGAGGATGAAGGAAAAATTTGATTACACTGGTCGGATTAAGATGGGCCTAATTAATATGATGAAGAAGAATGATTTAATTGTTGAGGATTCATCTGATGAATTCCCATTTCGTCCCTTCTACAATTTGTTTGTGCATCAGCAATCTATTGGATATATCAAAGAGGAAGATAGTTCTGAGACCAATGTGGAGTGATTATGGGATTTTGTTTATGTTTGATGTGTGTTTTCTTTGCTTGGCTTAGTTCTATTCGATGTGTTTAGTATTTACTTTTTTTTTGCTTTGTTGTTTAAATTTGGATTTTCTATGCTTAATTTCATTGTGTGTGCTTAGATTTTAGTGTTTTCTTATTGTAGCATACTTGCAACACTAAAAATCTAAGAGTTGTTGGTTTAATTTGATGAACATATTAGTATTTATGTTGTAATGTGGATTTTATATATATAAATATGTTTTGTGTTTTTTGTGTAAGAATTGTGTTAGTTATGGCTTGTGTGATGAAATAGATGCTTAATGAAGTGTTAAATATCATTGTGAAGGACAAAACGATTGAAATTATGAAAAAAATTTCAGACCCAGAAAAATTTTTGGACTGGCACTGCCGGCGCCCAAATCCAAGGAGTTTTGGCATTTTAGAAAAATAGAGCTTCACCGGCGCCCAAGTACAGAAAAAAGTCCAAAAATCCTTTATTTCACGATTTTGACCCTGGGACCTATGGTTTTTTCCATTGCTTTCGTCTTCCTCCTCCATTTTTGCAATTTTAAAGACCTAGGGCTAGCTAGATCTCGGATTTCAAGTGATTTCAAAGCTTTTCGTGATAGGATCTACACTTCTCTTGGTAAGAACTTCACTTTGAGTTAAAAAATTTTTATTTTCACCATGGGAATCTCTCACATTGTTTAGATTGGAATTTTGAGATTTTTGAAGTAATTTTGGGATTTCCTATGATGAAATTTGCTCTTACTTGTTTAGAATAGTATTTAGATTTTGTTACATTATGGATTTGGAATTTATTGGAATTTATCTTGCAAATTTTTAGAAATTCACATGGCTCCATGGATGAGTAAAGCAAAGAGAAAATTGGATTTTGATGAAGAAAAATTTGTCAATGTTAAAGCGCAGTTTCGCTTTAATTCTTACCTTTACAATAAGATGTGTATTCAGGATTGAGATTTTAATAATCCTGGTGGATTTGTAGAACAGTTAATTGCAGAGTGGAACTGGGAGAGATTTTGTTATTTTACTGCAAATGCTGTTATGGGTGTTGTTAGAGAGTTCTATGCAAATGTGCTCTGGACTGAGACTGAGTTTGTGTTAGTTAGAAGAAAAAAGGTTGAACTTACTTCTCATCGTATTAATGCATTTTATCAGACTTGGGAATCATTTGTTTGTGACTATGAAAATTTTGATACCTGAGAGTCAAATATGAAGGAAGTGATTGCTTTTCTGACAGACGGAAGAGGGGAGTGGAAAGTAAGTCAAAAATAGATGATTAACTTCCCTGCTTCCAAGTAAAAGTTGCATCTAAAGTTTGGCACTATTTCTTCTCTACAAGACTGTTACCTTTTTTATCACTACAGTGAAGTTACAAGGGATAGAGCAATTCTGAACTATTTTATTAAGAAAATGAAGAAGATTGATATTGGAGTTATTGTCTTCAAGAACATTCAGACTATTGCTAGAGGAGAGACCACTGGAGGATTAGGACATGCTGCCCTAGTTCATACCCTGTGTTCAATCTGGAGTAGAGTTCAGCAGTTCTGAAGACATAATTATACCACTGAGACCGATTACAAAGACTATTATTCTTACTTATAAGTCTCATGTGGGAGCACAAGATGAGCTGATATTCCTACTATGAGTTATGACATTCCATCTACATCTGAGCCCCCTACTTTATTTGATATTATGGAGCAGCTGAGATTACAGAGGAGTATTGTGGATAGACTCCATGGTAGTATGGATGTGTTTGAGGCCAGAAGTGATGTGAATGAAGATTATATGAGAAGAATAGTTGAGTTTGATATTACCTATCATGATTCTCAGGTCAAATTCATGAGGGGGGAGATTGATATGATATTCCCTACCTGCCCGAGCTATACATCGTATAGACCTGATTGTGCTGACCCTGCTGATGAACCTGGTGATGAAGATTGGTAGTTTGTTTGTTTCTGTTTCTATTTTTCTTTTTATGTGTTGTATTGTTGTGATGTAGTATTTATTTACTTTTCATGTGATGTGTAAACCTGAGGATGTACTGTTATGTTGTAATGAAAAGTTGAAATGGTTAAATGAACTGTATAGCGTTGTGATAGTTTGTTTAGTAATTGTGGTGTTTTATTGGATGTTTATATGTTTAAACTTAATATCTTTTTACCCTGTAAATGTTTAAAATTTTTATATATCACTGTTACTAACTGTTTCATGCCTGCTAGTTGTAAATTTTGACTAATACCAAATAGCTGTTGAAGATTTCAAGATCCCAGGACAAAAAGGTAAGTTTCTTTCACTCTCTACTGTTTCAAATTTATTGAAAAATTTAAGTTTGGGGGAGGGTAGAAAAATATTAACTCTTATTTGTTCTCAATTATTATATTTTCAAAAAAAATTATTAGCATAACTTCTGGCAGTTGAACCTCACTTTAGATAACTAAAACTTTTTATTTCAGTTGAATATTATGGAAGGATTGGATGAAAGTTTTTAGTAATAAAGGTTAATTTTATAGACGTAAGATATTTGGTATGAAAATGTAAGATATTAGGTATTAAAGGATTTGATTATAGTTAACTATTTAAAGTAAAGAAAACTGTATTTTTGAAATGTTAAGAGACTTAAAGTATTATGTGCTAAGAAGAGATTGTGACTTTATGATGAATAATAACACTCATACCTAATTATAAAGTAAGGAGGTGTTTCATGTTTGAACTTTAGAAAGAGGAGAGTGAAGTTCAAAATCATTGCAGGCTATCCATATATAGTAATCCTTATTAAAAAAAGAGAGAGAAGAAAAAAAAGAAGGGAAAGAAAATAAAAAAAGGATTGAAAACAATCCCAAAAAGAAAAGAAAAAGAAAAAGAAAGAAAAATATTTATGAGGAGAAGCTTGAGGAGATGCCTAACCAAATATTGGCTTCACTTGAGTTTCCCTAAAGGGAGAACTTGATTTCATTTTTGAATTTATATTTAAAGTATTAGCCTAAATTCTGATGAAGTTTGCATGAACTTCTTTTTCACATAATCTTTCAAGAAAATCTTAATGTGACAAATTATGGTTTGTCATGAAATAAATAGAAGACCAGAACCTTAGACTTAATTGTTGAATATTCTTATACCTGTAGTGTTAACCTGAGTTACTGAAATTCTTTCTAAAAGTCTAACCAATATATTATTTTGAATGAAAAACTTTTAGTGATCTACATGTGAAAAGTACATTGCCTTGAGTTATGCTTTTATGTAGTAAAAGGATTACTTGAGGAAAAGTAATAGTTAAGTTTGGGGGATTTTGCTGTACCAAAAATATATAATGTTTTTGCTATATCATTTTACCCATTTTTGGTGATATTGCACTTTAAAGAAAGTTATTTTTCATGATTTATTGTAGGTATGATGATTTTAGGTGATTGGAGTGAAAAGAAGCGGAAAGGAACAAATATGGAGTGAAAAGGAGCAAAAAGGAGGAAATCATCTTCTAGCCCCACCGACGCCATTTTTCCGGTAGCACAGAAAATATTCAGACAATAGAGCACCACCGGCGCCCAATGTCGTTGGATTTAAAATTTGAAGAGTTTTGGCGACTTTTTGAAGGGATGCCTAAGGAAACTCTTGGGATTTCGTTTCTAACTTATAAGTAACTGTTTTTGGATGAAAAATTATGTGTGTTATGGAGTTCTAGTGTGGTTTTGGAGAGGGAGAGTGTGTGTTGAGTGTTAGGCTTTAGAAGAGTGAGTGTAGAAGTGATAATTTGAGAGGGATTCTTCTCTAAGGAGTAAAGGAGAAGGATTAAAGTGAGAGATTGCTTCTTCATTTCCATTCTAAAGAGGGAATTGAGTGTTGCAAAAAAGAGAGAAAATGATTTAAAGGAACTTCAAGGGTTTTGCATTAGGAAAGAGAAAGAGATAAGTTGTATTTGCTTTTGTGGTTTGTATGACTTTTCTTTTATATATAAAATCCAAGTTTTATTGTGTCTTCTCTATGAATTATGAGTAGTCTCCTTTGTCTTTCTTCTTGCATAGAGATGTGATGATGTGTTGATGTGGTTTTGAAGTTCTTTTAAAGTATTAAAGAAATTGTATGGTTTTTCATTTTGAACTTAATTTACTTTTCGATCTGGCCAATTGAATTGTTAAAATCTGTTGTTAAACATTAACTCTAAAAGGATTTAGTATCCTACAACAATAATGAAGAATCCATTCAATGTCCATGGATGAATTACGTAGTTTATAGGAATTGAGTGCAAATAAATAGGGAAATGTGTTTTAATGGACTTCAAATTAGAGGTTTCAGGGTGACAGGATGAGATCCCCAATTTGGTCCTAAGATTAGTAACTAAACTCAAAGGTTAGCCTTCAGGTGAAGGGTGAGTGGGAGCTCCGTTGTGACAGCCGGTATCCTCCCAGGCTGCCCTTACATTTAGTGACTGAACCTAGAATATGTCAATGTTCTTTTCGTGCTTGGAAGAGGGGGTACTCTTTTGAGGGTAAAGAAACATTTATGCTTCTATTTGGGACAATACAATAAATAATCATTCCATATCATTCACACATCATATACTCACTGCAAGAAGAAAGATACTTTTCTTATATATCAAAACCTTTCAAATACATATCTTAGTGTGTTTCTTTTAGTTAATTATGTTTTAAAGATATTAGAAGTAATTGTAGTTTGCTTAATTGTTACTGTTTTCTGCATCTTGTTAGTAGAAGTAAACATTAAACTTTAATTGCAATTTGAGTATTGGAGTTCAGTATTATGTTATATATTGTAAGAATCGTGAACTCTTTGTGGGATAGATAACCATGACTCCATTAAAGTCATGTATTACTGGATACGATATGTATACTTGTGTTGAATGTTTGGACTTTACAAAATCATTATAAATATATATAAATTTAATTTCAAAAGCTCTTGCAATATTAAAAGTCCGCATCACCAGGCTAAAAAATTAATAAGGCCTTTTACTCTAAATTTTAATGACATTTTTAAATGATCTAATTAACAATGACAAACCCTGATTTGGTTAACTTTTGACCTAAAAGGTCAACTTTGGTCAAACTGGCCAATTCCTGATCTAATGACCAACCCTATTGACCCAACAAGTCCACTTTTGACCTAAATGGTCAACTTTGGTCAAACACGTCAATTCCCACCCTAGTGACCATTCCTATTGACCCAAGAGGTCAACTTTTAACCTAAGAAGACAACTTTGGTCAAATTGATCAATTTTTAATCCAATGACCAACTATTAACCTAAAAAGTCAACTTTTGACTTAAAATGTCAATTTTGGTCAAGATGATCAATTTCTGACCCAATGATCAACTATTGATCCAACATATCAACCTTTGACTCAAAAGTCAACTTTGGTCAAACTGGTCAATTTCTGACCCAATGACCAACCCTACTGACCCAATAGGTCAACTTTTGACCCAGAAGACAACTTTGGACAAATTGATCAATTTTTTACCCAGAGACCAACCATTCACTACCAAGTCAATCAAGACATTAAAATGGTCAAATATAACACATTTAACCACCTAAAAACATTACATGACAATTAAGAAAACTTTGGTCAACCCTACCTAGTTAGGTCAAAATTGGTCAAAATGACTAACCCATATCCCCTTGATCACAAAATTGACTTCAATAACAGACATTGACATAATCAACTTGACATTGATCGGAGTTACAAAAAAATTTAAACTAGAGATCACCACATTGATCATTGGGTCAAGCTAAATCCTAAAAATTGATCAACATTACTAAATTAAATCCCAAGTGACAAAATTTTTGTTCATAATGATTAACCCAAACCCTGACAAGGTTAGGAAACTCAAAATTAGTCACCATTGCACCAAAATGGATCAAATTGAGTTAACCTAGCTAAACTTAGGTCAACCTAAGTCAACTATGCTCAACCAAAGACAAATATGGTAAAAATATTCAAGTTTGAACCAAATCAATAAAATTAATTAAATGATTAATTCCCAAAAATCATTTTAATTAATTTTTGAGATTAATATTAAATTTTTTCTACACTTTTATTTAATTACATAATTAATTTAAAATGGAATTACAAGAAAATAACCCTAAAATTCAAATTAAAATGACATCATATATGACATGAAAAGTGACCTCCAAATTTAAAATCCACCATAACATCATAAATGACTCCATGTGAAGTCATCAATAGATCATCCATGACCCATAGAATTCATCACATATAGGTTAACATATTAAATAATCCATGAACCATCATTTTAACCATGGTTAAAGACACCATCATGAAGGATGAAGGAGGTGTCATGCCTTCATGAAAGCCTTAAGAGATGACATGGGTGAGTCATCACACACCTCACAAGCCATCCAATGGAGAAAAACTTGACTTAATTCATCCTTACATCATGAGATGACCTCATATTCACCTAACTTTGGAAATAATAAAAAAAGGGAAATTATGTGTCACTTCTTTATCAAAACATGGATGACATGTTAGCTTATGTGGAAAGAGATCAATTAGCTCATATTGGAGTCACCATGCACCTCATCTCCCACCCAATAAAGATGAGCCAAATTCGTGGAAATCTAATCATAACATGTCATGGAACTAAGGAAAAAAAGCACTTATGTGTCACTCTCCTCTGAACCTATAGAATGAATCAATAAGTCTACATGGGGGAGGTTGATTCAAAGCATGTTTAGGTAGCCTTATCCACCTCCCAAACTTTCCAAAAGAGGAAGGCCAAGGTATGAGACCAAACCTTCACCATAGTTAAGTATGACAAGGAGTAGTCTTAGGAAGTTCAACCATGGCTGCCACCTAGCTAAATATTTATCTCCATGCCATCATGAGACAGTTAGCTTTATCCCCAAGCAATTTAAAACTTATCTAAGCTCAGTTATGGCCTCTTCATATGCTACAAATAAGCCCAAACCCGAGAGCTTAAGAGAGGAGAGACCAAAATAGGAAGAAACCACTGCCCAAATCCTTAAACCCTCAACACCAAAAATGTTCTTTAGGGTCTAGGCAATTGATCCCACTTTAATTTAACCCACGGAATCCACTTAATCCTCTCAATTAAACCAACTCGATAACCTTAAAACCAAGACAAATTTGGAGTTTGAAACCAAACTTCTCAAAACTTCAAATTGACATTTCCTGAAGCTTACTAGGACCCTACAAAGACGAACCCAATCAAAATTAGCCATCCCCATAGCCCCTAAGCCATTAATTGATCAAACTACTCAAACCGATCACCTCTTGATCGAAATCATATAGGGACCCAATCTGACATCAAATTAGCTTGGGGGAAGGTTTTTTGAGGTCAGTACAAAGCTCCATAACCATTTAAATCCAACAAAATCAATTAAGTCGAAGGTAAGAATTTTCCTCTTTAATGGCATTCGGGTTTGAAACATAGTGAAACAAACTATTTCAAAACCCCTATAGAGTCATATGGATGTCTTTGTCATCTCAAAAGATCCTACGGAAACAAGAATCAATCAAATCCATTAAGAATTGAGTGAGATCTTGTGCCCAGAATGAGGACGGTGCTCGAGTTGAGGCCAGAGGAGGGAGATGAACGAGAACCATCTGATCTTCTGTTTAAAAAACAGACGGTTCTGATTTGAAGATAATCGCTCCGCTGTTCGGATCTCTACAGTGGATCGAGCGTGTTTCAATCAACACGAGGACACGCATCTCCCCCAGAGTTTTTAGGTTAATTTGAATTTAAATAAATCTAGATTAACCTTAAAAACTTCAATAAATCATATCTTTGTCTACAAAATCCTAAAATTTTGACAAAAATAACCCTGGATTCAAGAAAAAAAGGAGAATCATTTGGAATCAAAATTTTTAATTTTTAAATTATATTTTATTTTTAATTATTTAATTACTCCCTGGAGTAAATTAATTATTAAAAAACTATTTATAATTTCAAAAATTATGAAACTTTCACAAAATGATCTTTGTACCCTTAGGAACATTCCCTGATTTTTCTAAGGACAGAAAAATTCTCTAGGGTGACATTTAATAATTTCTAAGCCACTTTGTAATTATTTCTAAAAATAATTATAAAAAATTAGAAATAAAGAAAAATAAATTTGGAAAATGGCTAAAAATATTAGGGTAACAGACAATAACCCTAAGACAATGATGTTTAAGTCATTAAACAATTTTACATGATATTTCAAAATTTAGGATTTAAAATTCATTTATAATTAATAAATTTAAATCCTAAAAATAACCTTTTTATTACTTAGCCTATTTTTCATAATAGACTAAGTTCAAAAAGAGTCTAACTCACAATAGACTCATGACAAAATCTAGTTATGTCTAAGATGACAAATTAGGCTTAGTCATCATCCTAATCAAACTCTTAATCATGCTTAAAGACAAATTAAGCTTAATTAAATCAAACATAAAAAGGAATGAACAAATCTTAAATAATACCAATCTAATTAAGTTTAAGAATATATTAACCCATTAATCCTTAATTACTTTGGGTTTGATACAGAATCAGACTTTAATTAATTTTATGGACATATTAAACTTAATTAACCAATAAAACCTTAATTATATTAGGTTTAACAAAAAATCAAACTTTAATTAATTTTAAAGACATATTTAATCTATTAAGCTTTAATTACATTAGGTTTAATATAAAAACAAACTCTAATTAGGTTTAACCCATTTTAAACCCAATTAATCAACTTAAAACTTACTTACATTATATTTAAGTAATCTTTAAACCCTAATTAGGTTTAACCCATACTGAACCTAATTAATCAACCTAAACCTTACATACATTAGGTTTAAGAAACTTTTAAACCCTAATTAGGCTTAACCTATATTAAACCTAATTAATCAACTTATACCTTACTTACATTAAGTTTAATTAACCTTAAATCAATTAGACTTTATCCATATTAAGTATAATTAATCAATTAAATTATACCCAAATTAGTTTTAATTAACCCTAAATTAATTAGACTTAATCCATATTAAGTCTAATTAATCAATTAAACCTTACCCAAATTATGTTTAATTAACCTTAAACAAATAAGACTTAACCCTAACTAAGTCTAATTAATCAATTAAAACTTACCCAAATTAGGTTTAATTAATCCTAAACCAATTAAACTTAACCCTAATTAAGTCTAATTGATTAATTAAACCTTAACCAAATTAAGTTTAATTAACCTTAAATTAATTAGATTTACCCCATATTAAGTCTAATTTGTCAATTAAACCTTACCCAAATTAGGTTTTATTAACCCTAAACCAATTAGATTTAACCCTAATTAAGTATAATTAATCAATTAAATCTTACCCAAATTAGGTTTAATTAATCCTAAACCAATTAGACTTAACCCTAATTAAGTCTAATTAATCAATTAAACCTTACTCAAATTAGGTTTAATTAATCCGAAACCAATTAGACTTAACCCTAATTAAGTCTAATTAATCGATTAAACGTTACCTAAATTAGGTATAATTAACCTTAAACCAATTAGAATTAACCCTAATTAAGTCTAATTAATCAATTAAACCTTACCCAAATTAGGTTTAATTAATCCTAAACCAATTAGACTTAACCCTAATTAAGTTTAATTAATCAATTTAACCTTACCCAAATTAGGTTTAATTAATCATAAACCCATTAGACTTAACCATATTTAAGTATAATTAATCAATTAAACCTTACCCAAAGCAGGTTTAATTAACCATAAACCAATCTTAATTAAGTGAAATTAACCCTAAAATCCTACAAGCTTCAAATCTAACTTAAGTTCAAATTCATTTTGAATTTAAGTCAACCGTTAAATCTAGATTCAACAAAACTTGAATTTGACTTAATCAAACCTAGCTTAGTTTCAAATTCATGTTGAACTTGAGGCCAACCTTAAGTCTAAGTTCAACCTAACTTGAACCTTAATTAACTCAAACTTAAAATCTAACTCGAGCTTAAACTCATATTGAACTTGAGATAACTTCAAGACTAAGTTCAATTTAACTTGAGCCTACTTAAACCTAATTTGAACTCAAGTCAAACCTAAGTCCTAAATTCAATCCGATAAGAGTCCAACTCAACACTAATTTTAAGTTTGATCTAAATCAAACTTGACTCAATATTAAGTTTGACCCAAATCGAACTTAATTCAACATTAATTTTAAATTTGATCTAATTTAAACTTAGATAAATATTGAGTTCGACCCAAATCAAACTTAATTCAACATTAATTTTAAGTTTGATTTAAATCAAACTTAACTCAATATTAAATTTGACTCAACATTAAGTTCAACCCAAATCAAAGTGAATATTAAGTTCAACTCAAATTGAACTTAAATTATAAATCGAGCTTGACTCAAAACAAACCTAACTCAATGTTAAGTTCAACCTAAATCGAACTTAACTAAATATTGAGTTCAACCTAAATTGAGCTCAAATTCAACCTAAGTCAAATACAAAATAACTCAAACATTAGGTTCAACTCAAAATCAATCCTACTTGAATTTAAGATTGAAATTAAACTATTTAAATTCAAACAACATTGAATCTAATTATCTTAGTCTAAACCATATTAGACATAAAATATCTTTTTGACATCGAATCTAAATTCTAACTTATATTAGAATTAATACTTCTTTTTTAGATCTAAAATGATATCGAACTAGAATATTAAAATCTAACGTAAGTCTGAATCAATATTAGACTTAATGCTTTTAGATTCAAATGACGTAGAATCTAAAACATTAAAATCTAACATTTTGTTAGATTTTAAATCTAAATTAAATTTAAAATGAAATTGAAATATACTTTAAGTCTAATCTACAACTAACACTCTTTTCTTTGCAGATTAAGAATAAGTGTTAGATTTCCCTTGCATATTATAGGGTGTGCTGACTCTGTTTTGCAGAACGATAAAGATGAAACGACAAAAATAGATTTTCTTTGCGTATTTTAGGATGTGCTAACTCTGTTTTGCAGGACGACATTCCGAAGATGGGATGAACAATAACAAAACAAAATCACAATGACATTAAAACAATAACATTGACAAAACCAAACAAAACAAACAAAATTAAAATGACAAAACCAAGACAATATAAAACCAAAACTTTTAGGATAGCCACCAAACAAATAAACAACAAAAAAAGACAAAACAACAAAATAAAATTGACATAACAAAATGACATTTAGGATTGATAGTTGGTACATCTTTCCTTAAAAGCTCTTTAGAAAATAAGTGATTAACATTAATCATAAGTTTTCTTAGATAATTACAAATTGCCTAAGATGTAATTAACTATAGGAGCTTGCTCCTATAGGAGATTTAAAGAACTCAAAATTGATATTATATCTAGAAATCTCTGGTTACGAAAATTTCATTATCCATATATAAAATTTCTAGGACAAGATAATTCTAGAATCTTCATTTATAAGGATTATCACCAACATTTCTTTTTCTACTGTTTTCTATATTATTAGCCCTTATTTTCTTCAAATTTATTATTATGTAAGGATTCTTTTATAGATCCAAAGAAATAAGAATTTTTGAAGATTAGGGCAATATCATAGATAAACTGAGTGGCGACTCCAAATCGACATCGACACCTAGAAAATCTCTGACACGGCGACGACACCGCCACAAAGAGATTTTATTTGGCAACTTCACTAGGGAATTTCTTTCTTCTCATCATTTGTTATCACTTGCTCTCATTTGGCATTTCATTCTTTGATAAATAAGGACCACATCTTTTCAAATTTTTAACTCTTTGAAGAATTATTTTTGACATTTTTTTCTAATACAAAGACAAATTGCCAATTTATGAATAAGTCAATAACGTTTGCTCTCCTTAAAATTTTGGAAAAGTTACAATGGAATCTCCAGATTCACTCTTTTCTTATTATCAAGACTTCAATACACCAATTGAGGAAGATGTTTCCCTTTATCAGAATAATTTTGGATTATTTGGTGAAACTAAATTAGCATTAGATAATCCATACCAAACTGATATACACTCTTTCGAAGAATTAAATCTGCAACCTTGTGAAGATTTTCTAAATTTTACAGAAGACCTAACTAAATATACACCTGAAGAACCATATACTCTTAAGGAACTAAAAAGCCAAATTGACAACAAAGGAAAGAAAATCTATGAAGAAGATGACATTCCACCACCATCCATATATGAAGTTGGATCTTGTTCTAAGAACATTCATAAAAATAGAACCCTTTCTCTTAAAAGAAAGAAGAAGTGGAACGAGAATGAAAATTTTGAAACACTTAAATTTGAAAAAAGTGTTTTCGGGAACCCTTCCTTTTCAAAATAAAATTAGTATATTCTAATTTATATTGAATATACTGATAATTTCTTTCAACCTAAAAGTTCTCCATCAATGCACGATATATATTCAGTGTTTAAAAGACTAGCACAAAAAGATAAATGTTCAGTTTCCCGACTATTGGACAAAATAGGATGTGCAGTCTCTAAAACAATGAAAAGGAGAATCCTCACAATAGAGGACTCTGTCTATCAAGAAATAGGTTATCAAACCCCTACAGATGATCATTGTACTCGAGTGCTAGTAAAGTTTTGACTAGGGTCAAGAGTAAAGGATGTAACAGTTACAAAAGACAAGACCAAATATGACAAACTGATATTGAAAGCAGAAGATATGTCTACCAAAATGACAAATTTGATCCATATGTAACAAAATGCAGATTTTTCATACTCATAATACAATGATACACCACCTAGAAAGTCTCATCCCATACTAAGAAATAATATATGGAAACGAAGATCGTCTGAAGGAGACTCATATATTATGAGTACTCCTGCAAATAGCTCATAAGAAGGAACTTGTAAAGAATATCCCTCAAAATAATTTGAAGAAATATTAAAAAAAATTTAAGAATGATATCAAACAATTCTCGATGCTAGAAAAGAAATACTCTTCTGACAGTTCAAATGAAAATATTGCTAACATTAACATGGTAGAAACATGATCTACTTCTTCAGCACGAGAGTTAAATGAAGAAGATGCAACAGATGAATTACGAGCAATTAAAAGATAAAGAGATGAACAAATTAGTTGTCTTGAACAAAAAATGAAAGTTTACTAGCAGCTTTACAAAATCCACCAACAAATCCATCACCAGCCATTGAAATTGTTAGGCCAGAGGCAATCCACATTCTAGAAGATAGAGGAGAGCCAATAGAAGTTGAAGAAAGCAGTCAAAAGAAAAAGGATTCCCCTCGCAGTGGAATTCCAAAAAAAGATATTACACAACTTGTTGAACAAAAAATAAAAGAATCAATGGCTCAAGTAAAGGCTGGACCATCAATTCCAAAGGGTAGACCATATCCAGAGATATTTGATTTTGTTCAATACCCTAATGTTTTTCTTCCTCCTGTCTTTAAAATGTTTGATGGAACTGGTAATCCCCGACAGCATTTAGTACACTTTAGAGCAATTTGCTGCAATGAGAGAGGAAGTGACGCTCTTTTATTCCGTCAATTTGTTAACAGTCTTATAGAAGTTGCCTTTGGCTGGTATGTGGAACTTCCTAATGGGTTTGTTAAAATTTTTGTGGAGATTGAAAGTCCCTTCATTCAATGATTCGCTGGAGCACAACATCATACTACAGTTGGTGACCTAGTAGTAGAAAAACAAAAGCCAGGAGAAAATTTAGTGGATTACATTTTGCGCTGGAGAAATCTCGGCATGAAATGTGAACCACAACTTCAAGAACAACATGCAGTTGAAAACCTGCTTAAAATTATTCATGATCCTATAGCATTCATGCTTAAAGGATTCACAATAAAAACATCTGAAAAATTGCTCATTAAAGCTTCCAATATTCAAAAAGAAGCTAAACAGATGAGTGTAATTGAAAAGACTGAAAAGACAAAGACTGTCAAGACATTTGAAAAGAAACTGGGAAATGTTGCAGAGAAAGGTAAACAAGTGATGCAAGTTCAACCTAAACAAAAGAAACAACGATAGAACCCGTCGTCATCACAAACCTCTCCTCAATTACAACTTCAAAAACCAACCCTAGTACAGGTAGATAAAAGAACAATGGTTGGAAGAATGAACAAAGAGTATCCATTTAAAACAGAAGCCGTCAGCAAAATATTCCGTAGATTGCTTAAAATACTAGAATTTAAGCTGTCAGAAGCTAAAAGGCCAGCAGAAGTTGACATGAAGGACAATCCCAATTATTGTCCTTATCATAGAATGCTTGGACACAAGATTGAAGAATGTTTTGTCTTCAAAGACTGGTTAGAGTGTAACATTAAGGAAGGAAATATAGTAATCCTGAAAGAATATTTGAAGGAGCCCGAAAAGGTTCAGTCAATATGAATTCAATAGATAAGCTTAATTCCGACAATAAAAACAAAAATGACACTCGTGAGGAGATCCTTACTGAATATCAAGTTACAAAATCTTCCAAGAAATGAAAGAAAAATAAAAATAAAGAACCAAAAAGGATTAGAGGTCTTCTAGATATAGGGACTATAGTTGCTTTTGTATCTCCTAGTACTTATCTGTCTCCATCTCCTACTAGGTTAATTGTCTCGAATGAAGGGAGAAAATCACTTAGGTCGTTGACTTTGTATGACTTTTTATTTACTACTACTGTAAATAATAAGCTTCCAGTTCTGCTTACATTTTATCTATTTTGGGTGATGCTTCTGAAAATGATCATTCAAATTCTAATCCTGCAGACAATACTCAAATCGTACATGATCTGAATCAATATAAAGACAACCAAAATGACAATAACATTGATAATAATTCTGACAATGACAAATATGAAAGCAATATTACCACACTTCAACTACAAGGAACCCCAATTTCCATAGAATTGGAATCTTCAGACTTGGAGAAAAAGAATCAGACAGTAAACTTGAAGAAATTGTTGAAATTAATTTGAGAAGTGGAAAGGTTCTACCTCCCAGAATGGCTCCACAAGAGAAGGAAAAACAAATAGTTACAATTGAAAAGATCATTCCTCTAATATATCCTTAACTCCCTGAAAGAAATAAGGATGATCTTCATAACAAAGTGGACTATAATATATTAGCTCATTTGAAAAAGTTACCAACAAAATTGAGCATCTATGACGCTCTTATGCTCTCCAAAGAAATGAGAGCAATTGATAAAAGCCCTTTTAGATCCATACATTTGCTTAGCTCAACTCGCTAGTATTACTCAGAATGAAGTTTGTCCATTAGAAGAATCAACAAAGATTACCTTCTCTGATAATGGCTTGTTGATTGGAACAACTGAGCATAATCGTCAACTGTATATCACGGTAAACATAAACGACATGACACTTTCAAGGGTGATTATTGACCCAGATGCCCTGATTAACATAATGAATTTAAAGACTCTTGTATATTTAGATATTGATGCATCCCAACTATCAAGAGATACAATGATGCTACGAGGCTTTAATCAACAGGGAGAACACGCTCTAGGATCAATAACATTGCTCCTAAAGATAGATGACTTGATGACAACGGAAAAATTCTATATCATTGACTCTGATACCTCTTTTAATGACATACTCGATAGACCATGGCTGTATAAAATGGTTCCTTCTTCACTGCATCAATGTATAAAAAATTTACAAAAAGGACAGGAATGTTGTATTATAGGAGACTTGCAACCGTTTTCAATCCATGAAATTGGTATACATGAAGATGAAGCATATTATGCTCCTATAAAGAAAACAATATTCTCCAGAGAGATAACGATGAATATAAAATAAAATGACAAAGAAAAGAAAATAAATGAAAAGGATCATTCAAAGATAAAAAGTGTTGATTTTCATCAAATTCATATTCGATGTCGAGACCGGGAATGAGGACGAGGGAAAGAAAACTCAATTGTCAGAATGAAGAAACCATCGAAGTTCAAAATTCACCTGGACTCTGAAGAAGATACAAAAGAAGAAACAACAATGGTGGTTCTAAAGAAGCCTCAATTCAAAATATCCCTTGTATAAGAAGACAAAGAAAAACAATTTGAGTCTATGTATGATAAAATTAATCACTATATACACTCTATGACTCTAACTCCAATCTCTACCGCAAAGATTAAGAATTTAGTGATCAAATAAGTATATAGTGAGGATAAAAAGCTAATTAAGTTTAGGCTTGGCTCTACTTCTTCTAGTTTTCAAACCGATACAAAATTAGAAGATGAAAATCTTCTAAAATCAATGAAAATTCCTTTTGAGTTGTACTCTCATTGGGCACAAAAATTTATTCAAAATAGTTTAATGCTCAAACATTGGCCTTTAAATTAACCACATTTTATTGAACAAATGTAGAATACTAATAAACAAAATCCTAACTCTAAAGAAAGTATTGGGTTTGGTACTCTTCAACCTTTAGATGATACAGAATTTTTTCTAGTCATCACTGAAGACATTAACTCTGAACCAACATCTGGTCCTCCAATCAAAGATGCTCCTCCAGAATTGGAAGAAGAAATTAAATCAACAGTTAATGAATTAAAAGAAATAAATTTAGGAACTGATGAAAATCTGAAACCAACTTTCATTAGTTCATTCCTTAATAATATAGAAGCAAAAGAGATAATTCAACTGTTGACGGAATACAAAGATGCTTTGCTTAGACTTATGATGAAATGCCTGGTTTATCTCCAGAAGTTGCAGTCCAAAAACTTGAGGTAAATCAAATTGCAATCCCGGCTAAACAAGCTCCAAGAAGGATGTGTGTTGAAATAGAGCAACAAGTCATTGCAGAAGATAAGAAATTGATAGAAGCTGGTTTCATGTGAGAAGAAAATTATCCGACATGGTTAGCCAACGTGGTGCCAGTTAGGAAGAAAAATGGTCAAATAAGGGTCTGTAAAGACTTTAGGGATTTGAATAAAGCATGTCCAAAGGATGAATTCCCTGTACCAATCCCAGAATTAATGGTCAACATAGCATCAACAGATGCAGTATTTTCCTTTATGGATGGGTCGTCAGGATATAATCAAATAAAAATGTTTTTAGAAGATGAAGCAAACACAGCTTTCAGGACACCCATAAGAATATATTATTATAAGGTTATGCCATTTAGATTGAAGAATGCTGGTGCAACCTATTAAAAAGCCATGACATGGATTTTTAACGAATTAATGCATAATCAAGTTGAATGTTATGTGGACGATTTGGTTGTCAATAGTAAACAAAAAGATGATCATGTCTACGATTTGAGAATTATCTTCGAATGATTATTCGAACGATTACAATAATATAATCTTAAAATGAATCACTTAAAATGCATTTTTAGTCCTAATTAAGGGAAATTTTTAAGATTCTTAGTTCAACATCATGGGATAGAAATTGATCCCCTCAAAATTGAAGCTATCTTAAATATGTCTCCTCCTAAAAATCTAACGCAATTGATATCATTTCAAGGAAAATGAGCATATATACGACGTTTTATTTCTAATCTATCAGGTAGGTGCCAGCCTCTTACTGTCCTAACCACAAAAGATACCAATTTTGTATGGGATGAAAAATACCAACTCGCCTTTGAAAACATTAAACAATACCTGACAACACCTCCAGTCTTAGCAGCCTCTGTGTTAGGAAGACTTTTAATCCTTTACACCGCGACATTAGATAATTCCCTTGGAGCCTACTAGCACAAGTAAATGACGAGAGAAAAGAAAATGCATTATATTATTTAAGTCGTTGCTTGGTTCAAACAGAGATAAAATTTCTAGCAATTGAAAAACATTGCTTAGTCTTGATTTTTGCAGTTCAGAAACTGATGCATTATATGCTTTCTCATAAAGTGACTCTTATTTCAAAAGTCAATCCATTATAATATTTGATGACATGACCGACACTTTATGGAAGATTAGCAAGATGGGCAATGATACTTCTTCAGTTTGACATAACATTTGTACCGCTACATGTTGTTAAAGGACAAATTTTGGTTGATTTTTTAGCAGCACACATAATTCCAACTGGATCACCTATCAATGACGATTTACCTAATGAACAAATATTAGAAACAAAAAGTACAAATGAACGATGATGGGAACTATATTTTGATGGAGCGTCATCTGCACAAAAGGATAAAGACAAACAAACAATTGTACGAGGCAAAGATGGAGTAGGATTAATTTTCATCTCTACAGACAAAGCAATGATACCGTTTTCCTATCATTTGACTAAACCATGCACAAATAACGAAGCCAAATATGAAGCGCTCATAACCGGTCTAGAATTGACAATACTGATGGAAATTAAAAATATTGACATCTATGGAGATTCTCAGTTGATTATCAATCAAATTGCTGGTAAATATAAAACTCTGAAACCTCGACTTGAACAATATTCCCGTTACACTCTAAAACTGCTTTAGCAAATTTCTGATGTGATATTTTTCTTAATCCCAATATGAGACAATTCTTTAGCAGATGCTTTGGCAAAACTCACAAAAGAATTTGCTTGTCCATAAAAAGACAACATACTAATTTCCATAAAAGGGCGACGAGTTCATTCTCAAATTGAAATTGACAAATTGCACAAAATTGGTGAAAACACGATGGTGACAATAATTAAAGAAGAAGAAGATGATTGGCGACAACCAATTATTCAATATCTACAAACCGGAAGGTTACGTAAAAACACTTCTACTGTCACTCAAATTAAACAAAGAACATTATTATATGCTTGTCGGCATATTTTTAGGTCGTGTTTTATTTTGAAGAGGGGTCGCCTAACAGAAATCTGTCGGCGAATTTTTAATTTAATTAAAATAAATAATTTGAAAAGTAGTATTTGATTTTGAAAATAATTTTAAATTTGAAGGTTTTAAGATATGAAATTAAACCGATCTCACATCCCAAATAGTTTATATAAACGAGCACCGCACCACAAACCGTGTATCTATCCCTAATGATGTATACACACCGCTCGATGGTGGGGCTTCGATTAGATAAACTAGAAGATTAGTGACATCCGTTCGGTCCGCGAACCAATTTTATAAGCCGACAAGTTTCCCCGCTTAATATGAAAACATTAAACAGGTTTATATTACCCGGGTTCTTTAAAATTCCCTATAAGGGCAAGCCCCTATAGTTAATTACATCTTAAGTGACGGGAATCACCTAAGAAAACTCTCGATAATAATCAATGATTCTCGCTCTCAAGAATTTCAAAGTTTAAGGTTTTCAAAGATCGAATTTTGGAGTTTCAATAGGGAATGGATCAAATTTTTGGAACATTTTATTTTGTGAATCCAAAGGAAGAAAGGTAGGAGAAATCACCGATTCGAAGTGAACTTCGATAATTTCCCGACTATCCTATCGTTTCGCTTCGAATTTAGGAAAGTCCTAATGTTTATTCGATATTTCAATCTCGCCAATTTCAATTAATTAGGGCTTATATTTGTATGATAAAATCAAACAAATAGCCTAGAAGATGTGAGGGTTTATTGTCGTATCGGACGACTACCTCGAATCCTAAGACCGGTTAGGGCTTAATTTGCAATGCAAATGCCTAACGAGGAGTCGAGGATTTATGTTGCACTAGTGCAAGCTACCTCGAAGTCCTATGGCTTGGTTGTTTTAATTCTAGGAAAGTTTTGCTCGAAGTAGACTCGAGGTTTCGCCGATGACGATGGTCGTGCCGCCCACCATGCTCCGAGCTCCTTGTTGTCACAGAGGTTTAGTTTTAGAAATCATAAATCGAGAGATAAGAAAAGTGTTTTGGTTTAGAGAAAATCTTAATTTCCAAGTGTTTTTTATGTTTTATTTAAAAACAAATCTTAAAGTTGATTATAACGACACCTGCTAAGATCCCACTGGCTCCATCCTTCCGGCATCATTATTTTTATCGGATTCACTTAGTCCGTATGAATTTGCTAAACTCAACTCGAATGAGTTCCACACTTTCATTTAGACCGCTGGAAATCCCGTTAGCAACACGTAGGTTACATCATCCGAGGTATTCCCGATCATCCAACGAGACGTTTTAATTTAGTTGTAATCGTAGTTTTGTGTTCTGTTTCGTGATTAAATTTCGAGTTGTTTTATATTTTGAAATGTTGTGGCGGTGAATTTTATCTTGCAATGACTTTTAATTTAATTTTGGTTTCAGCTTTAGGGGCTATCCTAAAGGTGTGAGTTTTCATGCAACAGCTTGTTTTATCATGCAAGAAAAGTAAAATGCATTCGCAATAAAGTAAATCGTAATAATGTAAATTGCAAGAAAGTAAATTGCAATAAAATAAAAGCGTACTCGAGGGTCTTCCCGTCATCCCAAGCCGCACTTAAAACACAATTAGAATATTTAAGCAAGTTCCTAGGTAAAGCTAAGGGAAAGGTTATGGTTTTCTACCAAATTCCTAATCCTATAGCTAGTCATCTCCTATGACGTCTAGGTTCTTTGGGTTTTGGTTTAAGGACGATTTTCTTCATCAAAGAATAATCAAATTCAATTGTTCTTATAAATATCCTATCATATCGAGGAAGTGCTTAAGAAGGATCTTAAACATCTTTTCAATATTTCTAGGATTGTTTTAAGTCCAAATGAATTTAATTATATAAATGAATCGATCGTCCGAGGTTTTCAAATCTTGTTAACTCGCTCGATGAACTAGTGACATTCGAATATCCTATGAGTGAGATAACACTTCATTTGATGTTCCATTTAGGAGTTATAATAATCAAAGCTTTCAAGGGTAAATTAATATTCAACTGATTCGATTTAAGTTAAAGGGTTTAAATTTGGAATAGTTGTTCAAGTTGTTTTATATTTAGTTTAATTTAATTTAATTTGATTTGATGTTTAATTAATTTGATTTGATTTAATTTAATTTAATTATTTAATTTAATTTAATTTAATTTAATTTAATTTAATTATTTAATTTAATTTAATTTAATTTAATTTAATTTAATTGAGTTTTAATTTAGTTTAACATAGTTCAATTTAATTTGATTTGGTGTTTAATTAATTTGATTTGATTTAATTTAATTTAATTATTTAATTTAATTTAATTTAATTTAATTTATCTTTAATTTACTTTATTTTTAATTTTAATTGAAATTTCAAAAGAGTTTAATAATTTAATTAAGTCTTTTAATATTTTAAATTTGAGTTATCATTTTAATTAAAAATTGAGTATTAGTTGATATAATTAATTTAGGGATTTTTAAATTAAAGAATATATCTCTTCCTAATAAAGATCCCTTATTTTAATAATTCCAATTTTATTATTCTTCCAAATTTAATCTATTATTTAATTAAAGTTTAATCATTTTAAAATTATTTAATGGGTTTCTACCCTTTAATTATTTAAATTTCAATCATCCAAATCAGATTAGGATCAAATATTTTACTTGTTGACTTTTTATTAAACCTAAAGTTTTAATTAAGGGTTAAAAGTTTAATTACCATTTTACCCTTTAAGCTTAATAATTTCATAACTCATTAAATTGAATTCAAATGAACTTGAAATTTTTATGTGACTTCACTCATATGTCAATAAAGACATGAGAGGAGAAAATGTGATTTTTCTGTATTTAATTTATTTATATAATTATTTTTGGTGGAAAATAGAGATTTTCAAGGAAAATTTGATAACATGACCAAGGGAAAGTTTCTGTCCTTAAGAAAATTAGGGGACATTCCTAATGACCAGAGAAGCACTTGGACCAATTTTGGTGATTTTTTGAATTATATTATTTTTATTATAATTATTTTGAGTTTTGGAGTGTTAATTAATTTAAAAATAAAATAAATGTTGAAAAATGGATTTTATATTTTTCAAAAATCTCTCTCGATATCAAGGAAACCAGAGAAGCAAATTTTGCAATTTTCTGATTTTTTTATGATTTATTGTAATTATTTTAGTGAAAATGCTAGAAAATACATTTTTTTAATTTTAAAATTACCCTAGGGCTTTAAAATTTAATATCTCACTAAATAGACCTAGGAAAAATGTGAGATTTGCTCCTAAGTGATTAAAATTCAAAATGTGACATTTTGGTGAATTTTATTATTTTTGTGATTTTTATTATTTTTTAATTATTAAAAATATTAAAATATTATTAAAAATCAACTTTTTTAGAAAATTAAAATTTTAATTTTCTTAGGTTCCCCTGATATCAGAGAGGCTCCAAAACCAATTTGGTGAATTTTTAAAAAGTATTTTAAAAGTTATGAATTTTTAAAGTTTAAAATGGCTAAGTGGCTTAATCAACCCAATTAGTGGGGTTAACCAAGTCCAATTGACCTCAAATTTTTATGGTGGATTCCTCTGATCCTAAAGGTCAGTGGAGAATTGATTTCAAGTCAATTTGATACCTGGTTAACTCTAATTAATTAAAGACCTATTTTG
Source organism: Papilionanthe hookeriana x Papilionanthe teres (assembly GCA_022702705.1). Taxonomy (NCBI): domain Eukaryota; kingdom Viridiplantae; phylum Streptophyta; class Magnoliopsida; order Asparagales; family Orchidaceae; genus Papilionanthe; species Papilionanthe hookeriana x Papilionanthe teres. The sequence continues at coordinate 106,881,383 of CM040428.1, read as the reverse complement.
GGTGTTTAAGCCAATTAGGGTTAATCTGAGTGAATTAACTCAAGTCCTATTTTTCCTAGGGTTCTCTGGTCATAAGGAACATCACCAAATATTTCTAGAATTTATTTCACAACATGCTAATTTTTGGAATTAAAATACTCAAAACAGCAACATGCATTTGAAAAATAAATAACTTTTCACAGAGATGGCCTCTCGACCTCGGAAAATTCAGGGAATGTTCCCAAGTTCGCAGGCTTCAAAAGCCCTATGGTCTCATGCCATGGTGAATTGTATACATGCATGGAGAATTAAATGTATGCAGAGAGTAAATAAATCATAAAAAATAAAATACTTAATGAAATTAAATGATTTCTTTTCCACATTATTCTCCTCCGTTCACCGAGCAAGAGGGTATTTTTATTTTATTTTTGTGATTTTTCTACACAAAGATATGGATTTTCGAAGTTTAGGGAATTAAATAAATAAGAAAATACCCTAATTTTCTATTTATCCACGCGGCGCCAGCCGAAACCTCGGCAGCCTCCGAACGCACACGCGTCGCGCTCCCATTCGACGCCGCCACCCGAGTCGCGCAGCCCGGGCCCCGCGATTCTCGTACCGTCTCCCCGGTCCGACGCAATCCCGGCCGTCCGTGCGCGCGTGTATCGAATGGACGGCATCCGTTCATCGTCCCCAAGTGTTCTCACCCGAGAGCCGTCCACACTAAATCCCTAAGATCTCACTCGATTCTCAATGGATTTTCATGTTCTTATGCTCTATGGATTCGTCTCGAAGAGACGAACACATCTATACGGCTAACATGCATCGGAACTAAGGCATTTGAAATAGAGAATCTTCGTGGAGCTCGGGATGAAGAGTTAGCTCATACCTTGGCTCGTAGAAGTGTGGCTTCAATCCGAGAGTTGTTGCACCTTCGATCGGGTCCCGGCAAGCTCCGATGAAGTCTCCCGATCCGGTGAATTGTCCGGATATGATTTCGACCAAGCCCGATCACAAAGCTTCGGAGGCCGGAGCAACCGGGTGGCCTCGGAGATGGGGCTTTTGGTGGTGGACACCTTCCCTTGGTCCGAGTGAAGGTGTAGAGCCAATCAATTCGGGAATTGGCTCACCGTGGAGAAGTGTCCCGGTTTTGGGCTAAAGTTCGAGCTCAAAATCGGGCTCGCTAGAAGGAATCGGGCTGGAATTCAGCTGGGGATCGTGTGCTCTATGTGTAGAGAGTGATCCGGAGTGATTTTGGCAGAGTTTCCTTAAGGTTTTTTTTCAGCTCCTCTCATGGCCGAGAGGGGTGGAGTTTGAATCAGAGAGGGCGGAAGGCCTCTCGTAGGGAGTTAGGGCTTGGGATCGACCTGCTCCGGTGAGGAGAAGATCAGCCATGGTGACCACTAGGCATGGGGCAGCCTCAGCAAGTGAGAATTTCAATGTTGGCTCACATGTGAGCTCTCGGCCATGGTGTTTTCCGGCGGCCCGGTGGCCGGCCGGCTGTGCAATGGTCACCATCTTGGTCGGTGGGTCGGGGTCTGGGGTTTAGTGTAGGCAATCGAGGTTTGACATGTGTAAAGGAGTTTGATTTAAATAGAATGGGAGAAGACTCACTTTGGCTTGGTTTGGGTCAACCCACCATTTTGGGCTTGGTGCACCCTTCCAAGCTCTGATTTTGAGCCGAGGGAATCATTTAGGTCGACTTAGAAGGAATGGTGAAGTCTCCATCCATGATGAGGTGGCTAAACATGGTTTAGTGTGTGACATGATTAAGGTAAAAAGGGTTAAAGGAGGTTTAAGAAAGAACCCCCTCTTCTTGCCATAAATGGACTAATGACAAGTCAAAGCCCTCATGGCTTCATGTGGCTTGAGAATGGCTTGTTCATGGCTTCATTTGGCTTGGGAAAAGGTCGATTTGTTTCATGAAAAGGGTTTTAAGAATTTTGGATGTTTTGATGGAAATTTGTATGAAACTTGATTTGGAATAATTTGATGGTGACTTTAGGACTTAGGTAATGGATTTAATTAAATGGATGACAAATGGAGATGTCATGTGGGCTTTAGGGTAGATTTGGGCTTTTGAATTTTGAAGGAAATGAGCTTTTAAGAAGGTTTAAGGGAAGTGGGCTTTTAAGTTTAAGGATGTGTTCATGGATGGGAATTTTTGTAGAAGTTTGGGCCTAATAGTTGTTGGTTTTGGTTTAGGGATGTTTCATGAATAACTTGAAGCAAATTTGGGGTAGTTTGGGCTTGAATTGGGTTGAATTTGGGTTTATTCGTAAATGGGCCAATGTAGGTCAAATTGGGCTAACTTGGGCCAATGTTGGGCTAGGGTTGAAATTGATGTAAAATAAATGTTAAGAAATGTTTATGGGAGTGTTTCAAAGAGGTTTTGGCTTTGGTTGGGTTTTAATTTTGAGGTTTGGGCCTATTTGGGTTAGATTTGGGTTTAGGTCAAAATCGGGCTTTTTGATTTTGGGTTGAATTTGAGTGGGGTTTGGGTCAAAATCTTGGGCAAATCATGTTAGTGTTTTGTTTATGAGGATGTTAAGGAAGGTTTAGAAAAGATTTGGGGTTAATTGGAGTTGAATTGGGTTAGTTTGGGCTAAGTTTGGGTCATGGGTCCAAATTCGGGCTTTAAGGCCCAAAGTGAAATTGGATCCAAATGTCAATCAAATTGGACTTGGATTTGGTCTAAATTGGTATTGGGAATGTTGAATTGAAGTTTAGAATTGAATTGGACCAAAATTGGGGTCAATTGGGTAGGTTTGGTTTGACATCGGGTCCACTTTGGGTTAAAATGGGTCAATTTGGGGGTTTTGACAAAAGTAGGGTAAATTGACAAAATTGGCCCATGGTGTAGTTGGACAAAATGAAATTGGGAATATTTAGGATTTTCTGGAATTTTCTGGGAATTTTCTGAATTTTTGGATTTTTAGGCCAAGAAGGGTATTTTGGGTATTTGGAGGGTATTGGGAGGTTTTCTTGGAATTTTTGGTATTTTTGGGTATGGATGATCAATTTGAGTGATGTGGAGGTTTTTGGGATTGATTTTGGAAAATTTTAGGTAATTTGGAGATTTTGCAAAAATTTGGGTAATTTCAGCGGTTTTGGGTAGGTTTAGTAGGTGTAGGGTCCCGGGGTCAAAAATCGAAAATTTGGGAAATTGAAGATTGGGTGAATTTGAGTGGGGTGAAATCATTTTGGTTGAGCCATGAAGCCATTTCAAGCCCATATGAGCCATGAAAGGACTCATTTGAGGCATTCACTATGTTGTTCCTAACCCTCTAGCCAAGGGCTTAGGGTTAAGGACCATCCATGTGAATCACCTACATGAGTCGAGAGGTCAAGTTGGGTATGGGTGTGGTTTTAGGAAGTGTGTGGAAATGTAGTGTGTAAGTGTAATGTATGTCAGCCCTTCACTGCACCGAGCCACCTGTAGGCGATCCTAAGGCCAAAGAATCCTATAGGAACTCATCCTTTAAACTTCCACATTTCGATTTCAACCCTCTAGGTGATTAGGGGTCTATAGTCAAGTTTGTGGAGTTTGCAGGAGTTTAGAAGTGGTTTGAATTTCTAAAAGGCGGGTCCCAATTCTAGTCCTCTAAGATAGTCAAAGGAAAAGCCTAAGGCTAGATCCTAAGCACTAAAAAGAAGAAAAGGAAGACCTCATCAAAAATGAGGTCAACAAATGGACCCCCAATAGGTGTGGTGAGCCGACGGAGCACACCGCGCGTATCGGTGTTGACCGAAGCGATCAACAAAACCAACACAGATGTCCAAGTAACGAACTTAGGACGAAGTAAGAGTTTCGTCACGGGAGTGTCAAGTATATCTCTCGGAACCGGAGATTCTCGAACTCTCGCTGGGGAAGGAAAAGGAGGTAAATCCCAAATCACATGATCCGAGGGAATTTCGATTTAGATTTTATTTTGTTTCAATTTATGTTTTGATGTGTGAGTTTAAATTTTAGTTTGGAGTTTCAATTTAGATCGAAGTTTGTCAAAATTAATTCGAGGATTCGATTTGAAATGAAAATTAGGATTCGAAGTTTTAGATGTAACATCTTCAACCTCGAAAGAAAATCGAATTGATTAGATTGAATCGTTGCAATGAGAAGAAATCTCGCAGCAATGCGGTGTTGGATGTAAAATCCTTAACCTCAAGAGTTTGATTTCGATGTATTGTATTTCATTGCGATAGGGAAAAGATCCTAAAGCAATGCAGTCTCGGATGTAAAATCCTCGACCCAAAGGTTGAATTTTGATGTGTTTCAAGTGCAACAGGAAGAGAATCCTAAAGCAAAGGCAGTCTTGGATGTAAAATCCTCGACCCAAAAGTTTTGAATTTTGATGTATTTCAAGTGCAATAGAAGAGAATCCTAAAGCAATGCGATACTTGGATGTAAAATCCTCGACTCAAAAGTTTGAATTTTGATGCATTTCAGTGCAATAGGAAGAGAATCCTAAAGCAGTGCAGTCTTGGATGTAAAATCCTCGACCCAAAAGTTTGAATTTTGATGTATTTCAAGGCAACAGAAGAGAATCCTAAAGCAGTACAATCTTGGATGTAAAATCCTCGACCTCAAGAGTTTGAATTTTGATGTATTTCAAAGGCAATAGGAAAAGGATCCTAAAAGGTGCGATCTTGGATGTAAAATCCTCGACCTCAAGAGTTTGAATTTGATTTGATGTATTTCATTGCGATAGGGAAAAGATCCTAAAGCAATGCAGTCTCGGATGTAAAATCCTCGACCCAAAGGTTGAATTATGATTTGATGTATTTCAGGCAACAGAAAAGAATCCTAAAGCAAGTGCGACTTGGATGTAAAATCCTCGACCCAAAAGTTTGAATTTGAATTTGATGTATTTCAATGGCAAGTAGAAAAGAATCCTAGCAAGCAGGTGCTTGGATGTAAAATCCTCGACCCAAAAAGTTGAATTTCGATGTGTTTCAAAGGCAATAGAAGAGAATCCTAAAGCAAAGGCAGCTTCGATGTAAAATCCTCGACCCAAAAGTTTTGAATTTTGATGTATTTCAAAGTGCAATAGGAAGAGAATCCTAAAGCAGTAGGTACTTGGATGTAAAATCCTCGACCCAAAAGTTTTGAATCTTGGCGTATTTCAAAGTGCAATAGGAAGAGAATCCTAAAGCAATAGGTACTTGGATGTAAAATCCTCGACCCAAAAGTTTTGAATTTTGATGTATTTCAAAGGCAACAGAAGAGAATCCTAAAGCAAGTGCAGTCTTGGATGTAAAATCCTCGACCCGTAAGTTTTGAATTTTGATGTATTTCAATGGCAATAGAAGAAAGATCCTAAAGAAGGTAGTCTCGGATGTAAAATCCTCGACCCAAAGGTTTGAATTTTGATGTATTTCAGGTGCAATAGGGAAAGAATCCTAAAGCAAAGGCGACTTGGATGTAAAATCCTCGACCCAAAAGTTCGAATTCGAATTTGATGTATTTCAGAGTGCAAGTAGGAAAAGAATCCTAAAGCGGTGCGATCTCGGATGTAAAATCCTCGACCCAAAAGTTCGAATTTTGAATTTGATCGAGACTCAAGCCCGGAAAGATTGAATTTGGAAATTTGGAAATTTGGAAGGATGAGTTCGAACTCGATCGAAACTTGATTTAAGATTTGATTTGAATTTGGAAGATCAAGTTTGAAACTTGATCGAGATTGGATTTGGATTTTGATCGAGAATTTGATTCGAGATTTGGGAAGATCAAATTTGAAATTTGATCGAGAGTAGATTTGAAATTTGATCGAGATTTGATTTGGAATTTGGAAAGATGAAATTTGAAATTTGATCGAGAGTGGATTTGAAATTTGATTGAGATTTGATTTGGAATTTGGAAAGATGAAATTTGAAATTTGAAGTTTGAAAAGATTGAAATTTGATTCAGAATTTGGAAAGATTGAATTTGAGATTTGTGTTGATTTCGTTTATCTTTTAATGGTTCAAATTTTATTTTGTTGTTTATTTAATGTTCATGTGAACTTGGTGTTTGTCATTTTTCAGATTTTTTTTTTATATTTTCGAATTTAACGTGAATGAAGTAGGATAAGATGCGGAAAGAGATCTTCGATTTGAAAAAGGAAACAAGGAAAACTTAATTATCATGATTTTATTTATCTTAGCACATTTTATTATTTTTGGGTTCGGACCCAATCACAAGTAATTACTTCACCCGTGTTTCTTAGGGATGAAGAATTCATTCCTTCGAAACATCGTGTAGCGTAATATTTTTTCAAGTATCGTCCGTTGATCGAAGCATATGTCGTTTTCCCCGGCAATTCACTAGCCGGTAGGAACCTCCCGAGTATACCGCTTCAACCACAAACGGTCCTTCCCAAGTGGGTTCAAATTTTCCTCCTATCTTGCGGTGTGCAAGAATAGGTCTCGAGAACGAGAACTAAGTCACCAACTTTCAAGGTTCTCTGGGCGACCAGCCTTGTCATGGGCTCGAACCATCTTAGCTTGGTATAGTTCTAAATTCCGTTGCGCCGCAAGTCTTTTCCCTTCCAAGCTTTCTAATTCTTCGAGTCGTAATCCGGCGTTTTCTTCGTCGTGATCTTGTTCTGCAATCGCAACTCGAGTGAAGGAAGCCGAACCTCTAAAGGTAACACTCGCTCGGACCCATACACCGCAGCGTAAGGTGTAGCTTCGAGTAGGAGTTCGAAGGTTGTCCGGTAGGCCCATAAGGCTTCTAACAATTTCTCGTGCCAATTTCTCTTATTATCGTCCAAGGTTTTCTTTAAGATTTGAACGAGAGTTTTATTAAAAGCCTCGCCGAGGCCGTTTGCTTCTGGGTAGTAAATTGTCGAGTATCGCCGCCGATTCCGTGTCTCCCGACAAAATTGTTGATTTGTGTGCTTCGAATGCCGACCCATTATCCGAGATGATCCTCGCGCGGCACTCCGAAACGGTAGACAACTCGGTTCTCGAAAACCGCGAAGCACATGGTGTGCTTTCACTTCTCTAGTGGAACCGCTTCCGCCCACTCGGAAAAGTAATCCGTAGCCGCAAGAATGAAACGATGTCCTTTTGAAGATGGTGGTTCTATCGGACCCACTATATTTGTGCCCCAACATTCAAATGGCCACGACGCAATTGTCTGGTGTAGCACATTTGGAGGTCGGTGCAGAACCACCCGTGCACTCGGCATCGGTGACGCCTCTCGCGATTTTCATGCGGTCGGCCATCATCGAGGGCCAGTAGTACCCTAGTCTTTTAATTTTCATCTTCATTTTTGGACCCGATCGGTGAGCGCCACGCAGTCCCGAATGCACCTCTTTAACAATTTCACGGGCCTCGGACCCGCTTAGGCACCTTAGCCACATTCGATCAAAAGACCTTCCGTATAATGTGTTGTTTATTAATGCGTAAGACGAGTTCTTTTCTTGATCCGATGGGCCAGCGACCTATCGTCCGGTAGCTTTCCTGTTTGCTGTGCAGTTCATCAATGGCCGTCGCCAATCTTCCGTGTTTTCCGTCACCGCCGCAACCGATTCTTTTTCTTTCTCGATTTGTGCATCATGTCTATGTCAAGCCGTGATAGGACCCGACGTCCGTGAACCGACACTTCCACCGATTCATCTTGCAAACGTGCAAATTCTTTTGCGAGACGGGCTAAAGCATCTCGCTAAAGCATTCTCTTTTCTAGGAATTTTGTAGATCGTCACATTCGGAATCCGTTCCAACAATTGTATGCGCATACCGGAAGTATTGTTCGAGTCTTGGTTTAAAAATTCCGTATTGTCCGACGATCCGTTGAATGATTAACCGTGAATCCCCGTAGATGTCGATGTCCGTTATCCCCATTCGAATGGTTAATTCCAATCCCGTTATGAGGGCTTCGTATTCCGCTTCGTTGTTCGTACACGGCTCGTCAAGTGGTAGGAGTATCTTAACATCCCCCGCTCCGTGTTATAAAGATTAGCCCGATTCCCGCCTTACCGGCACTATCACTTGCGATTCTTCGTCTTTGTGTGCCGAAGATGCTCCGTCGAAATACAATTCCCAACGTCGATCATCGGGGTCTTCTAGGTTCATTATTTGTTCATCCGCGCATCGTCATCGAGAGGAGATTCGGCCGCAAAGGGTGTGTCGCGAGGAAGTCCGCTAAGACTTGTCCCTTTACGGCACGCGGAGGCACGAAAGTTATATCGAATTGCAATAATATCATCGACCATCCGGCAAGTCCGCCGGAAAGTGTCGGACGAGTCATCAAGTATCGCAATGGATTAAACTTCGAAATCAAGTCGACCTTATGAGAAAGCATATAGTGCTCCGAGCTTTCGAGCGGCGAAGATCGTGGCCAAACAATGCTTTTCAATTGCGGGATACCTTACTTCCGTCGAGAGTAAACGACGGCTTAAGTAAGTAAAGAGCATTTTCTTTACCCTCATCATCGACCCTGGCTAACAGTGGCTCCGAGAGAGTCGTCTAAAGCCGCGGTGTAAAGCATCGCCGGTCTACCCGAGACTCGGGCCGCTAAGACAGGAGGTGTCATTAAATATTGTTTAATGTCTTCGAAGGCCTTCTCGGCATTTCTCTTCCCAAATAAATTTGGCGTCCTTTTTAACTAGTGCCGAGAAAGGCCGACACCTACTCGACAGGCTTCGAGATAAAGCGTCGAAGATATGCCAGCTTCCCTTGAAAAGATCGTAGTTATTTTAAGGGTTTTGGGAGGCGGCATTTCTAAGATAGCTTTAATCTTCTCCGGATCGATTTCAATTCCATGATGTCGGACAACGAATCCTAAGAATTTCCCGGAGGTGACGCCGAAGGCGCATTTTAAGGGATTCATCTTAAGGTTAAATTGTCTTAATCGTTCGAAAACAATTCTCAAATCATACGAGTGGTTTTCCTTTACTTTGCTTTTGATGACGACATCGTCCACGTAGCACTCGACTCGATCGTGGATGAGATCATCAAAAATTCTTGTCATTGCTCTTTGGTAAGTCGCTCCCGCGTTCTTCGACTCCGAATGGCATTACCGTGTAGCAAAATACTCCGATCGGCGTTCGAATGCTCGTAAGCTTTTCATCTTCTCGGAGCCATTTTTATCCGGTCGTATCCTGAAGATCCATCCATGAATGAGAATATTTCATGTGTCGAAGCAATATCGATCATCGGCTCTGAATCGGTAGAGGGAATTCATCTTTTGGACATGCCTCGTTTAAATCTCTCGAAGTCCACACAAATTCTCGATCCGACCATTCTTCTTCTCGACCGGCACTACGTTGGCTAGCCAAGTCGGGTATTGTTCTTCACGGACAAATTTAGCGTCTATTAGCTTTTTAACTTCGGCTATGACTTGTTGTTCGATTTCCGGACGCATTCTTCCGGGACCTCGTCCGATCGGAACGTAGTAGGATCCACTCCTAACTTATGGACCGCAACCTCTCGGGGCTAATCCCGGCATTTCATCGTAGTTCCAAGCAAAACAAGTTCTTAAATTCCATTAACAATTTGATTATTTCTTCGGAGTCTTCTTTATCGAGTAAGGAGCTAACAAAGGTAGGTCTAGGCTCTTTGCTAGTACCCAAGTTAACTTCCATTAACTCATCTATCGTAGATTCGATTTCTTCTTCGAATTCGGTGGAGCGTCTCCAATTTGTAAATCTTCGAGTTCGTCCGTAGTTTCCATGCAGCTTTCATTGGATTTGCAAGTGACAACCAAGCAAAATTCAGCATCGTCAACCGACCCTACCGTGCCGAATCCGAGTCCATACTTCGAATCGGGAGGACGGCCGAGTTATTCCATAACTTTTCAAAATGTTGTGATCGGCCTTTTGTCCATTGTCGAGGTAAGAAACCACGTTGAATTAAATTTTCGAACACAGTGGAGAGTACCACTCAACAGGTAATTCCATTAATTCGATGAAGTGACATCTTCGAATTGTACATTATTTTCAGCTTTGGAGGAAGAAGCACCACGGTAGAATTTGATCGGCTTTGCACCGTCACTACGTACCTCTTCGACCTCCATACCCTCGATCTTATTAGAATGGATCGGAGTTAGGGTCATAGTATGTACGTAGTGGTTAATCTTCTCGTACATTGATTTGTATTCTTCGTTCTTTTCATCTTCGAGGGAGATCTTGTATTGCGGCTTCTTTCGACTTATTGTTGTCGCTTCTTGCTCGATTTCTTTTTCCTCTTCGTAACTATCTTCCCAATCAACATTGATGGCTGGTTTCTTCGTCCAATCGTCCTAGTGTCTCTACCACGGCCTCGTCCCCGCCTCGACCTCGGATGCGAGTTGTGGAGAAACCTTCACCATCTCTCCGAAGGGAGTGGTGAGTGACTCGTTGGACTAGAACTTCGAGTTCTTCGTTGTCCCGAACTTTCTTTGCTTTATTTGTTACGCGTATCTCCGGAGAAGATTGTTTTCTTGGCGGTGCATAATAAGCCGCATCTTCATGGACTCCAATCTCATGTACGGAGAATGGTTGTAAGTCACCTTTGATGCACCGTTCCCCTCCATCGTAGTACTCGATGCACCGGTGTAGAGATGATGGTACCATCCTCGTTTTCATGTATCCATGGTCGGCCCAAGAGAGCGTTGAACGACGTTTCGAATCGATTATATGAAATTTTGCGGTTGTCTTTGCTAAATCACCGGCCTTCATCGGTAGCGTTATCGACCCGAGGGCTCTTTCTCCTTTCTCGGTTGAATCCTCTTAATAACATTTTGTCGGCCTCGAGCTCACGAGCATCAATTTCCAAGTATGCTAGTGTTCGAAGACTCATTATATCGATCGATGCTCCCGGATCCACCAATACTCCGGAGAGCGTAAACTTCCCAATCAGAATCGAAATGTACAACGGTCGGCTGTGATCTCGCCGTCCCGAGTAGTAGGTCATTGTCCGTGAAGGTGACACCTCGTCGTTCCTTTAACGAGCAAACCTCATCCAAGGAATCTCCGCCATTCGAGCTAAGCAAATTTCCGGATCAAGCAAGGCCTCGATCGAGCTTCTCTCATCTCCTTTGATAAGATGAGAGCGTCGTAAATGCTCGCCTGGTCGGTAGTTTTCTAAGATGGGCTAGCACGTTGTAGTCCACTTTGTTCTCCTCGCGTCTCGGCTTCTTCTCGAATGGGTATGTCTTCCGCCGGGGTTGGTTCTTCTCGAACAACCACCGCTTTCCTTCGTCTTTTGGACCCATTCTCGGAGGTAGTAACTTTTCCACTTCTAGTGTCGACTTCCGTAATTTCTCCGAATCTAGTATCGAGCTTGCTCGGTGTCTCCTCCCGAATCGAATGACCGGCTCTTCCGGATTATCTTCCAAATCCGAAGGCTCTAACTCTATTGTAACTCGGAGCTCCTCGAAACTCACAGATAGATCCGTTGCTCGTTGAACTCTCGTAGCCTCCTTGATGGATGCCTTCTTCGTCATTTTGATCGTCGAGATCTTGTATGATTCGAGAATTGTTGTTGGTATCGAAATCGACGCCCGGATTGTCGCTAGTTACGTAATCGTTAGAAACAAGCCAAAACGTAGCCAACGCCATCACCCTTATCATTATATGATCCCACCGAAGTGAGCGGATAATCATACAAAATCGTAGGTTCGAGGGATTTCTCCCCGAATCGAAACAACTATCCTAGATAAGCAGCCTCTAGTCTAGCCTTAGGAATCTCGGTCCCTCTTCTTCGTCAATTTTCTTCTTCTCTTCGATTTTCTCCCGTCGAGGTGGTTCCTCCATCGCAAGTGATAGTATCGGCTTAACAGGTCTCGAACTCGAATCGAAGCTCGCACCGAAGCGGTTCGGATGTTGTCTAAAATCTTCTTCGAAGATCTCGTCCGAGCGGTAGTCCATCCATCGTCGGCTGCATAGGGATCTATCGGAATGACGGGATCGGCTGAGATAACATCGACGGAACCTCCTTTCCGGGGTTCCTTCATGTACTCCTTCGGATTGTTATATTTCCTTTCCGAAGGTTGTCGTCGAGCCAACTTTCGAAGGTAATGCAGCTTTCTCATCTCGTGCCCAAGCATCCGATGGTAGGGGCAAAAGTTGGGATCACCTTTCTTGTTGACTTCCTCCGGTCTTTCGGCTCGTGCGACTGGAAATCTGGAGTTTTCATTAAGCTACGGAACATCTTTGGCATCGCTTCATTCTTGAACGGATATTCTCTCGCTCGAAGCTCCCTCAATGTACGTCGCGGACGAGACGGTTGTTCATACCGCGGAGACGACCGATAGCCGGACCGGGGTTGCCGGTAATTTTGTTGTGGTTGCCGCGCCGTTCGTGGTATTTCAGCATCGGTTGTTCGCCTTTGTCAACCGCCGCAACGACCCCGCATTTCTTTTCGAAAGTCTTCACCGCTTCGTCGTCCGTCTTGTCTGCGCAAAACTTAATTGCTTCGCCTCTTCTTGCAAGCTTCCTGCCTTGCTTAACAACTTCTCAAAAGTCTTAATAGTGAATCCTCGAGGAGAAGTGCTATCGGCCGTGAATGCTTTTAAGCAAGATGCCGATCGCATGTTGTTCTCGCAGCTGTGGTTCACACTTCATACTTAAATTTCTCCATCGAAGTATGTAATCCACTAGAGTTTCATTCGGCCTTTGTTTCTCTACCACTAAATCACCTATAGTGATGTGGTGCCGAGCTCCGCAAATCACTTAATGAAGAGGCTCTCTAGCCCCGAGAATGTCTTTGCGTATCCGTCGGGTAATTCCCGCATACCGACCGAAGGCGATTCCCGATGCACCGCTAACGAACCGTCGAAGAGTAGCGCATCGCTCCCGCCGCATTGCAACAACCGGCACGAAAGTGTGCAACATGCCGTCGGGGGTTCCTGCTCCGTCGAAGGTCTTAAACGGAGGTGGCACGAAGCCCTTCGGGTATCGGATATGTCGAATTCTTCCCGGTAAGGTCTACCCGTCCGAATAGATGTCCCGTTCTTCGATTGTGCTAGGGCTTCTCGCACCTCGCCGTTCTACCAAGTTCTTGATATCCTTTTCGTGGATCATACTTTGTGTTGTATCCTTTTTCACCTGGTCATCCCCATCGACGGATGTAATCTCCTTTCCTCCGTCTACGATGTGAATGACTTCGGGGTGTCTCTCTATGTGGTCGTACTCGACTTTGGAGAGTGGCTAGAGCTACCGCCATCTCTTCCATCCTCTTCGCCATTCGAGCGATCGTGTCGTCCTTTTCCCGAAGCCGTCTCTTCATCGCCCGGCTCCTCTCTTCGCGGCCGCAGGAGCACCTCGAGAAGACGATGAAGCTCGTGTCTCAACCATGCTGATTTCTCGCATATTCATTGTCCATGAATTCCGATGAGTCGATCTCATCTCCGAACTTTTCTTCTCTTTCTTTTGCCAACCGCTCTGGATGCTCCGTTCTCAACTTTTCCATGGCATCTTCTAGCGGAGCTTTCGTGCATTCGTGGTTGTCATGCGATGGTTGCCGGGTCCTTTTTTCACGAGTCCCCTTCATCGCAAGGAGCACTTTCTTCGCATTCCAGCCTCCCCGGCGAGACTTTCTTTCTCGGCCGCTCGTTTCGGCCTCAATCGCCCCGTAGTGGGACGCCACACCATCCTTCTAGCAGCAGACAGGTCTACGACCGCATGGTCTATTCGCCAAATGCCGGAAGGTGGTATCCTCCCTAATCCGTAACCCCGATACTACGACAGAGCGGCTAGCCTTCATTCTCTCGCTCGGCTTTTCTATCATGACGGCGGGTTCTACTCGGGGCCCAAGACGGATTCGACCGGCACCCGCCCTATCCTTCGTAGAATTTCCGACACGGGCGCTTTTCCTTCTTCGCTACTTTTCTACCAAAGTTTGCAGTCGAGCAAACGGCGTAGTTCGATTCTTTCTTGCGGCTATCGTTGTAGTATGCGGTCGTGGTAATATGGCAAGCAATCTTGCGAACATTCTCCTCATCCTCTCGCGGCGAGAGGGGATGGAACCCGCTTCCTCCCAAAAGTGGTATGTAGTCGAGCAGAGGTGTATATTCGCGGTAGCGGTGTATATTCCGGTAACTCGGAATTTCCTCCAGAAGGCAATCTCGACAGCTCCGGCTTCCCCGGCGATCCTTCTATTTCTATTTCTTCTTGGGTCTTTGTCGACGAAGGAATCTTCGAACCGGACCCGATTTCGAAGACGAAGGTCTTACAGGAAGATCCGTACCCTCCACGCGTAACGTGTTTATCATAGTTCCGGATTCCTTTCCCCTTCGATTCGGCGTGCTTCGGGGTAGGTGCAGAAACAACTAGACCAGCTGGGGGTAGTGAGAATGACTCCTCCCGCGGACAAGCAGCATTCCTCCTAGTCCGGACCCTTCGCAGGGAGGAAACTCTCGGGTCGACCTAAGGTCGAACTCGCGCAGGGCTCCTCGGCCTTCGCATACCTTGTTCGTCGCTGCAAAGAGGGAGACGCTCGGCGACCTCGACGTTCGTAGTTCTCAAATCCTCGTCCAAATCGGATGACCCCATTGTCGGGCGGCTTCATCCTTATAGACGGCGAAGTCCAAATCCGTCGGTGAAGGAGAAAATCGCCTCGGGGCTTCCATTTCTGCAAGGTAGATTCTCGTTGTCGGTCCCAAGTTATGCTTCTTTTCTTTAGACGAAAAGAAAGGAATCGAAAAGAGTCCGAACTCATTCTTTGTTCATGTATTTATCATTTGTTAAAAGAATCACTTATTAGAGGGTTTCGTTTATTTAGAACTGAATGTTCAAAGGTGTAGAGAAGGTAAGGAATCCGATTCGTAAAGGAAAAGAAAGTCTTAAGCAAGACTTCCCGACTCGAAGGATCACTCCTAAACTAACACCTATCGGGGGTCCACCCCACCTCGAAATGAGGTAAAAGGATCTCGGAACCTCTCTCGTTTAGTGGGTGTTTAAACAAAGGCTCCTAAATCCGAGAGAATGTTGGCTATACTTGTTCAAGATAGAAATGAACATAGTATTCCAACGGAAAGAAGGGTAGCTCGATCCATTAGTGGACATGGATACACTACCGATTTTTGAAAGCGAATTATTCGATTATAATGGAGAGAGGAATTCTCCCCACGCGAGTCGCCGTAAATCCTGTTCGCATATTTTTAGGTCGTGTTTTATTTCAAGAGGGGTCGCCAACCGTAAATCAGTCTACGAATTTTTAATTTAATTAAAATAAATAATTTGAAAAGTAGTATTTGATTTTGAAAATAATTTTAAATTCGAAGGTTTTAAGATATGAAATTAAACCGATCTCACATCCCAAATAGTTTATATAAACGAGCACCGCACCACAAACCGTGTATCTATCCCTAAGGATAGACACACCGCTCGATGGTGGGGCTCGATTAGATAAACTAGAAGATTAGTGACATCCGTTCTGGTCCGCGAACCAATTTTATAAGCCGACAAGTTTCCCCGCTTAATATGAAAACATTAAACAGTGGTTTATATTACTCGGGTTCTTTAAAATTCCCTATAAGGGCAAGCCCCTATAGCTAATTACATCTTAAGTGACGGGAATCACCTAAGAAAACTCTCGATAATAATCAATGATTCCGCTCTCAAGAATTTCAAAGTTTAAGGTTTTCAAAGATCGAATTTCGAGTTTCAATAGTGGAATGGATCAAATTTTTGGAACATTTTATTTTGTGAATCCAAAGGAAGAAAGGTAGGAGAAATCACCGATTCGAAGTGAACTTCGATAATTTCCCGACTATCCTATCGTTTCGCTTCGAATTTAGGAAAGTCCTAATGTTTATTTGATATTTCAATCTCGCCAATTTCAATTAATTAGTGGCTTATATTTGTATGATAAAATCAAACAAATAAATTTAGAAGATGCGAGGGTTTATTGTCGTATCTGACGACTACCTCTGAATCCTAAGACCTAGTTAGGGCTTAATTTGCAATGCAAATGCCTAACGAGGAGTCGAGGATTTATGTCGCACTAGTGCAAGCTACCTCGAAGTCCTATGGCTTCGGTTGTTTTAATTCTAGGAAAGTTTTGCTGAAGTAGACTCGTGTTTTGCCGATGACGATGGTCGTGCCGCCCACCATGCTCCGAGCTCCTCGTTGTTGCAGAGGTTTAGTTTTAGAAATCATAAATCAGAGATAAGAAAAGTGTTTTCGTTTAGAGAAAATCTTAATTTCCAAGTGTTTTTTATGTTTTATTTAAAACAAATCTTAAAGTCGATTATAACGACACCTCAAGATCCCACCTGGCTCCATCCTTCCGCATCATTATTTTTATCGGATTCACTTAGTCCGTATGAATTCGCTAAACTCAACCGAATGAGTTCCACACTTTCATTTAGACCGTGGGAAATCCCGTTAGCAACATCGCAGGTTACATCATCCGAGGTATTCCCGATCATCCAACAGACGTTTTAATTTAGTTGTAATTGTAGTTTTGTGTTCTGTTTGTGATTAAATTTCGAGTTGTTTTATATTTTGAAATGTTGTGGCGTGAATTTTATCTCGCAATGACTTTTAATTTAATTTTGGTTTCAGCTTTTAGGGCTATCCTAAAGGTGTGAGTTTTCATGCAACAGATTGTTTTATCATGCAAGAAAAGTAAAATGCATTCGCAATAAAGTAAATTGCAATAATGTAAATTGCAAGAAAGTAAATCGCAATAAAATAAAAGCGTACCCGAGGGTCTTCCCGTCATCCCAAGCCGCACTTAAAACACAATTAGAATATTTAAGCAAGTTCCTGTGTAAAGCTAAGGGAAAGGTTATGGTTTTCTACCAAATTCCTAATCCTATACCTAATCATCTCCTATGACGTCTAGGTTCTTTGGTTTTGGTTTAAGGACGATTTTCTTCATCAAAGAATAATCAAATTCAATTGTTCTTATAAATATCCTATCATATCGAGGAAGTGCTTAAGAAGGATCTTAAACATCTTTTCAATATTTCTAGGATCGTTTTAAGTCCAAATGAATTTAATTATATAAATGAATCGATCGTCCGAGGTTTTCAAATCTTGTTAACTCGCTCAGCTGAACTAGGACATTTGAATATCCTACGAGTGAGATAACACTTCATTCGATGTTCCATTTAGGAGTTATAATAATCAAAGCTTTCAAGGGTAAATTAGTATTCAACTGATTCGATTTAAGTTAAAGGGTTTAAATTTGAATAGTGTTCAAGTTGCTTTATATTTAGTTTAATTTAATTTAATTTGATTTGATGTTTAATTAATTTGATTTGATTTAATTTAATTTAATTATTTAATTTAATTTAATTTAATTTAATTTAATTATTTAATTTAATTTAATTTAATTTGAGTTATTTAATTTAGTTTAACAATTTAATTTAATTTAATTTGATTTGAGTTGTTTAATTTAATTTGATTTGATTTAATTTAATTTAATTATTTAATTTAATTTAATTTTAATTTAATTTATCTTTAATTTACTTTATTTTTAATTTTAATTGAAATTTCAAAAGAGTTTAATAATTTAATTAAGTCTTTTAATATTTTAAATTTGAGTTATCATTTTAATTAAAAATTGAGTATTAGTTGATATAATTAATTTAGGGATTTTTAAATTAAAGAATAAATCTCTTCCTAATAAAGATCCCTTATTTTAATAATTCCAATTTTATTATTCTTCCAAATTTAATCTATTATTTAATTAAAGTTTAATCATTTTAAAATTATTTAATGGGTTTCTACCCTTTAATTATTTAAATTTCAATCATCCAAATCAGATTAGGATCAAATATTTTACTTGTTGACTTTTTATTAAACCTAAAGTTTTAATTAAGGGTTAAAAGTTTAATTACCATTTTACCCTTTAAGCTTAATAATTTCATAACTCATTAAATTGAATTCAAATGAACTTGAAATTTTTATGTGACTTCACTCATATGTCAATAAAGACATGAGAGGAGAAAATGTGATTTTTCTGTATTTAATTTATTTATATAATTATTTTTGGTGGAAAATAGAGATTTTCAAGGAAAATTTGATAACATGACCAAGGGAAAGTTTCTGTCCTTAAGAAAATTAGGGGACATTCCTAATGACCAGAGAAGCACTTGGACCAATTTTGGTGATTTTTTGAATTATATTATTTTTATTATAATTATTTTGAGTTTTGGAGTGTTAATTAATTTAAAAATAAAATAAATGTTGAAAAATGGATTTTATATTTTTCAAAAATCTCTCTGATATCAAGGAAACCAGAGAAGCAAATTTTGCAATTTTCTGATTTTTTTATGATTTATTGTAATTATTTTAGTGAAAATGCTAGAAAATACATTTTTTTAATTTTAAAATTACCCTAGGGCTTTAAAATTTAATATCTCACTAAATAGACCTAGGAAAAATGTGAGATTTGCTCCTAAGTGATTAAAATTCAAAATGTGACATTTTGGTGAATTTTATTATTTTTGTGATTTTTATTATTTTTTAATTATTAAAAATATTAAAATATTATTAAAAATCAACTTTTTAGAAAATTGAAATTTTAATTTTCTTAGGTTCCCCTGATATCAGAGAGGCTCCAAAACCAATTTGGTGAATTTTTAAAAAGTATTTTAAAAGTTATGAATTTTTAAAGTTTAAAATGGCTAAGTGGCTTAATCAACCCAATTAGTGGGGTTAACCAAGTCCAATCGACCT
Organism: Papilionanthe hookeriana x Papilionanthe teres; assembly: GCA_022702705.1. Taxonomy (NCBI): domain Eukaryota; kingdom Viridiplantae; phylum Streptophyta; class Magnoliopsida; order Asparagales; family Orchidaceae; genus Papilionanthe; species Papilionanthe hookeriana x Papilionanthe teres. The sequence continues at coordinate 106,862,805 of CM040428.1, read as the reverse complement.
CAAATTTTTATGGTGGATTCCTCTGATCCTAAAGGTCAGTGGAGAATTGATTTCAAGTCAATTTGATGCCTGGTTAACTCTAATTAATTAAAGACCTATTTTGGGTGTTTAAGCCAATTAGGGTTAATCTTAGTGAATTAACTCAAGTCCTATTTTTCCTAGTGGTTCTCTCGGTCATAGGAACATCACCAAATATTTCTAGAATTTATTTCACAACATGCTAATTTTTGGAATTAAAATACTCAAAACAAGCAACATGCATTTGAAAAATAAATAACTTTTCACAGAGATGGCTTCTCCGACCTTGGAAAATTCAGTGAATGTTCCCAAGTTCAGAGGCTTCAAAAGCTCCTATGGTCTCATGCCATGGTGAATTGTATACATGCATGGAGAATTAAATGTATGCAGAGAGTAAATAAATCATAAAAAATAAAATACTTAATGAAATTAAATGATTTCTTTTCCACATTATTCTCCTCTGTTCACTGAGCAAGAGGGTATTTTTATTTTATTTTTGTGATTTTTCTACACAAAGATATGGATTTTTGAAGTTTATGGAATTAAATAAATAAGAAAATACCCTAATTTTCTATTTATCCACGCGGCGCCGGCGAAACCTCGGCAGCCTCCGAACGCACACGCGTCGCGCTCCCATTCGACGCCGCCACCCGAGTCAGCAGCCCGGCCCCGCGATTCTCGTACCGTCTCCCGGTCCGACGCAATCCCGGCCGTCCGTGCGCGCGTGTATCGAATGGACGCGCATCCGTTCATCGTCCCCAAGTGTTCTCACCCGAGAGCCGTCCACACTAAATCCCTAAGATCTCACTCGATTCTCAATGGATTTTCATGTTCTTATGCTCTACGGATTCGTCTCGAAGAGACGAACACATCTATACGGCTAACATGCATCGGAACTAAGGCATTCGAAATGAAGAATCTTCGGAGCTCGGGATGAAGAGTTAGCTCATACCTTGGCTCGCAGAAGTGTGGCTTCAATCCGAGAGTTGTCGCACCTTCGATCGGGTCCCAGCAAGCTCCGCATGAAGTCTCCCGGTCCGGTGAATCGTCCGGATATGATTTCGACCAAGCCCGATCACAAAGCTCGAGGTCGGAGCAACTCGGGTGGCCCGGAGATGGGGCTTTTGGTGGTGGACACCTTCCCTCGGTCCGGTGAAGGTGTAGAGCCAATCAATTTGGGAATCGGCTCACCGCGGAGAAGTGTCCCTGGTTTTGGGCTAAAGTTCGAGCTCAAAATCGGGCTCGCCGAAGGAATCGGGGCCGGAATTCAGCTGGGGATCGTGTGCTCTATGTGTAGAGAGTGATCTGGAGTGATTTTGGCGCAGTTTCCCTAAGGTTTTGTTTCAGCTCCTCTCATGGCCGAGAGGGGTGGAGTTTAAATAGAGAGGGTGGAAGGCCTCTCGCAGGGAGTTAGTGGCTCGGGATCACCTGCTCTGTGAGGAGAAGATCGACCATGGTGACCACTAGGCATGGGGCGACTCAGCAAGTGAGAATTTCAATGTCGGCTCACATGCGAGCTCTCGGCCATGGTGTTTTCCGGCGGCCCGGTGGCCGGCCGGCCAGCAATGGTCACCATCTTGGTCAGTGATCGTGGTCGGGGTTTAGTGTAGTAATCGAGGTTCGACATGTGTAAAGGAGTTTGATTTAAATGGAATGGGAGAAGACTCACTTTGGCTTGGTTTGGGTCAACCCACCATTTCGGGCTTGGTGCACCCTTCCAAGCTTCCGATTTTGAGCCGAGGGAATCATTTAGGTCACCTTAGAAGGAATGGTGAAGTCTCCATCCATGATGAGGTGGCTAAACATGGTTTAGTGTGCGACATGATTAAGGTAAAAAGGGTTAAAGGAGGTTTAAGAAAGAACTCCCTCTTCTTGCCATAAATGGACTAATGACAAGTCAAAGCCCTCATGGCTTCATGTGGCTTCGAGAATGGCTTGTTCATGGCTTCATTCGTCTTGGGAAAAGGCTCGATTTGTTTCATGAAAAGGGTTTTAAGAATTTTGGATGTTTTGATGGAAATTTGTATGAAACTTGATTTGGAATAATTTGATGGTGACTTTAGGACTTAGGTAATGGATTTAATTAAATGGATGACAAATGGAGATGTCATGTGGGCTTTAGGTAGATTTGGGCTTTTGAATTTTCAAGGAAATGAGCTTTTAAGAAGGTTTAAGGGAAGTGGGCTTTTAAGTTTAAGGATGTGTTCATGGATGGGAATTTTTGTAGAAGTTTGGGCCTAATAGTTGTTGGTTTTGGTTTAGGGATGTTTCATGAATAACTTGAAGCAAATTTGGGGTAGTTTGGGCTTGAATTGGGCTGAATTCTGGGTTTATTTTGTAAATGGGCCAATGTAGGTCAAATTGGGCTAACTTGGGCCAATGTTGGGCTAGGGTTGAAATTGATGTAAAATAAATGTTAAGAAATGTTTATGGGAGTGTTTCAAAGAGGTTTTGGCTTTGGTTGGGTTTTAATTTTGAGGTTTGGGCCTATTCTGGGTTAGATTCTGGGTTTAGGTCAAAATTGGGCTTTTTGATTTTGGGTTGAATTCGAGTGGGGTTTGGGTCAAAATCTTGGGCAAATCATGTTAGTGTTTTGTTTATTAGGATGTTAAGGAAGGTTTAGAAAAGATTTGGGGTTAATTGGAGTTGAATTGGGTTAGTTTGGGCTAAGTTTGGGTCATGGGTCCAAATTTGGGCTTTAAGGCCCAAAGTGAAATCGATCCAAATGTCAATCAAATTGGACTTGGATTTGGTCTAAATTGGTATTGGGAATGTTGAATTGAAGTTTAGAATTGAATTGGACCAAAATTGGGGTCAATTGGGTAGGTTTGGTTTGACATCGGGTCCACTTTCGGGGTTAAAATCGGTCAATTTGGGGGTTTTGACAAAAGTAGGGTAAATTGACAAAATTGGCCCATGGTGTAGTTGGACAAAATGAAATTGGGAATATTTAGGATTTTCTGGAATTTTCTGGGAATTTTCTGAATTTTTGGATTTTTAGGCCAAGAAGGGTATTTTGGGTATTCGGAGGGTATTGGGAGGTTTTCTTGGAATTTTTGGTATTTTTGGGTATGGATGATCAATTTGAGTGATGTGGAGGTGTTTGGGATTGATTTTGGAAAATTTTAGGTAATTTGGAGATTTTGCAAAAATTCGGTAATTTCAAGCGTTTTAGTAGGTTAAGAGTGTAGGGTCCCGGGGTCAAAAATCGAAAATTTGGGAAATTGAAGATTGGGTGAATTTGAGTGGGGTGAAATCATTTTGGTTGAGCCATGAAGCCATTTCAAGCCCATATGAGCCATGAAAGGACTCATTTGAGGCATTCACTATGTTGTTCCTAACCCTCTTAGCCAAGGGCTTAGGGGTTAAGGACCATCCATGTGAATCACCTACACGAGTCAGGAGGTCAAGTTGGGTATGGGTGTGGTTTTAGGAGGTGTGTGGAAATGTAGTGTGTAAGTGTAATGTATGTCGCCCCTTCACTGCACCATGCCACCTGTGAGTGGCCCTAAGGCCAAAGAATCCTATAGAACTCATCCTTTAAACTTCCACATTCGATTTCAACCCTCTAGGTGATTAGTGGGTCTATAGTCAAGTTTGTGGAGTTTGCAGGGAGTTTAGAAGTGGTTTGAATTTCTAAAAGGCGGGTCCCAATTCTAGTCCTCTAAGATAGTCAAAGGAAAAGCCTAAGGCTAGATCCTAAGCACTAAAAAGAAGAAAAGGAAGACCTCATCAAAAATGAGGTCAACAATGCTCTAATAAATGATGTCCTTCACAAACGATCTTTTGACCAAATGTGGTTAAGGTGCTTAAACCAAATTGAAGCTCAAGAGATTGTTAAAGATGTTTATTCAGGTCTATGTGGTGCACACCAATCTGGACCTAAAATAAAAATGAAAATAAAAAGGATGCGATATTATTGGCCGACAATAATGACCGATTGCGTTGAGGTCGCGAAGAAATGTCGAATGTCAAATACATGGAGTGGTCTTACACCAACCACCAAATGTATTATATCCAACTATAGCATCATGGCCATTTGGAAGTTGGGTCACTGACATAGTGGGCCCTATAGACCCTCCATCGTCTAAATGTCATAATTTTTTTCTAGCAGATACTGATTACTTCTCAAAATGTGCAGAAGCAATAACACTTAGATAAGTTAAAGTAGAGAAAGTTCTTAATTTCTTCAAGACACACATTGTCTATTGATTTGGAATTCCTCAAAGAGTCATATCAGACAATGGACTAGCCTTTAAAAATACAAAAATGAATAATTTCATTCAAAGACATGGTATAGACTGGAGGTATTCCACAATCTATAATCTTAATGCCGATGGTTTAGCTGAAGCCTTCAGTAAAACATTGGTTCAAATTTTAAAAAGACAAATCAACAGCCCAAGACAATGGCATGAACGATTAATAAAAGCTCTATGGGCCTACAGATCTACATACCGAACACCAACTTGGTCAACACCATTTTCTCTGGTATATGGTTCTGAGGCTATTTTACCACTCGAAGTACAAATCCCTTCTCTCAGAGTTGCGATAGCAAACAAAATAACTGAAGAAGAAAATGCCAAATTACCACTTGAAGAACTTGAGAGTTTAGAAGACAAACGTCTACAAGCTCAACAAAATCTTGAATTGTATCAAGCAAAAATGATACGGGCCCATGACAAATTGGTTCGACCTAGGACCGTTCGAATCGGTGAATTGGTTTTAGTTCTCCAAAGACCTATACTAGCTCATCGAAAAATAGGTGGAAAGTTTGAACCAAAATGGAAGGGCCCATATGTAATCAAAAAGACATATTCCGGAGGATCTTACCAACTGGTAAACTGTCAGGGAGAAAGAATCTTACCTCCAATCAATGGGCGTTCCTTAAAAAAATATTATGCAACATGAAAGATGATACTTGTTTATAAACTAACAAAAATAATAAAAAAATTTTTATCTCTGTAATATAGAATTTGAAATTTGTGTATTATGATATCTCTTTTGCATATTAAACAAGCACTTATAAGCATGATTCCTCAACATAATAAAAAGAAGGGTCTAATATATCACATTATCTTATTTTTTTTAAGGAAAATGTCTGATAACAGACTTCTTTTTACATTTTGAAGCGGTGTTTGCCTGACTTTAGACCGACGATGTATTGAAAAAGGATCTAAAATCCACTTTGACTTTGATCTTTCTCAAGTTGAATTACTTTATGATGGACCTTTGTTGTCCATTTCCAATCAAGAAGAAGCAAAAGGAAAACCATCTGTGTTGGAGTTCAAGCTTCATCAATAAGACATTAAAACCGAAAAAGTCATTGATAATGAAAAATTAAAATCAGTAGTGCTACCTTCATCTCATGATGTTAAAACAACTTCTATTAGCGGAGTGAAGAAATTTGCCTGTGGATTAACTAGAACCTAGAGAAGAAATCAAAATAAACGACTCAAAAGACTTGAAGAAAAAGAAAGACAAAATATAGAAGATCAGTTCAAGTTTCCAGAACTTCAAAATTTTCCAAAAGAGACATATTATGTCTTAGGAGAAGAAATAGTGGATCAAGAAGAGGAGAGAATTGAGAAAACAACATTCACTCCCACTCCTTACGAACCAGCATTAGATCTTACAGCAGTTGAGACATCAACTAGCAAACGAATCGCTTCTCGTGAAGAAGTGAGACGTATTCAGGCTATTAAACGACAATCATTTGAGCAATTTAATATATTAACGATCGAACTATTAATATATTGGAAGTAATTCTGTTATTTACCAAAGTTTTTGATGAAATTGAACAGGGTGCTATTTTTGAACATGTAATGGAAGCACGTGATCACAGGAGAACTGGACGTCTAAGAAGGAGAACATACTCTGAACCTAATAGATGGATATGTGGTAAGGGCTGAATGACAATTCAATATGGGTGTTATTACAATTACGCAGTGGATAAGGATGGCAATCCTCCAGGAATCTTACAACATGAACAAGTAGATCCATTACCGACGATGATTATTCAGATTATTAGACGACTGATGACGTGGAACATAATGCATACCGATTGTGTTCCAGACAGCTGCATCATAAATATATATGAGGAAGGAGACTGTATACCACCTTATATTGACAGTCATGATTTTGAAAGACCCTTTTGCACTCTGTCACTCAAGAACAGACGTTCTATTCTATTTGGGAGAGAGATACAAATTGCAGGACCTAGAGAATTTTGGAAATCTTACCAAATTCTTCTACCACGAGAATCAATTTTAGTCCTACAAGGCAATGGAGCTGACGTTTCTAAACATTGTATACCAAGTGTAAGCCGACAATGCATTTCGATAACATTAAGAAGGATGCACCTATTGGATATCAAGCTATCCCGATGCTTGAAGGATTGAAGCCTTTGGAGCTGCCATGACCCTCTGAATGTTCAAACACCTGAGGAATGTTTGAAAAGTAATGTCTTAGAGTGTTAGATGTTTATGGTTGGTCTAATAGTATCCAAGGATATGTTATGAAAAAAGGGAGAATGTGAAATCTTTTGACATGAGATATATCAGTAGTCTGTAACATGCGTGATATATGATATATGTACATATACGTACCATTAACTTTTGCTTGTAAAGATATGTACCGTTGAATTATGTACATTATATATGGAAACAAAATGAGATATTAAAAAATATTCCCTGTTGTTTGTGATGCATCAGCAGGTCCTAAAAGTGTTAAGATGAATCCTTTAAATAAAAATGACAATATGAATAACTTCTGATAACTAGTATGAGAATTATTATTCGACCTATATAGGTCAAATCCCCAACAGGAGTCCCCTATGGATATACTCTTTCTTAAGAGTCATCCATTTTCCCTTTAGTTATTGGATATAAATCCTTTCCTGACTCAGAAATTATGATATTCTAATAACTTGACATCTAACATTTTTTAGAGATGATATGACATCTCTCTCTTTAGTTATTGGATATAAGTCCATTACTGATAAGGAAATTATGATATTTCAATAACTTGACATCTGAAATTTCTGATAGATCATATGACATCTTCTCTATCTCTAGTTATTGGATACAAATCCTTTCCTGACACGGAAATTATGATATTCTAATAACTTGACATCTGACATTTCTGAGAGAAGATATGACATTTTCTCTCTATTTAGTTATTGGATATAAGTCCTTACTGACATGGAAATTATGACATTCCTATAACTCGACATTTGACATTTATGAGAGATAATATGACATTTTCTCTCTCTTTAGTAATTGGATATAGGTCCTTTCCTGACATGAAAATTAAGATATTCCAATAACTTGACATCTGACATTTCTGAGAGATGATATGATATCTTCTCTCTCTTTAGCTATTGGATACAAATCCTTTCCTGACACGGAAATTATGATATCCCAATAACTTGACATTTGACATTTCTGAGAGATGATATGACATCTTCTCTCTCTTTAGTAATTGGATTTAGGTCCTTTTCTGACACAGAAATTATGGCATTCCAATGGCTATCTCTTTAAGAAAGGATATAAGTCGCATATCATTCCTTCTCGAGACCGACTTGTATACATCTGATATTCTTCAGAGACAATGTGACGTCCACTCTCTTCCTCAATTATTATGAGACACTTCCCGATAGACTGGCAATGGATATTCAAACCATTTCGGTCAACGCCAATATGTGCGGCATACTTATGCAGTATTCCACACATATAGAGGGCCCCTTTATTGACCTCACTTTTGTGAAAAGTCCCAATGATAGTTAATAAACCCTAATGACTTGGGTAAAACATAATAAGGCCTTTTAATCTAAAATTTAATGATATTCTTAAATGATCCAATCAGCAATGACAAACCCTGAGTTGGTTAACTTTTGACCTAAATGGTGAACTTTGGTCAAACTGGTCAATTCCTGACCTAGTGACCAACCCTATTAACCCAACAGGTCAACATTTGACCTAAATGGTCAACTTTGGTCAAACTGGTCAATTCCTGACCTAGTGAACAACCCTATTGACCCAACAGATCAACTTTTACCTAAGATGACAACTTTGGTCAAATTGATCAATTTTTAATCCAATGATCAACCATTTAACTAAAAAGTCAAATTTTGACTTAAAAAGTCAATTTTGGTCAAAGTTATCAATTTCTGACCCAATGATCAAATATTGATCCAACAGATTAACCTTTGACCAAAAAGTCAACTTTCGTCAAACTGGTCAACTTCTGACCCAATGACCAACCCTAATGACCCAAAAGGTCCAAAAGACGACTTTGGAAAAATTGATCAATTTTTTACTCAGAGACCAACCATTGACTTCCAAATCAATCAAGACATTAAAATGGTCAAACATGGCTCATTTAACCACCAAAATATAATACATGACCATTAAGACAACTTTGGTCAACCCTTGATCTAGATAGGTCAAAATTGGTCAAAATGACTAACCCATATCCCCTTGATCACAAAATTGACTTCAATAACAGACAATGACATAATCAACTTGACACTGACCAGAGTTACAAAAAAAATTAACCTAGAGATCACCACATTAATCATTGGGTTAACCTAAACCCTAAAACTTGATCAATATAACTAAATTAAATCCTAAGTGACAAAAGTTTTGGACGTAATGATTAACCCAAACCCTTACAAGGTTTGGAAAGTCAAAATTAGTCACCCTTGGACCAAAATGGATCAACCTTAGTTAACCTAGCTCAACTTAGGTCAACCTAAGTTAACTATGGTCAACCAAAGACAAATTTGGTAGAAATATTTAAGTTTGAACCAAATTAATAAAATTAATTAAATGACTAATTCCCAAAAATCATTTTAATTAATTTATGAGATTAATATTAAAATTTTTCTACACTTTTACTTAATTACATAATTAATTTAAAGTGGAATTATATGAAAATAACCCTTAAATTCAAATTAAAATGACATCATATATGACATGAAAAGTGACCTCCAAATTTAAAATCCACCATGACATTATAAATGACTTCATGTGAAGTCATCAATAGGTCATCCATGACCCATAGGATTCATCAAATATAGATTAACATATTAAATAACCCATGACCCATCATTTTAACCATGGTTAAAGACACCATCATGACACCATCATTAAGGATGAAGGAGGTGTCATGCCTTCATGAAAGCCTTAGGAGATGACATGGGTGAGTCATCACCACCCTCACAAGCCATCCAATGGTGAAAAACTTGACTTAAGTCATCCCTACATCATGAGTGACCTCATATTCACCTAATTTTGAAAATAATAAAAAGAGGGAAATTATGTGTCACTTATTTATCAAAACATGGATGACATGTTAGTTTACGTGGAAGAAGATCAATTATCTCATATTGTAGTCACTATGCACCTCATCTTCCACCCAATAAAGATGAGCCAAATTCATGGAAATCTCATCATAACATGTCATGGAACTAAGGAAAGAAAGCACTTATGTGTCACTCTTCTTCGAACCTATAGAATGAATCAATAAGTCTACATGGGGGAGGTTGATTCAAAGCATGTTTAGGCAGCCTTATCCACCTCCCAAACTTTCCAATAGAGGAAGGCCAAGGTATGAGACCAAACCTTCACATAGTTAAGTATGACATGAAGTAGTCTTGGGAAGTTCAACCATGGCGCCACCTAGCTAAATATTTATCTCCATGCCATCATGAGACAGTTATCTTTATCCTCAATAAATTTAAAACTTATCTAAGCTCAGCCATGGCCTCATCATAGGCTATAAATAAGCCCAAACCTGAGAGTTTAAGAGAGGAGAGACCAAAATAGGAAGTAAGAAACCACTGCCCAAATCCTTAAACCCTCAACACCAAAAAAGGTTCTTTAGGGTCTAGGCAATTGATCCCACTTGAAATTAGCCCATGGAATCCACTTAATCCTCTCAATTAAACCAGCCCAAGAACCTTAAAACCAGGACAAATTTGGAGTTTGAAACCAAACTACTCGAAAATTCAAATTGACCTTTCCTGAAGTTTCCTAGGACCTTACGAAGATGAACCCAATCAAAATTAGCCATCCTCATATCCCCTAAGCCACTAATGGATCAAACCCACTCAAACCAATCACCTCTTAATTGAAATCATATAGGGACCCAATCTGACATCAAATTAACTTGGGGGAAGGCTTTGTGAGGGCCAGAACCATTTAAATCAAATCCAAATCAACTAAGTCCAAGGTATGAATTTTCCTCTTTAATGGTGTTCGGGTTTGAAACATTGTGAAACACATTATTTCAAAACCCCTATAGAGTCGTATGGATGTCTTCGTAGTCTCAAAATGATCCTACAGAAATAAGAATCACTCAAATCCAATAAGAATTGAGTGAGATCTTGTGCCTAGAATGTGGACGGTGCTCGGGTTGAGGCCAGAGGAGGGAGATGAATGAGAACCGTCTGATCTTCTGTTCAAAATACGGACTGTTCTGATTTGAAGATAATCACTCCACTGTACGGATCTCTACAACGAATCGAGCGTGTTTCGATCGATACGAGGAAACGCGTCTCCTCCAAAGTTTTTAGGTTAATATGGATTTCAATAAATCTAGATTAACCTTAAAAACTTCAAAAATCCATATCTTTGTCTACAAAAATCCAAAAATTTTGATAAAAATAATCCTGGATTTAGGAAAACAAGGAGAATCATATGGAATCAAAATTTTAATTTTTAAATTATATTTGATTTTTAATTAAGTAATTACTCCGTGGACTAAATTAATTTTTTAAAATTAATTATAATTTCAAAAATTATGAAACTTTCACAAAATGATCTTTGTACCTTTAGGAATATTCCCTGATTTTTCTAAGGAAGGAAAAATTTTCTAGGTTGACATTTAATAATTTCTAAGCCACTTTATAATTATTTCTAAAAATAATTATAAAAAATTAGAAATTAAGAAAATAAAATTGGAAATTGGCTAAAAATTTTAGGGTAACCAACAATAACGCTAAGTCAATGATGTTTAAGTCATTAAATAATTTTAAATGATATTTCAAAATTTAGGATTTAAAATTCATTATTAATTAATAAATTTAAATCCTAAAAATCACCTTTTTATTACTTAGCCTATTTTTCATAATAGACTAAGTTCAAAATGAGTCTAACTCACAATAGACTCATGACAAAATCTAGTTAAGTCTAAGATGACAAATTAGGCTTAATTATCATCCTAATCAAACCCTTAATCAAGCTTAAAGACAAATTAAGTTTAATTAAATCAAACTTAAAAAGAAGTGAACAAATCTTAAATAATACCAATTTAATTAAGTTTAAGAATATATTAACCCATTAATCCTTAATTACATTAGGTTTAATATAGAATCACACATTAATTAAGTTTAAGGATATATTAAACTTAATTAACCCATTAAACTTTACTTATATTAGGTTTAACACAAAATCAAAATTTAATTAAGTTTAATGGCATAGTTAATCTATTAAACCTTACTTACATTAGGTTTAATATAAAAACAAACTCTAATTAGGTTTAATCCATATTAAAACCAATTAATCAACATAAACCTTACTTACATTAGGTTTAAGTAATTTTTAAACCCTAATTAGGTTTAACCCATATTAAACATAATTAATCAACCTAAACCTTACTTACATTAGGTTTAAGCAACTTTTAAACCCTAATTAGGTTTAACCAATATTAAACCTAATTAATCAACCTATACCTTACTTACATTAGGTTTAATTAACCTTAAATTAATTAGACTTAATCCATATTAAGTCTAAATAATCAATTAAACCTTACCCAAATTAAGTTTAATTAACCCTAAATCAGTTAGGCTTAATCCATATTAAGTCTAATTAATCAATTAAACTTTACCGAAATTAGGTTTAATTAACCCTAAACCCATTAGACTTAACCCTAATTAATTCTAATTTATCAATTAAAACTTACCAAAATTAGGTTTAATTAATCTTAAACCAATTAGACTTAACCCTAATTAAGTCTAATTAATTAATAAACCTTAACCAAATTAGGATTAATTAAACTTAAATCAATTAGACTTAATCCATATTAAGTCTAATTAATCAATTAAACCTGACCTAAATTAGGTTTAATTAACCCTAAACAAATTAAACTTAACCCTAATTATGTATAATTAGTCAATTAAACCTTACCAAATTAGGTTTAATTAATCCTAAACCAATTAGACTTAACCCTAATTAAGACTAATTAATCAATTAAACCTGACCCAAATTAGGTATAATTAACCCTAAACCAATTAGAATTAACCCAAATTAAGTCTAATTAATCAATTAAACCTTACCCAAATTAGGTTTAATTAATCCTAAACCATTTAGACTTAACCCTAATAAAGTCTAATTAATCAATTAAGCCTTACCCAAAGTAGGTTTAATTAATTCTAAACCAATTACACTTCATCCTAATTAAGCCTAATTAATCAATTAAACCTTACCCAAAGTAGGTTGAATTAACCATAAACCAATCTTAATTAAGGGAAATTAATGCTAAAATCTCACAAGCTTAAAATCTAACTTAATTTAATTGTTAAATCTAGATTCAACATAACTTGAATCTGACTTAATCAAACTTATCTTAGGTTCAAACTCATGTTGAACATGGGCCAACCTTAAGTCTAGGTTCAACCTAACTTGAACCTGACTTAACTCAAACTTAAAATCTAACTCGAGTTCAAACTCATATTAAACTTGAGATAACTTCAAGACTAGGTTCATTCTAACTTGACCTTATTTAAACCTAAATTTAACTCAAGTTAAACCTAAATCCAAAATTCAATTTGATTTGAGTCCAACTCAACAAAAATATTAAGTTTGATCTAAATTAAACTTAACTCAACATTAAGCTCAACCCAAATTGAATTTAATTCAACATTAATTTTAAATTTTATCTTAATCAAACTTGACTCAATATTAAGTTCGACCCAAATCAAACTTAATTCAACATTAATTTTAAATTTGATCTAAATTAAACTTAAATCAATATTGAGTTTGACCCAAATCAAACTTAATTCAACATTAATTTTAAGTTTAATATAAATCAAACTTAACTCAATATTAAATTTGACTCAACATTAATTTCAACCCAAATCAAACTCATTATTAAGTTGGACTCAAATTGAACTTAACTTATAAATCAAGCTTGACTCAATATTAAGTTCGACCTATAACAAACCTAACTCAATGATAAGTTCAACCTAAATCAAACTTAACTACATATTGAGTTCAACCTAAATTGAGCTCAAATCAACCTAAGTCAAACACAAAATAACTCAAACATTAGGTTCAACTCAAAATCAATCCTACTTGAATTTAAGATTGAAATTAAACAATCTAGATTCAAACAACATTGAATCTAATTATCTATGTCTAAACCATATTAGACTTAAACTTTTTTTTGACATCGAATCTAAAGTCTAACTTATATTAGACTTGATACTTCTTTTGAGATCCAAAACGATATCCAATCTAGAATATTAAAATCTAACTTAAGTCTGAATCAATATTAGACTAAACGCTTTTAAATTCAAATGACATAGAATCTAAAACATTAAAATCTAACTTTTTGTTATATTTTAAATCGAAATTAAATTTAAAATGACATTGAAATATAAATTAAGTCTAATCTACAACTAACACACTTTTCTTTGCAGATTAAGAATAAGTGTTAGATTTTCCTTGCGTATTATAGGTTGTACTGACACTGTTTTGCAGGACGATCAAGAAAAAACGACGATAATAGCTTTTCTTTGCATATTATAGGATGTGCTAACTATGTTTTGTAGGACGACATTCCGAAGATGGGATGAACAATAACAAAAGAAAATCACAATGACATTAAAACAACAACATTGACAAAACCAAACAAAACAAACAACATTAAAATGACAAAACCAAGACAAAATAAAACCAAAACTTTTAGGATAGCCACCAAACAAATAAACAAAAAAAATAAAATTGACATAACAAAATGACATTTAGGATTGATAGTTGGCACATCTTTCCTTAAAAGCTCTTCAGAAAACAAATGAATAACATTAATCAGAAGTTTTCTTAGACAATTAAAAATTGCCTAAGATGTAATTAACTATCAGAGCTTGCTCCTATAGGAGATTTAAAGAACTCAGAATAGATATTATATCTAGAAATCTCTGGTTACTAAAATTTCATTATCCTTATATAGAATTTCTAGGACAAGACAATTCTAGAATCTTCATTTATAAGGATTATCACCTACATCTCTTTTTCTACTATTTTCTATATTATTAGCCCTTATTTTCTTTAATTTATTATTATCTAAGGATTCTTTTATAAGATCCAAAGATATAAGAATTATTGAAGATTATGGCAATATTATAGATAAATAGAGTGGCGACTCCAAATTGACATCGACACTCATAAAAACTCTGACACAGCAACGACACCACCGCATCCACCAAACCTCAAATTGATCATTCCCTAAGTTTCCCAAGAGCTAGAGTGGAGGTTACCCACTGAAAACCCCATCTCCGTAGCCCTCTACACCAGACTTTCTCCTCAGCCTTCCCACCTGTAGGAGGAGTTCTGGACTAGACAATTCACCAGGCTAAACCAACACTTTTAAGAGGTTCTCTAGGTCCCAACAAAGCTTTTGTATGCACCTGATTGAGGCCATACCTCTCAGGTAAAGCTATACACCCCCCCATTTTAAGCTCAGTTTGAGACATTATGATGAGAAGTTTAATTTCATAGTTGATAAACCGTATGGATGTGTTCGTCTCGACTAGATGAAGGAGTAGAAACAAACCTGAAGTGATCTGGTCGAGTCTAAGCAGAGATCTTAAGGTTTTACTATGAACAGTTCACAGGTTATACCAGATGGGGGTGAAGATGGAGAGTTGTTGAATCGTGTGTGTATCATTTGGAAGGTTAGGATTGCGTCAGATGGACAAATGATGAAGAAAGTGTGGGTTGATGAGGCGCTGACTCAGATGTCGGGGGCCAATCAGATGGCGACACACCCATGTTCGAAGCTGCCGAGGATGAGTTAGATAAGTAGGAAATTAAATGATTTAAATAGTTGGCAACCTTTAAAAATGCTTAAATTGGTGTAGAAAATTCATTAATATAAAAGAAAAATTCCTTGTTGCTCAGTGAACTGAGGTGGAAAATGTGGAAATAAAATTAAAAATATTTAACTTATATTTATTTTTAAATTAATTAAATGCCTTAAAACTTCATTAAATTTTAACTTGTTATCTACAATTTACCATGGTATGTGATTTGGAGGGTTTGTTCCCTCTGTGGTTAGGGATCTTCTCTAATTTTTCTAAGGTTAGAGGGCATCTCTAGCCAAAGTTCCCTAATTTTAAAGTTGAACCTCCCTGTTTTTGTTTAAAAATTATAATAATTAAAATATAAATCAGAAAAAAAAATTAGTTTGGTAGGTTCACTATGGTCAGAGGACCCTAGAAAATATATCAAATGGATTTAAGTAATTAAAAATGAAATTTTAGGTAATTAACTCATTAAAACCTTTAAAAAACTTAAATAAATTAAAATATAAATATGGAAATCACAAAAATCATTCCACACTATAGATAATAATCATGTTAACTCTTAATCCTCGAATATTTATGCTTATGTTTTATATATGAATTGATACTTCTCTTTAATGATCTCTTTCTGTACAATGATGCCAAAAACTTGATCCACTAATGTAAATAAGTGATTAAAATGATATTTTAAAATGGGATACTACGCATGTATACGTATCAGTTATCACGTAATATATGTCTTTCTGATTAAGCTCCAAGATATCGAACCCACAAGGAATGCTATAACAAAGAAAATATTTTCTAATTTAGAATGCGGAAAACTAACTTTCTACTTTTAGAAAAGATCTTACTCAAATTAAAGATAATATTTTAATAAATAGAATTTGATTATTTTTGTTAATTTTATAATTTGCAATGAAAGTAAGCAAATACTTTAACTAAACTTTTTTAAGATGAAAATTTATGCAAATGAATTATTTTTTTCTTTTACATGAATGAGTAATAAGTTAAGGAAAATATTTGTTGTGGAAGTATCCAAAATGTGTTGTGCTAAATAAGAGCAATAATAATATTTAACCTAACTAGATGTTATAAAGAACATCAGTTAATTCACTGTTCTAAAAATCTTGAAGACAGATTAGGCATGATAGATACTAGCTCTCACTCTAGAGTTTCCTCGATTCAATCCACCTGGGGGCTAACATCTCGTAACAAAACATAAAACAACAAACTGAACTGGGGCCTTTAGCCTGTCACTCTAAAGTCTTCTAATTCTACACCAATCAAAGTATATCTCCTTATTTATTTGCACTCAACCTTATGGATTACATTATCACCCATGCAATCTCATGTGATTCTTTCTAATTTTTGACTGAGAGAATACCGTACTGAATCTTACATATTCTCACAACATATTTTAACATCTTAATTGGACAAATCAAGAAGTAAATGAAGTTCAAGGTTTTGAATCATCACAACTTCTTCCAACATTAAATTCCTATACTTCACACAACATATTTCCATAATTTAATTACTTCATCATATTTAGGAAACAGATAAAGAAAACTACTCATAATTCATGAAGAAAACGCAATCACAATTTGATTTAAAATAAGAAATTATAGTGTAAACACAACAAGTCTTAATTAAAAACTAAATGTAATATAAAGATAAAGACTTATCTGTGAATCCTCTCCAGAAAACCCCTTAGAATACTCTATAGAGGTTGGTGCCCAACTCAGTAGACTCTAAATCTCAATTCCACTCCTAATACATACTATATAAAATGAAGTAAAGATGGTGAAGTGGAGAGGTCTGTTCTAAAACAACTCTATAACATAAACCTCACTCTTAAACACTAAGCACACCCTCCAAAAATAACAACTTTTCTAATCTTCAAGTCCTCTTTTTATATTTTTTCAAAGGGCGTCTTCATATCTCTTCAAATTGTATCCCGATTCAATGTATCTTGCAAGAGATTCATCTATTCAAGAGTAATTTGAATGAAAATTAGCGCCAATAGATAGTTACCCATGGTCTCACCAAGAGGTTCTTCGAAAACCTTTTCAAAATGGCGCCTAAATTAAAATAACTCCTCTTTCATAACTGTCATGCATAAGCGCAGGGTACCGATGCTAAGCCGCAAGCTTGCTGGCGCTTAAGCTTCAGATCCTGCCGCGGGTCCTTATCGCTCGAGCGCGAGTTCTGGCACCTCCATTCATCACTTCTTCAATATTCATTATTTTTGTGCCAAATTTGATCCTTTTTTCCTTCTTTTCATCACAATCATCCATTTAATCAAACCAGTAATAAAACCACACAAAATACCATCCATTAAAGTTCAATATCATCAAAAATAGATATAAAAATGTGCATAAAAACACTATATATTTGAGGTGTATCAAAATCCCCCACACTTGAAATTTTACTTCTCCTCAAGTGACACTTTAATCATATAAAAATCATATAGCTAAATTATGTGATGAGTTTCTTTAGGAGTTTTAAAAATTTTGTTCTAGAAATATAGTATTCTAATTTAGAAAAAATTTTAGTAAATAAGACCAATTTAAAGTTTAGAAATCTCTGAAGTAAAGGTTAATGAAAAATATTAGTTTCTACCTTATTCAGAAATACTTATAGATTCTTTAAAATATAGAGCTTTGGCATTTTATTTTCTTTACTTAAAAATCTTTACTAAAAATAATTATACTCACTATATTATATTTATAATTTTCAAGATTTTCATCAAATCTTATACTCTAAAAAGATCAGGTGTGGAACCAATTTTTGATTAGGCCCTTAAATCCTCAAGCTTCTCCTTCCTTTTTTCATATGCTCATTTTTAATTTTTTTCTTTTTTTTTCTTTTTCTATTTTTTTCTTTTTCTCTTTTTTTTTTATAAGGCAAGGATTATTGTATCTGGATAGACCTTTAACGATTTTGAATTCCACCCTTCATTTACTAAACTATAAGTAGATATATATCTTTAACTTAGAAATATAATAAAAGATTTTGAAAAATTATTTTTAATAAAAGAAACTTATGCATTAAAAATAAAAGTCTAATCCTTCTTTTTTTCCAAAATATAACTTTTCCTACAAAACATAGTTACCAAATGTTCATCATTTCTGTACTAAGAAATTTTTTAACTTTAAATTTTCTTTCACTACTATAGATTTTAACAAAATTCTCTTACTCATTTCTATATTCGAGATTTTACTTCCCTAATATAACTTCATACACATAATTATTTTTCATTCGAAATTAAATTTTTAATTCATTTGAGCACAAATAAAATTTTAAGTTTTTTAAAATTGTTTCTTATTCTCCCAAAACTTTAAAATTTTCATTATAATGAAATATTTAAGCATGGTAACAACATACATGAGCAATAAGAGTAAACTATAAGTATTAAATTTGTAGGAATTTTTAATTTCCTAACTATGCAGATATTAAAAACATGAATGAATATATCCAGATCATTTTGTTTTAATTAATAAAAAGATATTCAAAAGACTTCTAAAGTAGTGGAGGATACAAAAGCAAATTCACACACTTAAACATAAATTCAAATTAAGACATATATATGGCAATAAATTGAAAATTTAAGCATGAAATTTAATTAGTGGATTTTAATAACATTTAAAAACCTTCCTAAATAGTTTCTGGAAAAAGGTCTAAACTATCAAACCAAGCACACTAACAAATCACTAACACATTTACTACCACAAACAATCACATTAAATATCACTGACATACAACATCCATAACTAAAATAAACACAATCTAAAGTGTTTTAGCAACCACTTCAGCAGCATGAAATACATAAAGTAATCCTTCATAACATCCACAAATGACAATAACAACACGACATCAAATATTGAAATAGTCCACAAACACATCACATAACAAACAGAAAGAAAATAAAATAACAATCCTAATCATCTCCCTTCTCTTCACCATCCTTATCACCTTTACTCCAAGATATGGGTTATATTGAGGATGAGTAGGTAGCACAGCACTAAACTCTTCTCTCATCAATCTATCCATATAGTTGTGACAATTCCCCTCATACTCGTTGTGCCTCTAAAGATAATCTCCCATATGGTCTACTTTCCCCCCTAAATCATAAACTCGATCCATATTATAGTTAGAATTATCTCTTATCTTGATCAAAAGCTCAGTCTGCAAATTAGTGAACTGACTTGAAGACGCCTAGGATGTAGAAGCACAAGATGTAGAAGCAGCAGAAGCTGATGCACTGGAACCTCTAGAAGATCCTCCTCTCCAGTCAAATATTGAATGCTCAGCATAAGTCTTCAAATTTTAACTGGTAATGGGCTTAAGAGGTTGAAGAACCTCTTCCCAATTTTAGATTTAACACCACCCTGCTCACATAATGAATGTATTAAAGAAGCAAATCCCATACCTGTAGTGGTTGTACCTCTAGCAGAAGTCCAGATACAATCATAAATAGCTTTTCCAATGTCTATCGCCTTCCTCTGCTGAATAGAGTAGTTCAAAGTGGCTCTCGCTCTGGTCACTTCACTAAGATGATTTGTAGGAAGCAGCTTGGATGATAGAAAGTAATACCAAGCATTGGAATTGGCATTAAACTTTGATGCATGGAAGTTAACTCTTCTTTTATTAGTTATTCTCCATAACCCCCTTCCATCAGTCAAAGCAGAAATAATCTCATCCAACTCTTCCTCAGTAGGATTGCAATTTGAATAAAAATAAAATATATTAGGCGGTTGTAGGTAAAATTCGTTAATTATCTAAGGAGAAAAGTGTATTAACTGCCCTCGAACAAAGACAAAGTTATCTTCTGACTCTGGGAGGTTCGCATAGAACTCCCGCACAACAAAAGAAATAGGAATAGTAATAAAACAACATAACTTATCCCAAAGGTGATTCACAATGATATCTTTAATTTCTCCATCTGGCTTATTGGAACCTCGATCATGGATTAATTTACGTGATCGCAACGCTTGCAAGAATTGATCTTGAGCTTTTGAACTGAAGAACTTATCTAAATCGAACGTAACTTTCGATTTTCTCCTTTTGGGTGCCATTTCTAAAATTTGCATAAAAATCATTATAAATTCCACATTCAACTTAAAATCACTAAACTCAACCCTTAAAGTTATAAACTACTAAATCCAAGTAATTTCTCAAGCATTTTCTCAAGTTTTCACCATGAATAGTGATTTTCAAATTTCTCCAAAATACACTCAAAATATATGGTGAAAATAAAAATTTTTTACTTAAGAGAAGTGCTCTTACGTCAAGAAGATCGAATCTAACATATTTTGCTTAAATTGCTTAAGAATAGCTAATTTAGTGATGCCCTAGCATCCAAAATTGTAAAATGCCAAAGGAAGAAGATGACGGTGGTGAAAATTTTATGAATTTTTGGGTTTTTAAACTTGAAAATCAATTTTCGCAAACAGGCGCTTAAGCACCAAAGTATGTGCTTAGCCACGGAGCTCTGGCACTTAAAAGCGGGGTATCGGCGCATAGTCGCAACTCACATATTTCATTTTTTTCGTTAAATAAATATTCTCACTCCTCTGATCAACCCTAAATTGATTTAATAAGTATCTCAACACCTTAAAATCTTCTTATCTCCAAACATTCATTTCTTTTAGATTAAGATCAATTCAAAACAAGTTTATACAAACACAAACTTTTCTTAATTTACTCATACATATTACAAGTACAATCCATAAGTCTTTAATCCAAGATACTTGGATAAGATCTCATCTTTCTACTTCCAGTAAAACACTCAAACAAAATACTAAACACTCAAATAAAACATAAAGCAAATAACACACATAAACATTAAACATCAAACACTTAACACAATTAATTAGTCATAAAACACAAATAACTAACGCTTAACACACCATAAAACTTAATTTCAGTCTCCATTAGGTGGAAGATACCAGTACCTTCATTAGTTCAATTAGAACCATTTGGTATATAGATTTGATAGAACGGATGATGATGAAGATATCCGATATAATCAACTTCAATCCTCTTATCTTTCAGATACATCTACTTGTCAGCTTCTTCAACATAACTTATATGACTAAATTGCATTTTCAATTACCATCCAATATGTTCTAAATGTGCATTTATATCATTTACTTTTGCTTCCTTAGATGCTACATTAGTCTCGATCTTTCCAATCTTTTTCAGCCATTCCTTGAATACTTACGGCCAGAAATTCGTTATATAAATCTTGCGCACTCTCACTAACAAACATCATCTTATTGGCATCCTCCTTCTTCTTAACTTCATTCTCCCGAGAAGACATTTTTCTCACTTAAACTCTTTTTTAAAGCTTTTTGGATAGAAATTTGGAATGAGATGAATTTTCTTTAATCCTTTCTCTATTTATAGACTTTAGATGGCTCAAAACCATCCTCCCACGTTAATAAACCATAACTTAACGTGTCATGCAACTTCCCATGATAATGACTTCTAGAAACACATTTTTTATATTTTTGATAACTACAGCGCCTAAGCGCCAACAGCTGGCGCTTAGCCACAAGTGCTCATTTTAGCACATGTTTTCTAAACGTCCGAAAACTCGTTTTAACTCCTTCAAATAATCAATTTAAGTCACATTAAACTCCACTAACATAATAAAGGCAAAATACTACCATATAACACTCACATCAAACCAAATAAAATACACAAAACAAACTTAATGCAAAGCACACCGATAACTATGAGTTGCCTCCCACAAAGCGCTTGGTTTTACATCGTCAGCCCGACAAACCCAATATTTAATTTGGGTGATCTAACATCAAATTTTCATCAAATTTAAGTTGATCAACTGAGAAATAATATTTCATTCTATGACCATTTGCTTTAAATATTTTCTCAGTTTTAGGATCTTTAATGTCCACAGCTCCATAAGGAAATTATTTCATTACAATAAATGGGCCCATCCATCTGGACTTAAGTTTTCCAGCAGATAATCTTAATCTGGCATTATATAGCGAAACTTGTTGTGCTGGCTAAATATTTTATACAGAATCCTACGATCATTCCACATCTTCATCTTTTCTTTATATATCTTAGCACTTTCATATGATTCATTCCTTATCTCCTCAAGCTCATATAATTACAATAATCTTTTCTCGCCAGCATCCTTCAAATTATAATTGAACTCTTTAATAGCCCAATATGCTTTATGTTCAAGCTCAACTGGTAAATGACAAGCTTTCCGACAAATTAGTCTATATGGGGACATTCTTATAGAAATCCTGTAAGCAGTCTTATAAGCCCACAAAGCAAAATCCAGTTTGATTGACTAATCCTTTTTTTATTATTAAAAGAATTTTTTGAAATTCTTTTAATTTCAAGATTGGATAATTCAACAAAACCACATGTCTTAGGATGATAAGAAGTAGCAATTTTATGGATGATATGATATTTCCTTACTAACTTTTCCATAATTGTATTTTTAAAATGACTTCCCCCATCAGTTATGATTACTCTTGGCATTCCAAATCTGTAAACTATGTTCTTTCTTAAAAACTTTACAACACTTCGAGCATCACATTGAGGAAAAGCAATAGCTTCTATCCATTTAGATACATAGTCTACTGCTATCAAAATGTATAAATTTCTGAAAGATGGTATAAATGGACCCATGAAATCTAATCCTCAAATGTCAAAATATTTCAACTTCCAACATATACTTAAGGGGCATTTCATTCCTTCTAGAAATATTTCCTACACATTGACATTGATCACAATTTTTACTATAAGCATTAACATCCTTAAAAATTGTAGGCCAATAAAATCCAGATTGTAGAATTTTATATGTATTTTTATCAACACCAAAATGTCCCCCAAAATCAGAATTATGACATTTTTGAATAAATTCATAAGTTTCTTTAAAAGGCGCACATCTTCAAACAATAAGATCATTTCCTTGTTTATATAAAAATGGGTAGTCCCAAAAATAAGTCTTATCTTCAGATAAAAATAATTTCCTATGTTGTTATGTCAATCCATAGGGTAACATGTCACTAAAAATAAAGTTTACAATGTATGCATATCATGGAACTCGCCGCTCATTAACAGTGAATAGTTTTTCATCAGGAAAATGTTCATTAATTCCTTCATCAAAAAAAAGAGATTTTTTATTATCAAGCCTGGACAGATGATCAGTAATTTGAATTTCAGCACCCTTCTTATTTACTATTTCAAAGTTAAACTCTTGTAAAAGAAGAATTCATCTTATTAGTCTTTGTTTAGCATCTTTATTTTTCATTAAATACTTAATAGCAGAATGGTCAGTATGCACCACACATTTAGTCCCAATCAAATATGATCTAAATTTATCAAAAACATATACTATAGCTAGTAACTCTTTTTTAGTTGTGGTATAATTGATTTGAGCTTCATTCAGAGTTCTACTAGCATAGTAGATCACTTTGAAAATTTTATCATCATTCTGTCCTAAAATTGCTCCAATAGCATAATCACTTGCATCACAATTAATTCAAAAGATTTTTCCAAATCTGGTGAAACAATAACTAATGCAGTGATTAATTTTTCTTTTAATAACTCAAAAGCTTTTAGGCAGTCTTTATTAAAATTAAAAATGACATCCTTTTCCAATAATTGCCATAGAGGCTTAACAAATTTTTAAAAGTCTTTAATATATCACCTGTAGAATCCAGCATGTCCCAAAAAACTTCTAATTTCCCTTACATTTGTTGGGCAAGGTAAATTAGCGATAACTTGAATTTTTGCAGGGTCTACTTCCATACCTTTTTCTGAAATTTGATGTCACCAAATATTTCCTCCTGCTACCATAAACTAACATTTTTCACAATTAAGGACTATATTTGTTTATTCACAGTGTTTAAGAACTTTAGATAAATGTTCTAAACAAGATTCAAATGAAATTCCAAACACTGAAAAATCGTCCATAAATACTTCAATTCCTTTTTCAGTTAGATCATGGAAAATTGTCATTATACATCTTTGAAATGTAGCAGGGGCATTACATAATCTAAAGTGCATTCTTTTAAAAGCAAATGCACCATAAGGACTGGTAAACCTTGTTTTCTCTTAATCCTCAGGAGCAATTTGTATTTGGTGATAACCAGTATATCCATCCAGAAAACAAAAGTATTTTTGCCCAGCTAGTCTATCCAACATTTGATTAAGAAACTGAAGTGGAAATGATCTTTCTTGGTGGCAAGATTTAATTTTCTAAACTCAATGCATATTCGTCATCCTGTAACTTATCTTGTTGTATTAATTCATTCTTTTCATTAAAAGTTACAGTTTCTCCTCCTTTCTTAGGAACATAGTGAATAGGAATATCCCATGCACTATCTGAAATAAGGCAGATAATTCCAACACCCAACTACTTTAAAATTTCTTTCTTAACAACTTCTTTCATAATAAGTTTTAATCTCCTTTGATGATCGGCCTTGGGTTTAATGTTTTTTTCCATAAGAATTTTGTGCATACAAATTGAAGGACTGATTCCTTTAATAACAGCTATAGTCCATCCAAATGCTTTCTTATATTTCTTCAGAATTTTAACCAAACTCTCTTCTTCTTTTGTAATCAACTTCAAGGAAATTATAACAGGTAAAGTTGAGGAATCACCTAAAAAGGCATATTTTAAATGTTCAGGAATTATCTTCAATTCAAGTTTAGAAGGCTTTTCAATTGAAGGAAAAAAGGATTCTTATTTCTTTTTCATGTCCAAAACTTAAAAACTTTCTTGAATATAATTTAAGTCTTCCTCAATAAAATCATCAGAATATTGTGTTTCCTCTTCTTTCTTGTGTTCTAACTGTTCACTTTTAGATTTTTCTTCATATGATGTTTTGAAATGACATTCACTAAAATATTTTATAATATCCATCCTGAAACATTCATCATCTTTACCTCTGACAGGATATTTCATTGATTTTGAAATTTTAAATGTAACAGTTTGATCATTCACACGCATAGTTAATTCTCCTTTCTGCACATCAATCATGGCTCTTCCTGTAGCTAGGAAATGTCTCCCCAAAATAATAAGCATTTCTTTATATTCGTTCATATCAAGCACAATGAAATCAACATAAAAGATAAATTGATCCACTTTTACTAACACAACTTGTATAACTCATTCAGTATATGTGATCGAATGATCTGCTAACTACATAGTTACAGTAATAGGGGTTATTTCTCCTAATCCCAGTCTTTTAAATATAAATAATGGGCATAAATTTAATGCTTTCATCCAAATCACATAAAGCTTTTCCATAAAATCTATCTTTGATCTCACATGGAATTGTGAAGCTACCAGGATTTTTAAGCTTTTCAGGAAGCTTCTTTTAAATTATTGCACTGTATTCTTCACTAATTGCAATAGTCTCGTTATCTTCAAACTTCCTTTTTTTGTTTAAAATACCCTTCATAAACTTCACATAACTTGGCATTTGTTATAAGGCTTCAGCAAATAAAATATTAATTGTAAGCTTCTTAAATATCTCTAAGAACTTTGAAAATTTCTTATCCAACTTTTGTTGTCGAAGTCTCTGAGGAAATGATGGTGGTGGCTTTTCTAAATCAATTTTAGTAAGAGAAAAAGGTCTTTCCAAACCATTATGATCCTTCTCTTTTGGTTATTCAATCTTTTCTTTCTCTACTTCAATCTGTTTTTGAACTCTACCTTCCAACTCTCTTCCACTTCTTAATTGAATAGCCTTTACTTGCTCTTTATTTTTAATTCTTTAATTTATCTTAATATTACTTGGAAGTGTTCCTTGGGATCTATTACTTAATGAATTGGCAATCTGTCCCAACTGATTCTTTGTTTTTCTAATTTTAGCTCCTTGACTTTGCAATTGATTTTCCATTTGTAACACCACTTCTTCTATAGAAAACTTCTTCTCCTTAAAATGTGAAGCATTGTTAAAACCTGGAGGATAAGCAGGTCTATTATTATTATTCTCTTGGATGTTTCAATTCCCCAATGGGTTTACTTAATTATTCCCCCATTGTTAAGTACTACCACCTGATTATTGGTATTCCAGTTAAAGTTTAGATGGTTCTTCCAATTTGGGTTATGATAATTAGAATATGGGTTATTAGGCTTGTTTATGGCATTCAAAGTTTCTAATGATGATTGAGATTCTGCCATTTGGCCAAATGAATTTTCTTCAATTGTTGGAATTGGTTGAGAAAAATTCATTCCAAATTATTCTATCTTCTTTGAAATTGCAGCAACTTGATTTGCTAGCATAACAAAAGTATCAAATTCATGAATATTAGCTACCTTTTTAGGATTTAATCTCTCAGAAGGTCATTGAAATTATTTGTAGCCATTTCTTCAATTAAATTATAAGCATCATTAAATTGTTTGTGCATCAATGAACCACCAGCAATAACATCAATAATAGATCTAAGAGATCCAACTAATCCATTATAAAAAGTTTGAATTATTAACCAATCTAGTATCGAATGATGTGGAAACTTTATTAGGAGATCTTTAAAACATTTACATGCTTCATAAATAGGTTCCCCTTCAAACTGGCAAAAAGATGTAATGTCATTTCTAAGTTTAGCAGTCTTTTATGGCTGAAAATATTTAGCAAGGAACGTTTGTGCTAGGTCACCCAGGGTTCTGATAGATCCAGGTGCTAAGGAATTTAACCACATCTTTGCTTTATCCCTTAATGGAAAAGGAAAAAGCGTAAGTCTTATAGCATCATCCGAAATACCGTCATATTTAAATGTAGCACACAATTCTAGAAAATTGGAAAGATGAAAATTTGGATCTTCAGTTGGTGCTCCACCAAACTGATGATTAGATACCATTTGGATAATCACAGGTTTAAGTTCAAATGAATTAGCAGCTACACTGGGATTTTGAAAACTACCATGAAATTCATCTACTCTAGGGTTAGCAAAATCTCTTAAAGGTATAAATTCTTGATGGATTTCAAAATTTTGATTATCATGACTTGCCATTTCTTGAATAATTTTATCTTTTTCAGTATTTTTATTTTTTTGATTTTTCTTATAGTTCTTTCTAATTCAGAATCGTAAGACACAATTCCTTCAGAACCTGAACTAAGCATACACAATTAAATAAAACACAATAAAAATAACTACTTCCTAAAATAATTCTAACAAATTCAAATAAGACTTTAGAACGTCAAAATAAATTTTCTTAATGATTTTCTTTATTATGTTCTTTCCCTAGCAATGGCGCTAAAAACGTGATCCCCGGATATTTATACTTACATTTTATATATGAATTGATACTTCTCTTTAATTGTCTCTTTCTTTACAATGACGCTAAAAACTCGATCCACCGATGTAAATAAGAGATTTAAATAATATTTTAAAATGGGATACTATGCAAGTATATGTATCTTTTATCAAATAATATATGACTTTTTGATTAAGTCTTGAGATATCGAACCCACAGGGAAAGTTATAACAAAGAAAATATTTTCTAATTTAGAACACAAAAAATTAACTTTTTACTTTTACAAAAAATCTTACTCAAATTAAAGATAATATTTTAGGAAACATAATTCAATTCTTTTTATTAATTTTATAATTTGAAATGAAAGTAAGCAAATACTTTAACTAAACTTTTGTAAGATGAAAACTTATGCAAATAAAATATCATTTTCCTTTATATGAATCAGTAAGAAGTTATGGAAAATATTTATTGTGGAAGTATCTAAATTGTGTTGTGTCAAATACGAGCAATAATATTCTTTACCCTTACTAGAGATGCTATAAAGATCATATGTTAATTCATTGTTCTAAAAATCTTGAAGACGGGTTAGGAAAAAAAATACTAGCTCTCACTTTAGAGTTTTTTCGATTCCCTCCACTTGGGGGCTAACATCTCGTATCAAAACATAAAACAATAAACTGAATTGGGGGCTTTAGCCTTTCACTCTAAAGTCCTTTAATTCTACACCCATCAAAGTATATCTCCCTATTTATTTGCACTCAACCATATATATTACATTCTCACCCATCAATTCTCATGTGATTCATTCCAATTGTTGATTGAGACAATACCGCATTGGATCTTACATATTCTCACAACATATTTTAACATCTTAATTGGTTATATCATGAAGTAAATGAAGTGCAAGGTTTTGAATCATCACAACTTCTTCCAAAATTGAATTTTTATACTTCACACAACATATTTCCATAATTTAATTAGTTTATGGCATTAAGGAATAAGATAAAGAAAACTACTCAGAATTCATGGAGAAAGCACAATTAAAAATTGATTTAAAAGTAGAAATCATAATGTAAACACAACAAGTCTTAATTAAAAACTAAATGTAATATAAAGATAAAGACTTATCTGTAAATCCTCTCCACAAAACTCTTGAAGTTTCTTTGAAAACTTTTCTTTCCCTTACAATACTCTATAGATGTTGGCACCCAACTCAGTAGACCCCAAATCACAATTCTACTCTTAATACAAACTATATAAAATGAAGTAAAGATGTTGAAGTGGAGAGGTGTGTTCTAAAACAACTATATAACATAAACCTTACTCTTAAACACTAACCACACCCTCCAACAACAAAAACTTTTCTGATCTTCAAGTCCTCTTTTTTATATTTTTTCAAACGGTGTCTTCGTATCTCTTTAAATTGTGTCCCGATTTAATGTATCTTCTAAGAGATGCATCAATTCAAGAGTAATTTGAATGAAAATTGGCACCAATAGGTAGTTACCCACGTTCTCACCAAGAGGTGCTTTAAAAAACACTTCAAAATGGCGCCTAATTTAAAGTAACTCCTCTTTTATAAGCCGTCACGCGTAAGCGCGTGTACCGATGCTTATCCTCGAGCTTGTTTGTGCGTAAGCTCCGGATCCCGACGCATAGCCACGGGACCTTAGAACGTAAGCACGAGTTCGGCACTTAGCCGGCACTCATCACTTCTTCAATTTTCTTCATTTTTTATCCAAATTTGATCCTTTTTCCTTCTTTTCATCACAATCATCCATTTAATCATTTCTGTAAGAAAAACACACAAAATACCTTCCATTAATGTGCAATATCATCAAAAACAGGTATAAAAATGTGCATAAAAATATTATATATTTTAGGTGTATCAACTCCCCATAAAAATTTGAAATCAATTGGAGTTGATCTAATAGCTAAAATTTATTTTCCAAGTAAAATAGCATTTTTTGGCACTAAAATATTATAATAAAAAAATATAATTAAGAAAACTACAAAATTGGTTTTGGGAGTTCTTAGTGACTAGAGGACTTAAGAAAAATAAAATTGGAGTTAAAATAAACATTTCATTTTTAAGTCTATATTCTGAATTTTAAATATTTAAAAATAATTAAAAAAATCATAAAATCACAAAAAATATAAAAATGAACCAAAATGTCACATTTAGTTCCTTAGTTAATTGAGAACAATTAAAATATTTTTTGTAATTTGCTAAGTGAAGTTATGAATTTTTTTATGAGCTAAAAATGAATTTTCCTTAATTTTGCACTAGAATAATTATAATAAATAAGATAAAAATCATAAAAAATTGAAATTTGCTTCTATAGGTTCTTTGAACATAGAGAAATTGATAAAAATTATAAACCTTAATTTTCTATTTAAATAATATTTTATATTTAATTAATGCTCAAAATAGACAAATAAATATAATAATTAAAATAAAACTCAAAAATCATGAAAATTGCTCTAAGTAGTCCTCTAACCTAAGTGAACCTCCAATAATTTTCTTAAGGACAGATGATTTGTTTTGGCTAAGTTAATGAACTAATATTTAAAACACCTATTTTTGCATTAAATAATTATAAAAAATAAAAATTAGAAAAATCAAATTTTCTCCTCTGATATTTTAATTGACCCATGATTGGGGTAACATAAAAATTTCAAAGTCATTTGAGTTGAATTTAATGAATTATGAAGTGATGGACCTTAAAGAGGTAAAATGGTAACAATAGAATTCAAGTTTTAAATTATATTTAGGCTTAATAAAGGGGTAAATAGGTAATAAATGATTTTAATTAGCTTTGTTAGATGATTAAAACATAAGGGATTAAAAGGTGGAAACCAATCTCACCTCTTTCCTTGATAAGGACATAATTGTAATTTCCCCTAATTATCATAAATTGGAAGTTAATTAAACTAAATGATTCTAAGGTGAGGGGTTTGATTTTGGAAGGCTACTCACTAATTTGAGACCCCTAGCTAATGGTCTGATGATAATATAATCATGAAAAGAGATTAAATGACATTTAACTTAACATTCCTATAATTACAAATTTACCCATTATCCTTAAGGGCTTAGTAATGATCTAGGCTTAATCAAAAATTTTGATTAATGAGGTTTAGAAAAAAAACATGATTGATTAAGAATATTTTGAAAACACTGCTAGCCCAAATTTAAATTAACTGGCTAAATTCTTAACAAATCAATCTATCCTTTAAAGGACTTTCACTCATATAATTTATAAATGAAATATCAAGTGATGGTTACCCTGCTCATGGAATGATTAAAACAATAAATTTTACTGAGCATAGAGGTAAAACACACAAATCTCACTAAAAAATGGATGAATTATTTAGCAACATAGTAAGTTCAGAAAAACTCGGAATGTTCCAAAAATTCTTAAAAGTTTAAGGTCATACCCTGAATAGTTTTTTGGTCTTTTAGATATCTTGGAGGATAATTGATCTTATTATGCTTTGCTCAAAAAGATCATCTTATGTACAGGAGCCCACCAATTTATGTCTTAAGGCTCCGTAGGCACGCACTAAACTAGTTTCCTTCCATGCAACATATTTTAAATCCTTGCAAGGTTATATACACACTGCAAATACTGACATTTCAACTGGAGTGCGAGAAGAGAACTGGTATGCTTTTATAGTTTACTTATAGTATTTTGTCTTTACTGCACTTTACTTCCCAGTACTTTACATTTTCTGCAAATTATGGCACCTTACATGTTAAACTAAAACCAAATCAAAACAAGATTCACAATGATAACAACAAAGACAACTCTAAAAATTAATCACAAACAAAACAAAACAAAGTCAATTACAACAAAATTAATATGTCTCTTTGGATGATCAAAAATCCCTCAGATGAGGCAACTTACACGACAGCTAATGAGATTTTCCCAGTCTGGATGAACTTATTGAAATCATTTATTTGAGTTTGGCAAATTCATTTAAACAAAGTAAATCCGAAGAAAATAGTGGTGCCAGAATGAGGGAACTGTGGGATCTTAACAGGTGTTGCTCTAATCAACTTGAATCCCCCTTAATAAGACATTAAAATAATTATGGCTACAACACCAATCTTGAAAACTACACAAAACTTGAACTCTAAACCCAATACTTCTCTCAACCTCTTCAATTTGACACTTTTAAACTTAAACATGTTGCAACAAGAAACTTGGACCAAACACCATGGGCAGCACAATGAGGCATGTAGAAGAACATCTTCGAGAGAGAAAACAGGCCTACAATAGTAATCCTTCCTTAGAAACAAACAACAAGATATAGGGC
The DNA here is from genome assembly GCA_022702705.1 of Papilionanthe hookeriana x Papilionanthe teres. Lineage (NCBI taxonomy): Eukaryota > Viridiplantae > Streptophyta > Magnoliopsida > Asparagales > Orchidaceae > Papilionanthe > Papilionanthe hookeriana x Papilionanthe teres. Next base: position 106,831,129 of record CM040428.1, on the reverse strand, counting down.
TTCGAGGTTGTTTGCCTAGTGCAACATAAATCCTCAATTGATCTTTTAGGCCCCGCACATTGTGCAGTATAAGCCCAAACTCATCTTAATACTTTGAGGATATCGTTTCAGTATGACATAAATCCTATCTTCCAGGCTATCTGCATGATCATTATCATGCATATGTAAGCCATAAATAATAAAAATTGGCGGGATGAAACTTTAAATAATATCTCTTCTAAGTTGAAGCCAAACCATAGGGCAGTCTGGGAAGCCACCGAGGTTCCCCTCAGGATTCATGACATCTCCTAGCTTTCTTATTTTGGATTTCGAAAATAACGGTTCCAAATTTGTTCCTTTCCCATTTGAATTTCTTATTGTTTCACCTTGAATAATCCTAACCTTATTTGAATTCATGGAGGCATTATTTACTGATCTAAATTAAGAGTTTTCTTAGGTGTCTTTGGTCATTTAAGATGTAATTAACTATAGGGCTTGCTTGCTCTTATAGAAACCTTTAAGAAACCAAATAATGTAACCCTTATTTAATTTTCCATATTAGATAGGGAGCTTTTCGATCAACATAAAAGGTCTCATAGATAAAACTGATTTCATAGATTATTTAGTTTATATAATCGAGCCTCGCAAGCAATTGATATGCCTATTCTTCAGGGTAGATGCATGACTTACGGTGTAGTGGTTTGGAAACTAAATCAAGATGTTAGCCCTCGGGTGAGGGGAAGTGGGAGCCCTAGAATAGTGCCGGTATCCTCTCAGTCTAACTACAGATTTAGGGACCAAACTTTGGATTAGCCAATGCTCTTTATACACTCGATAGATGATAAAGAGTAGGTGGCACATTACAATTATTATATAAGTTGAAATAATTTTAATTACTGCACTAACCATATACTCATTGTAAAAGGGAAGGAAGTTTTCTTAAATTTGAACTCTTATTCATAAAAGTTTCTTTTAGTCCTAGTAAATTTAGCTTTGAAGTTTAAAATATAACTTAGTTTAATTAGTTTTTTTAGCTACATTTCATTGGCATACATAATATATACTTTTAATTTGCTTTTCTTATTTATGTTTTTCCACTTTTACATTATAAACATAAAGAATTCCGCCTCCATCTGGGATCAATATTTAGGACTCCATTAGAGCCCTTTATTACTTGAGCATGTCGGGACATTTTTTTGTTTTAGGAGTTGCCCAGTAGAAGCTGTCGGCTGCCAGAACAAAGATCCCATCGCCCCCTTCGGAAGGACAACATCTAATTTAATTTATGTATATATTTAGGTTAGAAAAATATGAGGTCAAACTGGTCACATATCTTTCGCAGTTTAAATGAAAGAGCACTACACCTTAAGCTATGTACTTATCCCGTAAGATAAGCACATAACTTAATAAAGAGGATCGATAAACTAAACTAGGGAAGTATATGACATCCATTAGATCTGCAAAACATGTGTGGCCGACAAGTTTCCCTATCTAATACAAATGAATTAGATAAGATTTATATTAATACTGGGTTCGTTTACGTTTCCTATAAGGCAAGCCACTATAGTTAATTACATCTTAAATGACCGAGGTCACCTAAGAAAACTCTAATTTAGATCAGGATATATATTTTTATGAATTGACTTCCAAAGGCTAAGATTTTCAACAAAAAATGAGATAATCGAAATCTAATAGGTGAGTGGTTACAAGTTCTGGATCAGTCGTTGTAGGAACCCAAAGGTAGAAGAACTAAGAGAGGTCATTGATCCAAGAGCAAATCTTGGTGACTTCCCAATCTATCCTATTGTTTGGTTTTAATTTGAGACAATTAATTTTAGTTTCATCCTGCCAATTTTAAATAATTAGGGCTTACATTCACTTGATATTGATCATGTGAATAGCACGGAAGTTAGGATGATTTATGTCATATTGGATGACAACCTCAGAAACCTAAAGCGAGTTGGGGCTTATATTACTCTAAGTACAAAAGCCCAAAAGATAAAGTGAGGGTTTATGTCGCACTGAGCAACTACCTCGAGTCCTATGGCTTCGTTTTTCATTTTTAAGAAAGGTTTAGCGATGTAGATTTGTTTTGCTATTGAAGATGGCTGTGTTGCCCATGGTGTATGCTCTGAGCTCCTTGTTGTTGTAGAATGTATAGTTTAAGATGTGACAATTAGGGGGGTGAGATAAGTGTCATACTCTGGAAGGTTTAAAATTGAGGTGGCTTAGTTTTTTAAATAAAACAAATGTTTAAGTTGATTAAAGTGACACCGGTTAGGATCCCACGGTTCCCTCGTTCCAGCATCACAATTTTCATCGGATTCACTTAGTCCGAATGAATTTTCTAAACTCAAGTCGAATGAGTTCTACACTTTCATTTAGACTGTCGGGAAACCACATTAGCAAGATGTAGGTTACCTCCTTTGAGGGATTCTTGTTCATCTAAGAGACGTTTTAATTTAGTTGAAGTTGCAAGTTTTTTTTTTGTTGGTGATTAAATTTTGAGTTGTTTAAACACGCGGGGTTTGATCATTTTTACAATTTAAGATATACGGGAAAGTAAAGGGAGAAAGCTATGCTAAACAGGAGTATATCCTGTGGAAAGCAAAGCAAGCAAGCTAAACTAAACAAGTGTATATGCTCTGAAAAGTAAAGCAAACAAACTAAACTAAACAGGTGTATATGCTTTGAAAAGTAAAGCAAGCAAACTAAACTAAACAAGTGTATATGTTGAAGTGTATGTAAGAAAGACAAAGTGTGAAACTTGTGTAATAAACCAGGAGAAAGTTGAAAGAAAACTAAAAGGTCGAAGAAGAATGTCCCGTAAGAAATCTAAAAAATAAATCCGTGGGGTAAAACTTGTAGGAAAAAGAAAATAAACTGTAAGGTAAACCTATAACAATCCTATGGAAAATTCGTAGGAAATTCGTAGAAAATCTGTAGAAAAATCTTTATAAAATCCATAAGAAATTCGTAGGAAATCCGTAGAAAAGAACTTAGGAAAACCACATAAACAGACTACAAGTCTGGGAGGGCCGTAAGCACGATGGCGCAGAGGACTCAGAGCTGTGTTATAGGTATAACAATCTTAAGTAAGAACTACCAAACTGACACCCTATGGAAGGCAGTTCTAACTCGACCTGAATAGTCAACCGTAGACCTTTGTAAGTTTTTCATTCATTTCAATTTGGATTGCATGCAAGTAAAAACTTTTGGGTGAGAGGCTATTTTGTTGTAGGGGTAGTTTTGTTTTTTCAAAATGTATATGTATATTTTATAAAATAGTATGATCCACAGGTTGACTATTGATGCGGACTTTTTATATTGCAAGAACTTATGAACCTTAATAAATATAGTTATAATGATTTTGTAAAGTCCAAACTTCAACGCAAGTATACATATCGTATCAAGTAATACAGAGCTCTAATGGAATCTTGGTTATTGATCCTACAGGAAAGGCACGTTCTTTATAAAAAATAATGTAATACTGAATTCAAATACTGAAATCGCAATTAAAGTTTAAGTTTACTTCTACTAATAAGATGCAGAAAATAGTAACAGTTAAGCAAACCACAATTACTTCTAATATCTTTAAAACAGAATTAACTAACACACACACACTCTAAGCTTGTATTTGAAAAGTTTTGATATATATGAAAAATATCTTTCCTCTTGCAACGAGTATATGATGTGTGAATGATATGGAATGATTATTTATTATATTGTGCCAAATAGGAGCATAAAAGTTTCTTTACCCTCGAAAGAGTACCCCCTCTTCCAAGCATGAAAAGAACACCGACATATCATAAGATCGATCACTAAACTAAAGGCTAGGGCGGGGAGGATACCGGCTAACACTATAGAGCTCCCACTCACCCTTCACTCGAAGGCTAACCTTCGAGTTTAGTTATTAATCTTAGGACCAAATTGGACATCTCAGCCTGTCACCCTGAAACCTCCAATTTGAAGCCCATCAAAACACATTTCCCTATTTATTTGCACTCAATTCCCATGAACTACGCAATTCATCCATGGACATTGAATGGATTCCTCATTATTGTTGTATGACACTAAATTCTTTCGAGTTAATGTTCAACAACCAATTTTAACAATTCGATTGGCCAGATCGAAAAGTAAATTAAGTTTGAAATGAGAAAACATCACAATTTCTTCAATACTTTAAAAGCACTTCAAATCCACATCATCACATCATCACATCTCTATGCAAGAAGAAAGACAAAGGAGACTACTCGAGAATTCATAGAGAAGACACAATAAAACATGGATTTTATATATAAAAGAAAAGTCATACAAACCACAAAAGCAAATACAACTTATCTCTTTCTCTTCCCCAAGCAAATCCCTTGAAGTTCCTTTGAATCATTTTCTCTCTTCTTTGCAACACTCAATTCCCTCTTTAGAATGGAAATGAAGAAGCAATCTCTCACTTTACTCCTTCTCCTTCACTCCTTAGAGAAGAATCCCTCTCAAATCTTCATTTCTACACTCTTCTCTTCCAAGCCCTAACACTCAACACACTCACACACACTAGAACTCTCACTACCACCACTTTGTACCCTTCTCTAATTCATCCAAAAACGAGTTGCATATATGTTAGAAACAAAATCCCAAGAGTTTTCTTAAGCATCCCTTCAAAAATTTGCTAAAACTCTTCGAATTTGAGTTGCACCGACATTGGGCGCCGGCGCGCTCATTGCAGCGCGAGTGGTGCCGAAGCTGTTTTCTCCATTTTGCTCCTTTTTGCTCTGAATTCATTTCTTTTCACTTATTTTTCGCTCCAATCACCTAAAATCATCATACCTGCAACAACTCATAAAAAATATGTTTCTTTAAAGTGCAATATCACCAAAAATGGGTAAAATTATATAGCAAAAATAGTATATATTTTTGATGCATCAATTATCCTAATCAAATTAGGATTACTAGCAACCTAAGAGTGATAGTGGCAGAAATCCCTAAGGATGGGCGAATAGTATCGTAAATTCCTTCGTCTACCCTCTCGAGGTCTCTAAGTCGGGAGATACTCTTCGGAAATCCCTCGTATCCCACTTCTATGCGGTTTCATCACTTGTCCTCCCTAGCCATCCTACTTACAGCCTTGTTTGATTGACCCACATATAGCAGAAGGCTATACGCGCGCACTTATGTGTTCTACATAAGAATGGGACTTAGGACGAGAAACAAGATAAAATAAAGGATAGGGGGAAAGGAAGAGAAAGAGGAGATGACGATCCACTTAAAACAAAGTTGTAAAGAAGATAAGTCGACTCTCAAAATAGAATGGAACAGACTTCTCGATGTTCCGCTGACTCAAGTCATTGGAAGCAAAAGGGGTGGGCCGGTGTAAAATTAGAAGCAAGCTCCACATGTGGTGCAAAAGAGGCAGCCACGGAGCAAGAAAACATGTAAAGGCAAACCCCTATGAATGAGTGTAAAGGGGGGATGATTATAAGGCATCCAAAATGAGGTGAACCGGACCTCTCCCAATATGTGTGCGAGAGAGGTGGCCACAAGATATGTAAAGTATGGAAAACAAGCCCCTCCAACATGGTGCAAGGCGTAGCTGTAAAGGCACAAAATCGAGACGTGTAAAGTCAAAACCAAAAGCCACAAAAGAGGGCCAAACAGCCCATGTAGGTGGAAAACCGAGCCCAACAAGGAAGGATGGGCAAAAAAAAAATGGGCAGCACAAGGGCGCTAAAACATTTTTTCACACCTGCAGTTTTCACAACCAAAGAAGTGCAACAAGTATACATGTAACAATGTCTAATTTTCCCATCAATTCCAAGCTTTCCCACATTCGCAATGATGTAATAATGAAGCAACATAAGCATAAAGTACCATAATAAGCAGGTTAAACAAGTAGAAGGTGCATTGAGGTAGTGTAGGGGGGACCAGTTTGAAAGTGAAAGGGCACCCAACGTTAGCATGTAAAATTAAAAAAATTTGAAGATGTAACATTTTTCAAAATTTCTCTATTTGAAGTAGTAAGCAAACCACCTCCTCCCCTTCCTTCTCCTCTCTTGAAAAGCAACACAAATGATGCTCACCAAAGTACATTTTAAATGAGCGCAGCAAAGAGAAGCTTTAAATCAACTTGCAAAAGGGCTACCAATGTAAATTTTCATGTAGGAGCAGCAAAGAGAAGCATTAAATCAACTTGTAAAAATGCTACCAATGTAAATTTTCATGTAGGGGCAACAAAGAGAAGCTTTAAATCAACTTGCAAAAGGGCTACCAATGTAAATTTTCATGTAGGGGAAGCAAAGTGTTGATCTAAACCAATCCGAAG